>NW_024121121.1:729377-833786 GCF_016745375.1 Pimephales promelas | reverse complement strand
TCAAGATGCATTTTTGTACATGTACAATACAAATCAAGTGACCTTTGAAGTTATTTAAATAACAACTAAAGACAATAATTGTCTCCTTTAACATATACACTTTCATGGTACAAGATAAACAACAAAAATAATTTCCAATAACAGTCAAAATTTGACATTTTACATCCTTGAAGTCCTATTATACATAGAGCCAAATGATACACACCTTACTCGCTCACCAAGGGTGCAAATTTTAGATTTGCTGCTTTTCGGAATTAGCCGCTAGCTTGAAGGTCTCTGAACTAAAACAGCACACACATGTGTGGAAATAAGACAAAGCAAACTTCACCAAAAACGCATGAAAATGGAAATACATGAACTACTTAATATTGTAAAGTGAAGAGCACCAGGATTTCACAATTTACACAGTTTAAGAGTCAACTTACATGTCCCTGATCTTCGGAGATGAGAGAAGTCAGGCAAGTGCAAATCGAATTATTAGTTATACAGGTTCCTGGGTGCACAGCCTCCAACCCAGTCACATGAATTACCTCACTAAGAATATACTACCTCTAGCGGCCTCCAGTGGCCACTTACACTCCCACCAAATCATGTTATGATAAATGAACTCAGCATGGAAAACAAAACAGTTACTCATACATGATTTCTAGAGTTCTATAACTGCCTAAGCATGGAGCTACAGAACAAAATAGGGACACCTTGAATAAAATCAATAAACCAACATGTCTGATGTAAGTGTACTTGAGTGTACTACAGACCGTTAATTGTTTTCAAGGAGGAGCACCAGCTTTTGGATGGGCCTTTCAATGATTGAGGGCTTACATCGGGGGTTCTGTTTCTGTGTTACTTTCCGCTTCCCCAATTTGTACCTTTACCCGACGAACTAAGCCATCTGACCCTTCTGTAGTTTCAACCACTCGCCCTAGTTGCCACTGATTCCTGGGGAGTGTATCTTCCTTTATGATGACTATGTCGTCCACTTTCAAGTTGCGTCGCCGTACATGCCACTTTTGCCTAATGGATATATTCAGGAGGTATTCCTTCTTCCACCGGCTCCAGAACTGTTCAGTTAAATATTGTACTCTGCGCCATCTTTTTGCGGCGTACATATCTTCCTTTACGAACTTTCCGGGAGGTGGCAAGGCGACTTTAGCTTTCATCAGGATCAGGTGGTTTGGAGTCAAGGGCTCTGGTGCCATAGGATCATTGATTCCTTCAACATTTAATGGGCGACTGTTTACAATGGCCATAGCTTCATAGAACAGCGTTCTAAGGGAGGCATCATCTAGTCTACCAGGACACTGAGCGATCGTAACATTCAGCACATTGCGGATGGTCCGAATTTGTCGCTCCCACACACCGCCTGTGTGACTCGCTGAAGGCGCATTGAGAATGAACTCACACTGTTTATCCGACAGAAAGGCTTCCAGTGCCTCTGTGTCACATTGCTTGAGGGCTTCCTTGAACTCATTCTTCGCCCCCACAAAGTTTGTGCCCTGGTCACAGCGGAGTTGGCAAACAGCTCCTCTAAGGCTAATAAAACACTTAAAGCGTTAATGAAGGCGTCCGTGGACATGTCCTCAAGCATTTCAAGATGGACTGCTCGAGAGGACAGGCAAGTGAAGATGAGTCCATATCTTTTGCTCTCTTTGCGACCTCGCTTGGTGATAAATGGGCCGAAGCAATCCATACCGCAGAACAAAGGGAGCTGAGACTTCACAGCGTTCTCTGGGGAGTTCAGACATTCGTTGCTCCTCAACTGGTCGTCTGAGCTTCCGACATTTCACACATCTATGTATTAACCTGGCGACTAGTTTACTCCCACCAATAGCCAAAATCCATTTGACCTGAGTTCCATTAAGGTCTGGCTCCGACCCTGGTGGCAGATCTGGGCATGGTAGTGTGACAGGATAAGCTTGGTGATGTGACTGTCCTTTGGGAGAATGATGGGGTGCTTTAGTTCTTGACTGAGGGATGATCCCTTAAGTCTTCCGCCAACACGAAGAAGTCCCCCATCCAGAAAGGGGTCGAGACAAAGAAGAGGACTGGATTTTGGAATTGTCTTCCCATGAGTGCTCCCTTGCAGCGCCTTTAGCTCTTGAGGAAAGGCTTGCTGTTGGACGAGCTGAATCACCACCTCAGCAGCCCTCCTACGTTCATCGACAGTAACAGTTTCACCGTGATATTTTAGCTTAGATCCTAGTCTTTTGATTCTTGCAACCACCTTAACAAGCATAGTCCAGGTAGAAAACCGGTTCAGGCGACTTAGAATGTCGTTCCAGTCACTGACGTGAGTTGCAAACACTTGAATCGATTTAACTTCAGGATCACCTGTGAGCAGCTCGGTTGAAGGCCTAGGTGTAGGTAGCACTTCCTGTTCCCATAGAAACTTGGGCCCTGAAAACCAGCGAGTCGAAGAGATGTCTGCTGCATGAAGACCTCTAGAGGCGTGGTCAGCTGGTTTTGTGCTGTATCTACGTAGTTCCATTGATTTGGGTCTGTAATCTCTCTTATCAATTGAACACGGTTTGCCACGAACACATGGAACCTTCGTGCCTCATTGTTGATGTAAGCCAGCACTACTTGTGAGTCTGTCCAGAAGAGTTCTTGTTCAATTTTCATCTCGAGTTCTGCCTTCAGCATAATACTCATCCTGGCTGCGGTGACTGCGGCAGAGAGTTCCAATCTTGGGATGCTCGTGATCTTCGTAGGTGCAACCCTCGCTTTGGCCATTACAAGACTGCAATGAACCTCGTCCTTGTCGTTTTTGTATCTCAGATAGGAACATGAACCATATCCTGTGTTACTGGCATCTGAGAAATGGTGCAGTTCCACCCTAACAATTTTACCAAAGTTATGAGGATGGTAACATCTGGGTATGGCAACTTCCTTTAACCTCTGTAAACCATTCTTCCACTCCTCCCACCGTGAACGCAAGTTCTCAGGAATAGGATCGTCCCATCCAATACCTCTACGACATAGCTCCTGCAGGATGCACTTGCCACTCAAGGTGAAGGGAGCTACAAACCCGAGCGGGTCATACAGAGATGCGACGACTGACAATAGACCACGGCGAGTTGGGGGGTGGTCCTTTGCGTCAATGTTGAAGCTGAATGTGTCATTTTCTGATGACCACTGAATGCCCAGTATGTGTCCTTCTGGTGTTGCGTCTGGATTAAGGTTGAGAGGATCAGTGGTTACTGCCCTTTCTGAGGGTGCCACACAGGAGAGGACCTCTTTTTGATTTGAGTTAAACTTGTGCAGACGTAGACCTGCAGTTTTGCACAGTTTTTGTGCTTCGACAATTAGTTCCTTAGCTTCCTTGATTGTTGGAACACTGGTTAGCCCATCGTCCACGTAGAAGTTCTTCTCCACAAATACTGAAGCTGTCGGGTGGTCAACTTTGTGTTGCTGTGCCAGATACTTGAGACCAAAATTGGCACATCCAGGGGAGGACGCAGCACCGAAAATGTGGACTGTCATTCTATACTCCTGCGGTTTCTGTTTCTAACACTCCACCCTCCCACCAAAGGAACCTTAGGTAGTTGCGAACTTCTGGTGAGACGCTGAACTGGTAGAACATCCTCTCGATGTCACAGATCACAGCAACTGCTTCTCTTCTAAAGCGACAAAGGACTCCTACTAAAGAGTTAATTAGGTCGGGGCCTGTGAGTAAATTGTCGTTTAGGGAAATCCCCGGAACTTTGCCGAGCAATCAAACACGACTCTTAATTTGCCTGGCTTCCTGGGGTTGTACACTCCGTGATGTGGAATATACCACACAGTTTCTCCCTCCAATAATGGAGGAGCTGGCTCTGCATCACCTTTCTTGATAGTTTCTTCCATGAAGGCGGTGTAATGGTCGAAATACTGTTTGTTGGCCTTTAACTTCTTCTTTAGATGTTGCAGCCGAACAGTAGCCAGCTTCTTATTGTTAGGGAGAGCCGGCGGACAACTGCCCTTGAATGGAAGGGGAATCTCAAAATGTCCATCTCTTTTCTGCTTAATGTTATCACTAAGGAGCTGAATAAAATGAACGTCATCCTGTGAAACGTACTTGTCTTCATAGCTCCTCTCATTGAAGTCCGATTCCAGTATTTTCAGCACATCGGTGGCCACTGGCACCTCTTTCACCGAAACACGATGCACAAAGCTCTCGTTTCCTTGTCTATCCAAGTGGGGATTGGCGGACCCTATAATGCTCCAGCCAAGCATTGTCCTTTGTGCGAAAGGTTCATTTTCACCACCTGTGATGACCTCCAAGGGAGCTAGTGCTGACGGGCAATCATAACCAATTAGCAGTCCAACCTCACAATCTTGGAGTGGATGTAACTTGTTTATAAGATGTTTCAGATGAGGCCACTGAAGCGCTGTACCTTTTGTAGGAATGTGAGACTTGTCGATTGGAATGAAGTCTCGTGTGTAGGTCTGCTGTAGTTGGATGTAAGTGTCAGAGTTAAGTCCCCGAACTTGTAGACCATACGCACTCTTGCTTGCTATGACTGTGTTGACAGCTGTCATTGTGCTGAGTTTAAGTTGAACTGGCTGAGTGTTCACATTTAGTTCGGTGACCAAATCTTCCAAGATGAACGTTGAGTCGCTCTGTGTGTCGAGTAGAGCATAAGTGAGAATTTCTTTCTGGGGCTCTGTTGTTGATGACACAAGAACTGGAACAATGCTAGAGGTGGCAGAAACGTGCTGTGTCAATGCATGGGCCATTACCTTGTGAATTTCCTTGCTTCCATGGTCTCCTGTAGCTACGGGATCATTGCTTGCAGATCCGCCAGGGTTTGTGTTTCTTTCTAGGTGCAAGCAGGTTGGATGACGTCTACCACATGTACTGCAGGTGTGTCGCCTTTTACAGTCTTTGGTTGTGTGACCCTTTCTTAAGCACCCAAAACACAGGTGGTTTTCATGGATAAAGGCCTTCTTTTCATCTGTAGTCTTTGCTGCAAAAGTTGGACACTTAACAACACCATGTGTTTCGTCTTTACAAACTAAGCAAGGTGGCCTTGGTTTCACGTTTTCCAGAGTTCCTGAGGTGGAGTTTTTCATTTGAGTGCTTGTGTTGAGCACCTTGGCTCTCTTTGAAAGCCTCTCGTCCGTGCCTTTAACGTTCATCAAAAGGGGGGAGGCAATAGGGTTACAAGCTATACGAGCTTCGGTCTGCATAAACTCTGTGAAATGCACAAAACTTGGATAGTCTCCAGATCTGTCTAGCTCTTCCACAACAATACGACTCCATCTGCGCACCATCCACTCAGGCAGCTTTTTAAGGAGCTTGTGATTTTCCTCGCAATCGTTTAGAATACCCAGGCCCTTAACATGAGGAATGGCCTCCACACAACCTTGAAGGAAATCTGCAAACTCTCTTAATGCAATGGGGTCATTTGCAGCTATCTTTGGCCACTTCATGAGCTTGTCTCTGAAGGCCCTTTGGACAATAAATGGGCTTCCGTACCTATCTTGTAAGACTGCCCAGGCACCTTGATATGCCTTCTCTGAATTTCGGTAGAAAAATCCTTCAACGGCTTTGCGTGCTTCACCAGCAAGATAACTCTTTAGATAGAGCATTTTTTCGCTAGCTGGGAGCGGCTTCTGGTCGATAAGAGCCATAAAGGATATCTTCCAGTCTATGAACCTCAAGGGATCACCAGTAAACGTGGTTGGTTCCGGGACAGGTAGGCGGCTTAGGGTAAGTGAGCTTGCAATTGCCTGGGCTAGGCTGACCTCCTGAGCTACTGGCACCTCTGAGTGTGCAGGATGAGGCTGGAATGGCATTGCTTGTGGATTTAGTGGGGTTCTGAGTCCAGCATTGTGCCCACTATACTGAGTTTTTTGGTCAGTCTCCTCCTCAAAGCTTTCAGCACCCTCAAAATTGTTGTACGCTCTCACCCGAGCTGCTGCTACCTTCACTTCATTGTCCGCTTGTAGCTGTTGTAACCTTGTTTTTTCCTCTTCTAGCTTTAGTTTCATTTCAACCTCCTTTTGTTTGATTTCTGCTAGCATCTGTGTTTCCTTGAGTTTCCATTCACTCTCCAGTTTGTCGAGTCTTGCCTGTTGAAGGTGTATTTTTTGCATGGCTTTTGCCTGTTCTACCTTGGCGGCCAGTTCAGCTTCTGCATCTGCACGTTTGCTAGAGGACCTGGAGGTGGCGCTTGAGTGGTTGCCGGATCCTTGTGATGACTCTGAAATTACTGTTTCTGTTTTCGTATTTCCAAAGACTGACTCATACTCATCCTTATTTAGCGCCATTCTCACCCTCTCTTTCTCTAGTTGGTCATTGAAAGCCTCATCTATGTTCTCAAGTCGTTTACTGACAAGGTCACAAATCTCAGCTGTAAGGGTGTCACATGCATCCATTCTTTTGACAATATCAGGAGTAGTGGTATGGTTGCGTCGAATGGGCTCATAATTTTGATGCACTATAGCTTGTTTGGACTTAATGTTAGTTTGAATTTTATCAAGGTCCTCAGACAAGCAGAAAGCCTTCAATTTAACTCTGAATTCCTTTGCCGAATTTTTCCAAGAATCATACGCTTTGTTGAATGCCTTTTCATTCCTCTTTGCTTCCTGATCATGTAATTCTTGACCCTTTGTTGTTAAAATACAGTCACGGGAGCTTGACCTGACTTGTTGTGCTTCTGGGGTCTTGTCTATTTCCTCAGCAGGTAATGACATCTTGTAGGTCTGTTTGTACTTTAAGGCCTTAGAGTGTTTTATGTCTAGACTCAAATTTGGATGAGTGGTGACTTTAACTTATCTTTAAAACTATATATTACCACTCACATCAGACATTTACACTTTGTGGACACATCAAGGGGGTTAAACAGAAACAGCTACTGAACGTCATAAACAACAATACTGCTGATAGTCTTGTGACAGACAATTTTGCTCCTCAGATATTGTTAGTTCAGGAATTAAATCTTATCAGATAACGTTGACCTTAGCCACAGTCTTAGACTTTGTACTGGTCAACCTTATGGGTTTAGCATTTAGCGTATTTTGTGTTACACATCCAAAACCCTTCTTGGAATTATTTAGAATATGGCAGTTCTTGATTTCTCTAGAGGTCCAATGTCCCATGTAATTAATTAGCTGAGCACATAGTCCTTTAGAACCCGTTGACTTTAATGTAGTGCTCCTGTATGTGTATCTGTGATTGGATTTACCCACTTAGACAAAATCTCTCACTGCAGCTGTGGCATCCATATATTGGCGTGCAAACATCGGATGATCTTGTGTCCACTGGCTGATGAAGACGTCTGCATTGGTGGATGACTCCGCGATAAGTTTTCACTGTTGCAGCCCTTGGCTCCTTAATAAATGGCAGAGAGTCTCAAACGGGTGCAGTAATTTTTATTCATCCAAATCAGCGTGAGCACCGTGAAAACTATAAGTAAACACAAATAGCTGATTAATGAACCTTTAGACACAAATTCGCAAACAAAATCCTCACCTCATTTACAGTACATCAAGATGCATTTTTGTACATGTACAATACAAATCAAGTGACCTTTGAAGTTATTTAAATAACAACTAAAGACAATAATTGTCTCCTTTAACATATACACTTTCATGGTACAAGATAAACAACAAAAAATAATTTCCAATAACAGTCAAAATTTGACATTTTACATCCTTGAAGTCCTATTATACATAGAGCCAAATGATACACACCTTACTCCGCTCACCAAGGGTGCAAATTTTAGATTTGCTGCTTTTCGGAATTAGCCGCTAGCTTGAAGGTCTCTGAACTAAAACAGCACACACATGTGTGGAAATAAGACAAAGCAAACTTCACCAAAAACGCATGAAAATGGAAATACATGAACTACTTAATATTGTGAAGTGAAGAGCACCAGGATTTCACAATTTACAGTTTAAGAGTCAACTTACATGTCCCTGATCTTCGGAGATGAGAGAAGTCAGGCAAGTGCAAATCGAATTATTAGTTATACAGGTTCCTGGGTGCACAGCCTCCAACCCAGTCACATGAATTACCTCACTAAGAATATACTACCTCTAGCGGCCTCCAGTGGCCACTTACACCCCCTAAACGTTGCCGACAGAATTCCGTGTTCCCTAAGTAAGTTCTGTTATCAGATTCAGCGCGCGAGCAGAGAGCACGTCAAAAACAGAGGACAGTGTGTGTGTGTGTGTGTGTGTGTGTGTGTGTGTGTGTGTGTGTGTGTGTGTGTGTGTGTGTGTGTGTGTGTGTTCGTGTTCATCTGAGCCTCATTGGTCTGTCACTGCTCGTCAATGTCAGAAAATTTGAGATGACAAATCAAATCAAAGTAGGCGGGCTTTATATTCACAGACGCTGAGCGCGAATTTCAGCAGAGCAACTCGACGCTTCAGTTTACGGGCAAGTGCGAGATAAGATGCAAGTGGCTAAACTTCATATTTTACATTTTTTAGGTCATAAATGTTAAACGAATGACAAAAAAAAAAAAAATAACCAGGCAAACTAATATAGTGTTGTCTAATTTCGCCATTTTGAACTGAAATAAATAGCTGTAACGTGACTCATGCAATTTAATAGTTTACTGTCATTGCGAGGGGACAAGAAACATTAACAAAGCCGTTTTCATCATTTTAGACACAAGAGTAATAACGAATGTGTACATATTGAGAATATAATAAAAATTGTAGCCTTTAGTACATTAAAAAAGCTCAGCGGGGAAGAGAATCTACTGCCCACTGACATGGTTTTAAAGCTATTTCTTATTCTTTTTTTGGTCTTCAAACGTCTTGAAATGCACATCAGAGAAATTAAAAAAAATTTGAAGCCCCAACCTCAAATTTAGGACCTCTTTGATTATAAAGCCCTGTCTATGGCCCTGTAAGATCAATAATGAATGTGTAGCCTATATGTTTTGAATGCATTTAATAAACTTAATTACCTAGCTTTAGTAGCTTTCAGTGAATAAACGTGTCAGAGAAAAATTATTCATAGGGAAAATCCACCTATCAGTTGACCCCATGTTTACTGTCTTCACTGACAGACAAAAATGAAAAGCCTATATCAGTCAAAGCTCATCCTTAGGAGGGGAAGAGACAGGGCAAGATAAAAACAAAGAGAAAAAGAGGGTGATGCTGATGTGGAGAGAGAAATAATCAGCTGCCCAGTGCCCACTGACATGGTTTTAAAGCTGTTATCTATTTTTCTTTTTTTTGGCCTTCAAAACATCCTAAAATGCACATATGTAGATCAGAGAAATAAAAATTTTCTCAGGGAAACCCTGAATCCCCATGACTAACCTACCTCACATTTGGGACAACAGTGATTATAAAACCCTGCCTTTGCATGTAATGAAACTGGTTAATAGTGAGCATTAGATCCTAAACTAAAGTGTTACCTTTTTTTTAGAACAAATCCTAAGTAATGATCAAAATCCTATGACGCCCCTGCTTCATGCAACCTGTCAAAATCAACGTTTTGTATCACTTGAAGAAAATATAAAAGAAATATATTACTATTGCACAGTAGAGTATAGGCCTATTTCAAGAAGGCCTAATAATACTAATAATAGTTTATTAAAACACACCGAAGCTCAAATTTACAACAGTTTATAGAGATAAATAAATGGTGGCAGCGGGGGGGGGGGGGGGGGGGGGTGGGGGGGGGTATGCTGGTATATCACAGTATACTCACTACAAAAAAGTAGACTACACCACTGACCCAAAGCTACATCTGTAAACTGCTTTTACTCTGTACGTTAGCGTTTTATTTATTACCCGTAATGTATAGTCTTACACACACAGTTACTTTACACATAACACAGTAATAACTCAGAAATATCCTGAGCCGTTAGGAATATATAAAAGGAAACATTAGTGCGGGCATTAGTTCTTTAGACTTTACAATTTACACAATAAAAATACCTTTTGCTTGTCAAACACACATCACTCGGGAATTCAAATTAGATTATAACCCTTTGTAGTCATATAAAAGTTGTGAAACTAACCTGAAAATATTGAATATATGACTCGGTTAGAAGAGACACGGGACAACCGTTGCTTTTTTCCATTCAACCGGAATATGAGCTCGTTTTCTTCCGCGCCTCGCGAAGGGTCCCCGAGTGACGCGACTGAAAGGTACTGCCCCCTAGTGTCTGTTCTATGAAACAGCCTGTCATTGTGCGCTTCTGTGTATTCTCTCAATATTAAACTTATAATAAAAGGAAAGAAAACAAAAGATAATAATCTAAACAAAACCTATTTTTGTGAGTGTCACACATGCACGTAACAGCTTAGAATACTCTCTAACACTTGATGGCTGCTCTGTTAAGTCTTCGTCATCGGTTAAGAACCTGGGTGTGCTCTTTGATACTAATCTCTCATTTGAAAGTCATGTACCGAGTATCTGTAGAACCGCATTTTTACATCTTAAAAATATATCTAAATTACGCCATTTGCTCTCATTGACAAATGCGGAACATTTAGTTCATGCGTTCATGACATCAAGGCTAGATTATTGTAATGCTCTACTGGGTGGTTGCCCTGCACACTTAATAAACAAACTTCAGCTAGTCCAAAACGCAGCCGCTCGAGTTCTTACCAGAACCAGGAAGTATGACCATATTAGCCCAGTTCTGTCAACCCTGCAATGGCTGCCTATTAAACGTTGTATAAATTTTCAAATATTGCTGATTACTTATAAAGCACTAAATGGTTTAGCTCCGCAGTTGAGCGAGCTCTTAACGCATTATAGTCCTTCACGTCTATTGCGATCTCAAAACTCCGGCTAGTTGATAATAAATATCAAAATCGACTGCTGGTGGTATAGATCCTTTTCATATTTAGCACCAAAACTCTGGAACAATCTTCCTAACATTGTCCGGGAAGCAGACACTGTCAGTTCAAATCTAGACTAAAAACACATCTCTTTGGCCTAGCATACACATAACACACTATAGATGTTATGAATGCCTTGAGCGGTTGGAGGCTCCCATTGACAGAGGAAACAGTTGGTCAGGGTTAACAGTGCTTTTATTGCAGTGCAGGGTGACAGTCACTCAGAATTTGTGGGGGGAAAAAAACAGAAAAACAAAAACAAAACTTAGAGGCAACCAAATATATGACTGCACAAATATAAGGTCAAGCAAAAGAGCATAACCTGACCTGTGCAAAAGCAATACATAAGTAGTATTTTCCCAGAGTTACAAACTCACAAGCAGTCCATGGTCTGTCTACTCTAGACCCTCCTTCACCTCCTATCTCTGAACTCCCCTAATAACTTTCTGGAGTCATTTTATAGCCCCGACTCCTCCTACTCTGGAACATACCACCTTAAAGGTAACACATTTTATACACTTACAGGAATGCATAATAATAATAATAATAATAATAATAAAGAAAACAAAAACAATAACAAAAGTAATAAATACAAATAAACATATGTAATAAATCATATCCACAAGTATATATATATATATATATATATATATATATAAGTATATATATATATATATACAAAGTATGTATTTAAAGAAAACCCATAACTTAAAAACTAGCCTATGAGAAACTCTCCGGTGACGTCAGTCACATGAACGCGCCACTAGTTGGCGCGGACACAAGACCTAAATAGACCGGATGTTCAACCGAACAGATTTGGCCAACGACTCATCACAACATGGTAAGCATCATCTATATCTCTTCCACTTTAATCAATAAAATATGTTAATCAAATACTCGTGGTGGTGATTTATTCCCGCATGAGAAAAGACACTTCTATTAGTATAATCATATGCACTCGTATTGAGAATGAGGAGTCACGTGCCTATTTGGGCGGGGTCTGAGCCATTCGGCCATGATGGTAGGTGACGCTATCGGTTACCAGGGTTTTTATCGGTTTTTATAACGCAGCAGTTACTTCCAGGCATGGTAAAACAGTGCGGTATTGCGAGAAACTCCTCTACTACAGAGCTAAAAACACACGTAATCAATACTGTTTTGTCGTGGTAATCCTACCAACATGGCGAAAAGGGGAGGGGCACTGTAAAATGACGTCAACTCCTCATTCTCAATACGATTACTAGTGGTCATAACTCAAATCAAACTACACACAGACCATCATACAACAAGTTTACAACACAATGATATAAAATGTTACACAGGTCAATGCATACATAAATATATGTCGGCTAACAGACTGTAATACATGACGCCGGTGTATGCGGCACAACACCTGCCTCATCGACACGACAGCCATCGGCACTGATCCTCAACATCTCATCTCCAAACCGGCGTGATTACTTCGACTTCCAAACAGATGGAAATGGACAATTTTTCTTAATGTTTCGATCCAGTTTGTTTTGTAATCACTGTTCTTTCGTTGGCCAGAGGAGAACTGGCCCCCGACTGAGCCTGGGTTCTCTGAAGGTTTTTTTTCTCCATTCAATCACCTGATGGAGTTTTGGTTCCTTGCCACTGTTGCCTTTGCCTTGCCTTTGGCTTGTTTAGTTGGGGACATTTAATATTCAACAATATTACTGATCTGTGTTGTATTGTTTTCATGTTATCACTGTGAAGCTGCTTTGATACAATCTGTATTGTAAAAAGCGCTATGTAAATAAATGTGACTTGACTTGACTTAATGCATGTAGGTGATTTTTCACGAATATTTCATGTTGATATACAATTGGTTACATAATGTTAAAACTTGTAAGACTGGAAAACTGGAACTGGTTGATGTAATCAGTGAGTGTCTTCTGAAGACAAGAAGACCTTGCTTGAACAACAAACACACACACACACACTCTTGCAGAGGAAACTCACACAAGACGGTTTTAATGTGAATGTGATAATCTTTGTGAAGTGTTTGATATCATTTTGATGGTCTCAGGGTGACTAGTAATAATGTCTCATTTCCAAAGAAGTTCAAGAAAAGGTAATAAGGTTTTTAAGAATATAGAAATATCTTGCACACAAAAGGGTGTGTCTTTGAGTTAATCACCTTCTACCTTTTGTCTGAATGCAAACTCTCCTTCCCCCAGTAAGCATGGTGGGGGGATTTGGTCCATTGTAGTTTGGTGATTGGATCAGGTAAATTTGGTGATTAGATCAGGTAAGGTTTGGCTCTATTTAAGGAAAATGCACAAGAGTTCAGGGCTGCTATTCTGTATCAGATCAGCCCATGATGCTGTGTCTTCCGAGACTCAGCTCATGTAGTTAATATGTTGGGTAAAGTTCCTTTGTCCTAAAACAATTGATGGTTTTCTCTGATTATCTTGTGGAACTGTAATAATACATTTACCTGACATAATAAATTGTTATACTTGACTATTCTAACAGACTTTGACTTTATTTTCATTAGAGTTAAAAGGAATAGTCGAGCATTAACGTATTAAATGATGCACATATCATTGATAAACCTTTTCATTTTATGGAGTCAGATGAAACGAGTTAATACATAAGATTAAATGTGTTGCATTTAATTAAAATTCACTTTGCTTGGAAAAGACGGAACACGCTTAAACCTTCACCACAAATCGAACCCCGCCATTTGGATCGATTTCGTGGCCCCTTTTTACAAACTAATCCTGTTATTGATATCTTTGTAAGACCCTATAGAACAGTGGTAAGGGAAAACAAATGTCAGGCGAAATATATCGAACCTGAAAACCAATTTTACCGCGCTCAACCTGCGCGAGTGCATTTTACGCATTTGTAATCGCTCGCGTTCAGCGGGGAGTAAAGAAGGTTGGTCGGTCGGCCCATTTTGGGACCAGAGAGATTCGTTGAGATTAATGAATATATTTGTATACAGAATGCAGTTGCGGACCGTTCCGGCCCACTTTAACCCATGGGTACAAGCCTGTGTACATATTTTAATTTCAGCAAAGGGACTACTCCTCCCAAAAACCACTGCACCTCACTGAAGTCGACTGAAGCCACCGTGAAAGAGTATTTTGAGTGACTTCCAAATCTGGACAGAGGAGTCGAGCCACATGAGCGACTTGTGGCTAGCTAAATAGGCTAAACTTTCAGCCAACTCCCCACAGCAAAGTCTGTTCCCACAACAATTTTACCACAGGTAACATTAGGGATATATGCCTCACAGCAAAGTCTGTTCTCATCATTTTTACCACAGGTAACATTAGGATATATGCCTCACAGCAAAGTCTGTTGTCATAATTTTATCACATGTAGGCTAACGTTACAGTTTTTAGATAACTTAACGTAACCTCACAGCAAAGTCTGTCCCCATAATTTTATCACATATGGTTAGCTGTAAGCAGTGGCTGAAACTGCTCTTTCAAAAAGAGGAAGCTGCCATAAATTGAGCAAATTATTAAATTATTAAGGTTGCCGAATTTGCCAGAAATTAAGTAGTCATATGACTCAAGTGACTTGAAGCCCTTCAGCTCCTGCGAAGTGTATGCGGATACTGTATGAATGAGATAAGTTATAAATATCCGGATAAGTTATGGCTAGCAATAAGGACGGATCTTTACTAAAGGCTATTGGGTCTATTTATATGGGTATTGGTCCACATCAATAAAGCTTATATTTTCTTGATACCAATGAGATGAAGCCATTAGGCTAATGTTACTGCTCCCCTCCTCAACTCAAACCTGTGCGCGGCAAGACAGTTGTCACGTCAACAATATGGCCGCGGTTCTCTTTCATCATCTCGTGTTCGAGATCCACCTATGGGAAGGGCATCCGTACCTGACCTCTGCAGAAGCATCCAATTGCACCAAGTCTGGCTAGACAGACAGAAGCGCGCGGCCAGTGCCCGATGAGGCCACACCCCTCACCCACGGGCATATAACATCTGGGCGCGCTGCTATTCCTCAGTTGACATTCGCTTCTCGCGACCTCTGCACTGACACAGTTCGGTTGGATTAACGTTACGCTGTCCACTTTCGAGTCTACAGGAGGACATATCGCCAGATCAGCCTCCGCCAGACGTGAGTGACAGTCGTTTTTCTTCAGCCTATCCGCTGTGTTTTTTGCATCCGGAGCCGCCGAGCTCTCACTGTCCTTCACCTGCTCCTCCTTACATGGCTGCCCGCCACGTATTTTCCGAGTTCTTCACCGCTGGCCCACCCATGGCTATGTGACCGTCTAAACAGCCGCTTCCCCTGGGGAACAGTCCATCACGACGAGCCTGCCCGGCCGCGTGTGGTGCTCTCATCGCCGCTAAGGACCCTCTCGTTCTGCGCGGTCCGCTTGGGCTTAGCACGCTCAAGAAGCTTAGGAGAACCCGGAGAATTGCGGTCATTGTAATTGCTGCCCATGTAGATTTTTACAAAGCCGGCTTTAGTTGCACTATCCAGCGCACCGTGCTTGGCATTTCTTACTCGGATGGGGGACACGGTGATGATGACGCGCTACCGGGGGACTCCCGGAGCGCCACAGATAAAATATTTGGGCGGTATTCAGCCCAATCCGCATTCCCTGAAGAGGACATCTTCGCGGGAAAACCTCACTCTCGTTGACGAACCGGTACGGTTCCGGCGACGAGGATGACGCGGTCTTTTTAACGTTACCCTAAGCTAGCGCTCACGCGGTTTTGCCTCAGTCGATCCTCCTGGAAGTTTGTGAGCGAGCGGCCGTTCGTCTCAACATTGTGTGGCCAGCTCCATAGAGCGCCACCGACCAGGATAGGAATATTTACGACGGGTAAACGCGGGTACCACCGCCCAGCCTGAGGAAACAACTCTTCAACGTTTTTTCCAGTGTTCGCGAAGCTCTCAAGCGCGCCTAGAGCCTCCCGCTAGACTGTTAACACTGTCTCACGGGCCTTGATGAGTAGGAAGGCGGCCCTGAACGCTAGCAGCCCGCCTGCTGTTCCACCATGGGAGCCTCCAGCCCGCGTTCACGGGCCACGAGCCCTCCGTATTCTCCCGGTCCCGGAACCCTTGTCCGAAAGACACGGGGTCTCCCTCGGACGGTCGGGACGTGGTCTCGTGGCTACCAAGCCACAGGGGGGCTGTTGTGAGGGAAAGTACATAAGCAGTGTTACCACACCGCACACACTTGGTTCCCTCACCCAGTTATTAAAGGCTTGCCCCAGTGTTTCCCAACACATAACACAAACTATTATTAAACGAATCAAATGAATTCGTGCAGATTTTTATATCTGTGTCAACATAGAGAGCAAATCTCTCTGATCCCTTGCATGTCGCCCCGAGTCTACCCTCAAGATGGCGCCATTGCCTCACAAATCAACCAGCTGGGCTCGCACAGCTCAGTTGCGGCTGCAAGCCATGTGTTTCTAGTGCACGTTGTGTGTGTGGAAGGCTTGGTCATTGTGTTTCCCAACACATAACTAAATACACGTTTAAACAAACTATTCTTATATATCCTTAAAAATGGATAGTATTTTCTGCCTGCACTTGAGACTGCCCAGTTCATGTGTTCAGGAGATGTGTGTTTTTCCCCCCAATTTCAAGGGGCTCCTTGTGGGTAAAGTTTAGCACAGTGTACACCACACTATGTTTGCCCAGTTCACGCAGTGTTTGCCCAACACAAAACACACAAACACAAATAATAACGAATCTAACAAATTCGTTTCGGAGGAAAAACCTCTTTCCGCAGAGAGAACCTTCTCACTGCAGAGAGAGGAAACCCCTCCGAACCCCCGCATGTCGCCTCTAGTGTGCCCACGAGATGGCGCCATTGCATCACAAATAATTCTGTTGGTCTCAAGACACAGCTCTGCTCTGTCCCGAGCGGGGACACTCGCGAGTCACGAAGCGGCTTGGCGAACCGTTTCGGCTCCCGAGTGGGTTATGCGTACAATAATGCAGGGTTACAGATTGCAATTCACAGTAAAACCCTCTCATTTCAACGGCATTCTCTTTTCTCACACGGAAGAGAAAGCTTCTCACATTCTGGAAGAGGAAAATTCATCTCTCTTAAACAAGGGAGCGATTCAGGTGGTACCCCCCAATCTGATGAACCAGGGTTTTTATTCCCGGTATTTTCTGGTTCCAAAGAAAGGCGGCTCTCTCCGCCCTATCTTGGACCTTCGAGTGTTGAACAAACATTTGAGGAAATACACCTTCAGAATGCTGACACAGGGCGCTCTCGCCCGTGCCATAAAACAGAACGACTGGTTCACATCAGTCGATCTGAAAGATGCTTTCTTTCACATAAGCATTTATCCTCCGCACAGGAATTTTCTTCGTTTTGCTTACCAGGGCATATGTTGCGAATTCACAGTTCTTCTGTTTGGACTCAGTTTGAGTCCCCGGTCTTTCTGTCTGTGCGCGGAGGCGGGCTTTACGCCTCTGAGAATAACAGGTCTGAGAATCCTGACTTACATAGACGATTGGCTCATCATAGCTGAATCGAAGGAGAAGGTGTTGCAGGACACCGGCCGTGTGCTCGCGCACATCACATCGCTCGGGTTCCAAGTGAACGTGGGCAAGAGCAATCTCACGCCCAGTCAGAATGTCAATTTCCTGGGTTTGGAGTTGAACTCGGTTGCCATGCGAGCGCGCCTCTCTCTAGAGCGCGTTCGCTCTCTATGAGCTGTCTGTCACAGTTCAGAGAAGGGGCGAAAGTGCAATATCGCACATGTCTCAGGATGCAGGGTCTCATGGCTTCATCCACCCAAGTTGTGCCATTAGGACTCCTTAAGTTGAGGGCGTTCATGAAATGGGTTTTGTCGCTACATTTCAGCCCGATTCGCGACCTTTGCCGCTCGGTTACAGTGACGCGCGCGCGTGCACTGCAGCCCTGCGCCATTGGAAGAACGCAGACTTTTACGCACGGGGAACCCCTCTCGGGGCGGTTACGATGCGGAAAGTGGTGACGACAGATGCATCCTTAACAGGCTGGGGTGCCACCCAGGAGGGCAAAACGGTGAACGGTCTGTGGCCAAACAGACTACGTTCAGCACATATAAATTATTTAGAGCTTTTTTACCAATTGTAAAGCTCTGAATCATTTTCTGCCTCGCCTGCAGGGACATCATGTGCTGGTACGGTGCGACAATACCATGGCTGTGGCATATATCAACCGTCAGGACAGCTTGCGCTCGTCGAAACTTCACCTCCTAGCTCACAAGCTCTTGGTGTGGAGCAGACGGGTTTTCTTGTCGCTACGCGCGACTCACGTCCCAGGCATTCTGAACGTCGGCGCATCTGCTGTCAAGGGGAAACCCAATCTACGGGATTGGCGTCTTCATCCGCAGATAGTGGAAATGCTATGGATGAGATTTGGACGGGCGAGCGTAGATCTATTCGCCTCGCGCGGAAACTGCCATTGTCCTATGTTCTTCTCTCTAAGGGACGTGGACGCGCCCCTCGGGGTAGACGCACTGGCCCACCCATGGCCTAGAGTGCTCCTGTATGCTTTTCCTCCCCTGTGCCTGATATTCCCACATTGGCCAGGGTGAGAGAGCAGGGCCTGTCTCTCATTCTGATAGCACCCAGATGGCCCAAAGCACCGTGGCTGGCGGAGATAATCCCTCTGTTATACGCCGAGCCATTGTGCCTTCCCGTTCGCACGGATCTATTATCCCAAGCCAACGGTGAGATTTACCACCCCCAGCCGGACAGGTTGGCTCTCTGGGCCTGGCCCGTGAGAGGACGAACCTGAACGCACTTGGGCTTTCGCCGCGTGTGGTCACCACTATTCAGAATGCCACGGCCGTCTCTACACGGCCCTTATATGGCTGTAAGTGGCAAGTGTTCGAGGGGTGGTGCGATGGGCGCGGTTTCACATCTTATCAGTGTTCAGTTCCTGATATTTTGTGTTTCCTTCAAGACCTCATGGATAAAGGCAGGTCCTTTTCCACCATTAAGGTCCACTTGGCTGCTATTTCAGCCTTTCATGTGGGTTTTGAGGGCTCGACCGTCGGTCAGCACCCTCTAATCCGTAGATTTATGAAGGGTGCACGCCGCTCTTTGCCAGTCGTCAGGAGAACTGTCCCGGAGTGGGACCTCTCCATGGTGCTGGAAGCTCTGTCTCAACACCCTTTTGAGCCTTTGGATAGTATATCCCTTAAGCTGCTGTCTCTCAAGACAGCTTTGCTTTTGGCCTTGGCATCTGCTAAACGTGATCAGTTAGCTACATGCACTCTCGGTTCATCCTTCGTGCTCTAGTTCTCTCTTAGTGGAGATAAGGTCTTCCTTAAGCCTAACCCGGCCTTCATGCCGAAGTGCTTCCCTGCGTTCACTTCGGAGGTGTTGGAGCTGTCCGCTTTTCACCCTCCACCTTTTTACCTCTCTAGAGGATCAGAGGCTGAACGCTCTGTGTCCAGTCCGTGCCTTACAGGCATATATGACCAGGACGAATGCTTTCCGGAAGAGCGACCAGCTCTTTGTTTCATGGGCTCCCCCTCACTTAGGGAGTCCAATTTTGAAGCAACGCCTCTCACATTGGGTTGTGGATGCTATTACCATGGCTTACAAAGCAAAGAGAGTGCAGCCCCCTAGGGGCATCAGAGCTCATTCCACAAGAGGTTTAGCCACCTCTTGGGCTCTGTTTAGGGGAGTGTCACTGCAGGACATCTGCTCCGCTGCCAGTTGGGCTTCTCCTCATACCTTCGTGCGCTACTACCGGCTGGATGTCACCAGTACCTCGGTAGCACATTCGGTTCTAGGGGTCGGGTCGTCTTAGCCCCTCCCTGCTGTAACCCTGTTGGTATATATATACCATTAAGAGTGAATGGGCTGACTGGCCATGTTCATTCCTGTCACCTATCATTTCTTCCCCTTTCGGGTATAGATTATGTCTTGGTGGGTTGGGGTTACTATCTCGCATGTGTCCTATGCGTATTTCATGTCCTGCTTGTCCACATTAGTTAGGTGTGGTTTCACCATCGCAGGCTCATGATTAAGGGACGTGTCAGGCACCGCCTCCCCGAGGTGACCGTCCTTCTCTGGCTTCAGAACCTCACTGTGAGTGTATTGGGCAATCGGGGAGCTGTCCATGTCTCTCCCATAGGTGGATCTCGAACACGAGATGATGAAAGAGAACAATAGGTTACTGTCGTAACCCCGGTTCTCTGAAACATCGAGTGGAGAGATCCACCAGCTTTGCCCCGCTTGCCGCACGAGAAGCGAATATACTTACTGAGGAATAGCAGCGCGCCCAGATGTTATATGCCCGTGGGTGAGGGGTGTGGCCTCATCGGGCACTGGCCGCGCGCTTCTGTCTGTCTAGCCAGACTTGGTGCAATTGGATGCTTCTGCAGAGGTCAGGTACGGATGCCCTTCCCATAGGTGGATCTCTCCACTCGATGTTTCAGAGAACCGGGGTTACGACAGTAACCTATTGTTAGCTACTTCCGGTGTTTGCGAAAAAGGTCTATTACATGTATAGTTACTTTCATAAACACTTAATCATTGCATAGGTTTTTAGTGAGCTTTAAGTGAGGAGGAAAAGAGAGGGAGCAGGGGAGATGATGACTGTTAGGTGTGAACTGTGTTGCGTTTTGGATCTTCCTGTTATAGATACAAGAGAGAGTTCAAATGTTAATTCTCAGGAGAGCCTTTTGTTCTCTTGAGGGGAAGCCCAGGGTGGATTTCCTGCAGGGAAAGGCTGCAAGACTGCTGAATGACTAATTTAAGAAATGTTACAAGCATGATGGTAGATTAGTGTATATTTCTTGTCTATTACCACCCACTGCCACTTATACCAACAACTGAAATAAGTGCAGTTACAATAACTTAATATGTGGAAGAACGTTGATAGAGTGACAATATTGTATTGTAATAGGTAGAACTTCAAAGTCAATACCAAATCAAAACTAGTTAGCAGCACATTATTTGTAATTGAAAAGGTTTAATGACAAAGTATGGTTATGTTTACACTTAAAATAGTTACAAAAAAGATGTATGAGATGATAACTTATATCACTAATTATACCCAGCATACATGTAAAATGTTAGGTAAAGAGAGAGAACCCCAAGTAAGGGACTCGGAGAATGAGAAGAGAGCTAGAGCATAAAAAAGACAGAGCAAAGTTACAATCTTCTTTTATCCTTTCCCTGACTATGTAACTAAAACCCAAATGTGAGACATTCAAGCTGACAAATCAGATAATTCTGACTTTCCCCTTTGTAATTATATTGTGACAATTCATAGACCCCCAAAATGCACACAATTTGGCCTAAGCCTTGATCATTAGCCACGTTTCCACTGCCGGGCCAGTGCCGAGCCGTGCTAGTGCGTGCCAGGGCCAGTCGCATTTCCACTGTCACTTCCGGGGCTTGATCGGGGCTTACTCGGGGCCAATGGCCTGGCCCGTCGAATACCTTGGGCCAGAGCGGGCCAGCTCGTGCTAGAGGCGTGCTCAAGGTAAAAGGCGGAGTTTATCTGTGTTATGGAACATTATGATCTGAAGCAATATCGCGCAAAAAAAAAAAAAAAAAAAAATCGCTGCTTGAAATGGAGAATCGCCTGTACTGGTATGTCGAGGATACCACAGCTTTTCTGAGCATTTGGGCAGAAGAAAGGGTACGACGTCAATTTGTATGACGTCACGGCGTGTAAAGAAACAAGGATGTTACGAAATACATCGATGCTGAACTTTCTAAGCTAAGCATTCAGCGAGTAACGCTTCAAGTTCAGGAAAAAATAAAAAAGTTGCGGGCGCAGTATTGTACAAGGCAATTAAAATGCACAATGGACAAAGCGGAGTTCAGAGAAGGATTTTTCCATGGTTCGACTTGATGGACGGTGTGCTGGGTCACCGTCCCTCTATTAGTGGCGACTCGCGAGACAATTGGGAAACTATTGCAGCCACGGCCAGTGAGTTAATATACATGTTATCTAATATCTTCCTAACTTAAAAAATAAATTAATTCATAAAACCCGCTGAAATGGGCTGGGTTGTATGACATTTGATCCAGAAAGGCGTGTAAGGGGCGGGGTTTAGGGCAGCGTTGTGGGGCTACTGGCCCGGCAGTGGAAATGCAAGCCCGGTGCTTGAGGCCCGAGGCCACTGGCTCGACTCGGCTCGCTGTTTGCTCTGGCCCAGCCCTAGCCCGGCAGTGGAAATGCGGCTACTATCAGCTCATCTGTGCCTTAGGAACTCAAATGATCATTGGGATAAGAGGGGGTGGAAAGCAAATGTCTTTATTCATTTTAAATATCGTGGATTCTTAATAAAAGGAGAATCTACATTTGATACAATTAATCAATAATCCCTTAAATTATATTTATTCATGAATGCAACTTCCTCAAGGGTTTCTTTTAATATATTGCCTACAGTCGTTTAAGAACATCTCCACCTTCCTGAGTATCTGATTAATCAGAGTTTGATGGCGTTTGCTCTCTCTTCTTCTGTTGAAGACTTCAGGATCTGATGTCATAAACCAGAACAGCAACAGTAGCCACGCCCACCAGAGCAGAGAGAGCCAATCGGATCACAGCTTCAGTGAAACCACAACAGTGGATATAGTCTTCAGAGAGAAAAAATAAAGAACTTAAATTACAGAAATATGATTCACTTAGTTTGCAGGAAAAAAATATACGTCTGCTGACAAACCTGCACATGTGTGACAGAGTGTGTTGATGTCCAGATGTGTGGTCTGGTTGCTGATGGGATTGTTCAGCACACAGCTGTAAGTGTTGTTATCCTGATATTCCACCTCCAGAGGTAGAGAGAGACTGATGCTGAGATCACACACACTGATGCTGGACAATACACTCATTCCTGCGTACCAGGACAGAGTCGCATCACACACACTCAACACTGATGAACACACCACTGAACAATTTGGGGACAGTCTGAGGACGGAACAGTCTCTGCTGATGACAGGAACTGGCAGACGAGCTGAAAAATATTGGAAAATAAATTGAATTCAGTAAAAAAAAATTCTGTGATATCTGTTGGTTCATTGATACTTAACATTGATTTCAATTATCAACATTTCTTTTTTAAATAAAATGTTGATTATTAAAGAATTACAAGAATGCAACAATGCTCAAACGAATCAGAATAACTAGTTGTTATATAGAATAATGGTAAAAATGGGTGACCAATGGTAATAAATGCTATTAGCCATAACCTCTGACTAATGATTTTGTTTGCGAATTTGTGATGTGGGATGAGCGTAAACAAGAACGGCCTGCGTGAGATCCTGGGCAACATTGGTAACTGAATGAACGAGAACAATAAGAGCAACGAGTTAAACAGAATAATCAAATGTGTAGTTAAACTATTATACAAATGACAATTAATCAATTGGCATTCTAACCTATATGTGAGATCGGGATCAATTGAAGTAAGATGAAATACTTTGCCATACTGAAAAGACAGATTGTGAAGGAAACGTTCACCCGTAAAGGTCCGTAAACCGGGGAGAAACACCATTCACCAAAGATACATTGCTGTTAAAATTTTTGAAAAAAGTCTGTACTATTTTAATAAATGAAGAGCCAAAACCAAATCTACACAAAGATTCAAACATCTAAAATATTAAAACAAATCGAATATTATTTGCTATATGCCTACCTTTTATAAAGCCAGATTGGGAAATTGAAACAATTTCTTTTAAGCATGTTTTTTTAATCTATTTGTGTAAAGGGAAGCTAACAATATATAATCTGCATTAAGAAAAGTAATTGGGTGCCAATTATCTAAATATGAAGAAACTTTGTTAGGTTTTGGGATTAAAATCATCAAGCCCTCAACTCACCTTTCACACAGCCTTTAAAAATTTCCAAAACAAGCTTTTTTATGTCTTGCCAAAAAGTCCTATAGAAATCAAAAGGCAGTCCATCTGGACTTTCTGCATAATCACATCCAACTCTTCCAAAGTCAAATCCATCTCACAAGACGATCGATTTCCAGCACTTAATAGGTGTAAATGCTTGAACCCTCTCACAAAAGCTATCAGCAAAATGAGGTTCAAATGACGAAGAATAGAGCCATGAATAAAAAATAGAAACAAAATGTGAAACTCTAGCTTCTAGGGCTGTGAATCTTTGGGTAGACAGCGAATCGATTCGATTCACGATTCATAGGTTTTCGTTTCGATTCATGAACGATTTGTGCAAATTCAGAACGATTCGATTCACATCCAAATTCGATGCGATTCGATTAATTCGATTCGATTCTTACTTTTTTATATGCATTATAGTATTATTTATAGTATTATTTCAATGCTTCACCCATCTTTGTCTGGGTTTGAATTAGCCTACAGCGGCCTTCAGGGATAAGATAGTGGGGATTGTCCATTGTTAATGTTAGTTCATGTTTGTTTTTAATTTTAATGAATATATTATTATTAAAAAAAATTCAATGGCCTACAAATTAGCATTTGCAAGTAGCAAATATTTTGAAAAAGGCTTTTAAAGTATTGCATTAAATGACTACATGCACAAATTAATGGAGACCTTTTCATTAGTTTCATTTTGCGTCCTCTCAGTGCACTCGTTATCATCTTTTCACTGGATTTTGCTCGCGCTCGGTCCCTCTCATGCTTTCATAACGTTAACTACAGATTTTTGAGCAGTCCATGTTTGAGCTCTCCAGCTGAGCTCTCTGTCGAGAAAGCAATAGTTTTGAGGCAAACCGCTCAAGCCATTGATAAAGCTGCCATGCCATTGCGTGGGCACTATGAAATAAAACGCTTTCATTCATTTATTACATGGACTCTCCGTACACGCAAGGTGGTCTCTCGCTCGCTTTCCCTCTCTGCCGAGTGCGTGCAGCCGTGCGTGAACGCGCGATACGCGGTTTGGAGCACAACCTCTGTCTCGTATGCACGCTCGCTCTAGATTCGGGGAGATTTTAACTAATTTGCGGCAATACAAGCTGATCACGACATGAGTAGCTCAACAGGTAGAAAGATAAACTCATCTTTCAGGCATTTGACCGACCGGGCTTCAGCGTGAGAAATCAGGGGTGTGTGAGCGCCTGAAACCAATCAAATGCGGATGTCGTATGACGGCCAATGCGTGAGGCAGCTTGTACCAGGAACACTTTAAGGTTGTGTTTATATATTTTAAACCACTGAATCGCTATAAAATCGTGATTAATTCGATTCTTAGCCTTTTAAATCGATTATTCACGTAAATAAACGATTCACGATTCAAAATACATGTTTCAGGATCGATGCATGCATCGTCAGGATTTATAATCGATGCATCGAGAAAACGAGTGAATCGTTACACCCCTACTAGCTTCATCTGTGACCAAATTGCTGTCAATAATTAGAGAAGATTTGTTTTAGTTTTCCCACTTTTCTTTCCTCTTCCTTTATAATCGATTTAGGCTATATCTGTTGTCTCCCCTCCTTTAGCTTACCTGTATGCTCTTGCCTATTTGTCAGCTTTTTGCCAATGACAGTACAATTATTTCCACGTCCACAGAAATCCTTCTTCCATTCACGACAGCAATTGGACCCCTGAAGCCAACACGGCGACCCTAATCTTATTCTGTTTAAGCACTTCTGATCTTCTAGCATCAGTCCAGATACGATCGCGGTCAAACAG
Source organism: Pimephales promelas (assembly GCF_016745375.1). Next base: position 808,370 of record NW_024121121.1, on the reverse strand, counting down.
AGAGAGAAAATGTACAATTATTGTGCGAGGGCGTTCATATGGCCAAGCCTGTGTGCAAAATCAATCGAAGACTGCAGCAAATCTGCTAAGCCTGGTGACACCTGAAGAAAAATGTCCATTATTACCATCTTGACATTCTCCCTATCTCCCTCCAGCACCTTAAATCCTCAGATTCCATCGCCTCTTGTAGGCATCTAGCATCCACTTTATCCACGTGCTGTGTAGCCTATCCGTGAATGGTCATTGAAGAAAACACAGTATCTTTGATGCATGGGGAACGTAAACAAACTTATCAGTGCACTGAGAACAAAGAGTCTTCAAAAAGAAAAGAAAAATCAAGTTTTGAACAAAATTCAGGAAAAAGCTGAAAAAACGTAACCTACACCGACGCTATCTTGAGGATGCCCTTCTCAAACAATAGGCTTATATTGATGGGCGGCGAAAGGATCACGGCAATGTCGCCTTTGCTCTGCTACACCGCCGCCTCTATGTGCGCTGTGAATGCTCTTATCTGGCTGACTCGATAGCTTCGTCCATCTCTGCTACGAGCAATTGGTAAATTTATGAAATTTCAAAGACCATAACATGATATAGCTAGCCCTACACCAAGAACATTCAGAAGGCATGAGATTTCCTCATGAAACAGTTAAACATCCTGAAAACAACTTTTGTTATCTTGAGATCACAAGAAAAATAAGTTGTGATCGCGAGAAAAATGTAAATAAAATAAAATGATAATCCATGGCCTCTTAGGGCTTCCGTAGGGTGTCGCAATATACCGGTGTTGACGATAATCGTGATATTTAAAGCATGAAATATCGACACCGTGTTAATTTAGAGTGTGGCAATATACCGGTGTTGGCGATAACCACGATGTTTAAAATTAACAGGACAGTTATGATAACAAGACAAGTAAATACTCCAGCGCGAGTTTGATCTCTCTCTCCGCTGCGGCTGACACCTATCAAAGAAGACGCAGCCCGGGCCACGCAGCTACTCTGAGAAGAACGTCGTCAGAGCGAGAGAGAGTGAAACATTCTGTCCACAAAAAAAGTAATCTCGCCTCAGTCACCTCGCCTGTATTGGAGTTCTTCGGCTCAAAAAGAAAACACCACTTTAAAGGGGGTCGCGCACACCGGACGAGAAGCGCAGCGCCACGTCTTTAAAATTCAGACACATTTTCTGTTCGAGTGTAGGCTATACACCCTACAGTCTATGGTGTACACACAGCGGTTGTGCTATTCGGTGCCCAGCAACGGCTCTTGTTCAAAATCCTGCCGCGACACAGAGCGCCATTTAGCCTACATAGTTTTATATTAAATTTACATTATATTTGTCTCAAATCATCGTAAATCACTTAACCCTGCGCTACAATGTACATTTAGTTATAGGCTAATAGGCTAGGCCTATTCCCAATTCATTCAGTTATGGATGCTCTGAGGTAAAGTGTTCAGATCACAGACTCAGCAACTATTGTATTTAATTGTTTACATCGTGCACTAAGACTGACGGAAAATGTAAAGTTGTGATTTTCTAGGCTGATATGGCTAGGAACTATACTCTCATTCCTGCGTAATAATGAAGAAACTTTACTGCCGTACCATGAGTGCAGCAGGCGTAATGATATGATGCAGCGCCAGGATGTAATAGTAATATTCAGGTTGGAAATATACATAAACTGAATAAAGTTATTAAATGAAAAACAGCGCAGTCTTCTCTGTATAAATTAAAATGAAATATATTAATATTAATACAACATTCATAACATACACACACACACACACACACACAAAGTATACAGTATGTATAAACAGGGTAGTAATTCTCAGCTCACCATAGACGGTAAGATTGAATATGTTGAGCGGTGTCTTTGATCTGCTGCCGGTGACTTTATAAAGTCCAGAGTCTGTGGTTCTGGTGTTTGTGATGGTCAGAGATCCAGTCTTCTCATCCAGTGTCAGTCTGTCTCTGAATCTCTCGAAGTTATTTCCTTTGATTTTAGCTATGAGATTGTTGTGTCCAGTTCTCCAGGCTATCAGTTCATCTGTCTGTATTTCAGTATCAGTGTTTAGAGTGACAGATTCTCCCTCAGTCACTGACACTGACTTCACTTCATCAACACCAGACACTCCTGAAACAACACACAGAAATATTCACTCAGAATTTGGAGATTTAACAGATTTTTGTTTTTCATTTTGAAGTTGAGTAGGTTTGTTCTAATAAATTTAAAACATATTATATATTAATTATGTTAAATGAATGATGGACACATTTAAGAACAGAATATTGTGCGGGCAAACTAACAATAAAGAGAACTAAAGGCATAAAAATACTTACCAGCCAGACTGCAGGAGAACAAACAGAAGAAAATAAACAAATCAAACATTTTCTTCAGTTCTCTAAGTGGTTTCACACAACAGAAATTTTATAATAATCAGTTCTCGCACTCTTGAAAAAGTCAAACGTGTTGCCGGTCTGTTGTAAAGTGGTTTAGTGAAACTGCAGTCAGTGAGGATAAACTCCTCCAGTAGCACCGCCCACTGACGGACCTTTTCCAGAAAGAATTCAAGTTTAAGAACAGTTAATACTGATTTATGTCTTGACGACTTTTAAATAATTTTTATTTCATTCATTAATTTGTTTCTTTAATTTGTTTAATTTAATTAATTTGTTCCCCAATAATGAGTTGATAACATGATGACATGATGTTAAACAATATGAAGCACTATTTTTGTCTGATTTTCAGCATGATTGTAAATGTGACATGATTTTGATTTTATAAGACATTGATAAGTTAAAAGTAGCCTAAATCAAACTTTGTAGACACATATTGTCTGTTTTTGCTCCTTCAATGAAAATAGCTCAAAACAAAGCAACAGCAGAAACACAGCAAATGCTATTCCACACAAACTCTATTTCTGAAAATCAGTTTCATCAAATAGGAAGCTTAAATGTCTCCTTGCACGTTTCCAACAAAATAAAATCACTATAGATTAAATTTCAAAAGCAAAATTAATTATGGTATTTATAATATAATATATAATAATATAATTGTGTTTTTTTAATGAGTTCTCTGTTTTTCTCATTCTTCTTATTGTAGATCATACAGTGCGATTATGAGAAGTCATGTACACTTTCTGAAGGGAGGAGTTTCTTCACACTGACTGCAGAGTTCCATTAAACCACTTCATACAGTCCAGCAAATTCATTCGCTGTGTTGTGAACTGTTGAAGAAAATGTTTATTTTCATCTTTTTGTGCTGGAGTCTGTCTGGTAAGTATTTTTATGTCTTCACTTCTATTTATATTTTCATTTGTTGACAAACATATTTACGTTATGTATTATTTTGATCATTCAATTTGCCTCCTATATTTTCCAGTTGTATCAAACTAATTTACTAAAATACTTTTGTGTTCATGCTGCGGTCCCTTTTCAATGAGTATACATTGAAATTAGTAAAAAAAACTTTTATTGAGTGAATATTTCTGTGTGTTGTTTCAGGAGTGTCTGGTGTTGATGAAGTGAAGTCAGTGTCAGTGACTGAGGGAGAATCTGTCACTCTAAACACTGATACTGAAATACAGACAGATGAACTGATAGCCTGGAGAACTGGACACAACAATCTCATAGCTAAAATCAAAGGAAATAACTTCGAGAGATTAAGAGACAGACTGACACTGGATGAGAAGACTGGATCTCTGACCATCACAAACACCAGAACCACAGACTCTGGACTTTATAAAGTCACCGGCAGCAGATCAAAGACACCGCTCAACATATTCAATCTTACCGTCTATGGTGAGTAGAGAACTACTACCATGTTTATTTTATATATATATATATATATATATATATATATATAATATATATATATATATATATATATATATATATACAGTATACACTGCTATTCAAATATTTGGGATCGGTATAAGCTTTTTTATGTTTTTGAAAATAAGTCTCTCATTAGATAAAAAATAGTCAATATTATTACAATTTAAAACCACCATTTTTCATTTGAATTTTTAAATGTTATTTATTCCTGTGATCAAGGCTACAATTGGGCGATGTCTACCAAACCTTCACAAGTATTTTTGTAATATTGTCTCTTTCCACTAGATATCTTCCTCTATATCTCATCAGCAATTTCGATGTTGGCAGAATGGTTGTGTAAAATGTTACAAAAATAGAAAACAGTTATTTTAAATTGTAATAATGTAATAATATTACTGTTTTTTGTACTTTTATCAAATAAATGAAGCCTTGGTGAGCATAAGAGACATTTAAAAGCTTCTTAAAAATTCCCCCCAAAAAGAATTAAAAAAGTCAAATCTGACTGATCCCAAACTTTTGAGCAGCAGTGTACGTTTGTGTGTGCGCGTGCAGGTTGGTCTTTTAAAAATTAATAATATTCACGATTACTGAGAATATTATAAAATTATATAAAGACAATTCTGTGATGATAAAAAATGATTTGTGCATTTATGCATTCCTATAATTACATCTTTTAATAATATACATTTGACTTTTAATAATATACATTTGATACCATTTGTTTCTCACATTCATTCAATTTGAAATGTAATGAACTGACAAATATCACAGCACTCTATAGTCTATACTGAACTAGATTTATTCTGTTTTCAAGCTCGCCTGCCTGTTCCTGTCATCAGCCATTCTTCAAAACAATCATCATCTTCATCAAATTGTTCGTTGGTGTGTTCAGTGTTGAATGAGAGTGATGCGACTCTCTCCTGGTACGCAGGAATGAGTGTATTGTCCAGCATCAGTTTGTCTGATCTCAGAGTCAATCTCTCTCTCTCTCTGGAGATTGAGTGTCTGGATGATGCGTACAGCTGTGTGATCAACAATACCATCAGCACCCAGACCACACATCTCAACACTGAACTCTGTGGGCCATGTTCAGGTACATGATACATCTGCTATGATATCTGCATTTGTGTTTATGATACATATACTCACACTAATGACTCTCTCCTTCAGGTTCAGTCTCAGAGTCACTGGTGGTGCTGATCTCTTCTGCTGTTGCTGGATCTCTCATGATAGTCGCTGCTGCTGTCGGGATCTTCTGCATCTGCAAGAAACACAGAAAAACAGACAGAGAAGGCAAGTATTATATATATATATATATATGATATATCATATCAAAATAATGTAAAGCAGTGCTCAAACATAATTTCATTGAGTGTTTTGTTTCTGTGATTCTGATACAGTTCAGACCCGTGATAGAGAGATCACTTACGCTGATCCGACATTCTACAAAAGACATAAAACGGTAAGAGAATTTATTTCTATGTATGGTGTGTCTGAATTATTGTAGCAGCGAGTCTAGACAGATATTTATAAAAGCAGTAGATGTATTTTAGTGTCCCTTTGTCTTCTGCTCTGATTTGTGTATTTTGTAGAGTCACAGATTTAGATTTAGATTTAGGAGATGGGGCACAACCTAACGCTTTTTTGACTTTCTCCATTTGTGTAAATCTAGGGTTCAGAGTATTATTATTTTTTCCAAATTAATTTCACACGTCTGGTAGACTGGTACAAATGTTGTCTTGTACTTCTATCATTATTTATGCCCTAAAGAATGGAATTGAATGTAAGGGGTATATTGTAACCATGACCATATGACATCTTAAAATGTTATCTGATCTAATCATCATGACAGGGGTGTCCAAAGTCGGTCCTGCAGCGCCACTGTCCTGCAGAGTTTAGCCCGCTTGCCTCAACACAGTCTGGAAGTTTCTAGTATGCTAAGAGCTTGATTAGCAAGTTTTAACTGTTACACAGGTTAATGTATTCTGCTGATTAGATCAGGATTAAAATAACTATCAACTGTTATAAAACATATACGTTTAAAATAATATCAGATTTAATATGAAATAAACACAAAAACAGAGAGGAGATAAATAACTTAAACAATAATTTTACTTTTGTTATTGTTAAATGTTCAGTGACAGGGGAGAGCGGGGCACAAACCCAACACATTTTGGTTTTGGCTCAATTATTTAAAAAAATATTTAGTTAGATTAGTAAATAATTTAGTTAGTTTTTTTTTCTTTTTTCTAGGACCTACCATATGTTGTACTGAAAGTGACAGAAGTGCAAATGTACAACTTACCCCATATGCGGGGTTAACAGTCAAAAGACAAAGAGGTTATTTGTAACTAACAGAATTCAGTCCTATTTTATCTGTATAGTTTGATATTTTTTGTATAGATAGATCCCCATATATCCATCTCTCATCCAATCATCCTTCTGTTATGGATCAATATCATGGATAGAAATAGGAAAGGGCTGCACAGATGTGCAAATATCAAATATTGTAATTGCGATTAAATTATATTTGTGAGTGGCCACTGCATGCAAAAATTTTATAATTAATTTTAGAAAGTAATAATAATAAAAACGAGCTTAAAATCACAATGAACACTGTTACAACTAACCCTGCTGTGTAAAGCATATTTTAAACATTTGCAAGGAGTTACTGACATGTTTCAAAATGGTGGAAATGGTGACGTACACACACAACTCAGAAACCTTAAAAAAAAAAACCTATGATGAAAAAATGTATACTTGCATGGTGTCAAAACACTCTTTGTCCAGTATCTTCATGAAATCTAAGCAAAACTTTCCACAAATCAGCGGGAGTCTTGGCAGCAAGAGAAAAAGAGTGGAAACACAATCCTGACTAAATATGTAAAAGGTCTGTGTTACATTTAACCCCGCGTTAGGTTGTGCCTCGCTCTCCCCATTACATTATTGTCACAAACTCTTATATGTCACAGATATGCTTTTATCTCCCCAAAATGTGAAAATACCATTTTACTGGCAGAAGGATTTTAGAAATAGAAAAAGTGTAAAGCGAGTTCTTGATAAATATGTGAGTGAACATGTATGTGTTTTCTTTCAGAGACAGAGTGCTGTAGAGAGTGATGATGTGGTGTACGCAGGAGTCATGAGACGTTGATCAACCCTTGAATTACAGAGTAGGAGAAGATTTACATGTTCTCTGTGAATACATATATATGGTATTTGCACTCATGGTATAGTTATACAAAATTAAAAGTTTCAAAAGGGGGGTTTCGCAGTCATGCTGAACAGGGCTCCTCAAATCTGGTCCTGGAGGGCCAATGTCCTTCAGAGTTTAGTTCCAACCCGGATCAAACTCATATACCTGGATTTTTTTAGTAACTCTGAAAACCTTGATTTGCTTGCTTAGGTGTGTTTGATTTGGGTTTGATCTAAACTCTGCAGGGCAGTGGACCTCTGGGGCCAGATTTAAGGAAACCTGAGAGAAGAACATTTTTAGAAGAACATTGTGAAAACATTTTTCATTATAAAGAACCTTTTGTGAAATGGAAAGATTCCATGAATGTTTAATGTTCTTTGTGGGACCATTGATGCCAAAGAACCTTTATTTTTAAGAGCGTAGACAGGGCTGGACTGGGACTAAAATTCTATCTTGAACAAAACGAGCCCATCCGGGCAAAGATTCCCCTTGAATAAGGTTAAGATCTTAATTTGGTGTAAATTAATGTATTAATAAAATAAGAGAGAACCAAATAATTACAGATTTATAGATTTTATGAATGCAGTTAACAAAAATAATGTTGCATTTTTTCTTGCATTTAAATTGCACTTTTTTTTATTAAAGGCACACTATGCAGGAATTCCATTTTTGTCAAATTGAATTTAACGTTACTTTCGCAAATACCACTCGTGCAGATACCAAATACCGCAAATACCACTCTGCACTCACGGCCTGACACCCTTTTGAAGCTGTTACAGTAAAGTACAAATCTTGCATAGTGTGCCTTTAAATAAGAGATTTAGGGGGTGTTTATGGGTAGGCCTATGATATTAGACTACATAGCCTATAATAAACGATAATGATTTCAAACCTGAACCAAACATTTTATTTATTTTTTCAACAGTCTCTCATTAATCTTTAGTCTGCCACTAAAAAACGGTGTGTTGTGGTTCCAGGACACCAGCCATGTCAACGAAACGAATAAATGAAAATTTGCGTATCAATGTATATTTAAATTCACGCCTACATCTTTGTAGAACTTCAAAAAAAGAAACAGAAAAGATGCTGCAGTCAATGAGCTGCTGGCGGGGGCCGACTCAACCTCCAAGGACAGTTTTTAATATTTTATCAGACAATAACTATTCAAGGTTTTGTTTTAATATAATTTTAGGGACAATTGGGGCCAGATTCGGGACAACAGCTTAGATTTCGGCACGTCTGGTCCCCCTACACTCTTAGAAGAAAAGGTTCTATATAGAACCTTTAAAGGTTCTAAAGCGCTAGGTATTTGGAACCCCTAAAATTTTCTATATCAAAATTCAAGATATGGGGGTTAGAAAATGTATATATTTATATCATTTTATGTAGTTAATCAATATACCATGAAGAGAGCCATTTCAGATTTTCTCCTCCAAAAGTCAGCATGATTAAAATGTGATATTAAGTTTAATAAACAATAATTTAATTACAACTACAAAATATTGCAGAATAATGTAATATATGAATGAATAACAGCCTATAAAGAACCTTTGTGCCAAACGCGTTCTTTCTTGTCATTATAGAACCTTTTTTTAGCATAAAATGTAATTTGGAGTTGAGTAAAGAACCCTATGCTATATATAGAACCCTTTTCTCTAAGAGTGTATGTGGCGGCGCACGCACAGTCTCTACTCGGACGCGCTCTTTAATTGCCTTTATGCCCAGTAGTGATGGGAAGTTCGGATCATTTTACCGACTCTCTTGTTCGATCTTGTTCATCAAAATGAACGAATCTTTTTTCGAGTCATTTCGTTTGGCTTTAAATGTCATACTTTTAACAGGCAAATTCCCCGAACACATCCACCTACTTAATCTTGATCATATTCTGAATTAAGAAATCCTTATAATTCAGTCAAAACTTATTTACAGGGATCATAAATAATTAATTTACCTTCCGAGTCATTTCATTTGTCACATGACAGACGCAATGAATGGATCGTTCATGAACGACTCATCACAAATGCCCAGCTGCACTACTTCCTGAACTTCAGCCAGCTCCTTGTTTCCTGTCTGCCATTATTGGCCAAACTTGATTAATTCAGGTGTGTCTGATTATTGTTGCCATGACTACTGAGGTCAGGCACACCTGAATTAATTAATTTGTCCAATAATGGCACACAGGAAACAAGGAGCTGGCTGAAGTTCAGGAAGTAGTGCAGCTGTGCATAAAGCCCATTTATCACCGTTGCGGACTCTCTCTATTCAGTGAAATCACAAAATAAAATGCACACAAACTTAGAAATATGTACTTACTAGTCCATCAACAAGATCGCCATGTCAGCATCACTGTTGCATCCAGTGCTGCTTTTTATCTCGCGCCAACGAGTGAAAAGACCCATCTATGGAAAAGCCTAGTCTAGTCTTCCTAGTCTCTTGCACGTCTGAAATGCATGCAAGTGTCTTCGTGCTTCATGTTGTTGTGGATGTGGGTGACGTCGTTGCCGTAAAGCATGTCGTGATTTTCGCAAGATTTGTTGGGGGCGCTCCTCTCAAGGGCTGATCTCGGCGTGGGCCAGCATGCACGCGATACAGAACAGGTGCGTGTCCGGGGGCACGATGGGGCCCGAGCACAAGTTGACAATGTTCGCCATCGTATGCAGAAGAGTATCACGCATCTTCGGCACACCTTCGACGATGGCGAAAAATACATATTAGATTTATGAAGTAGGTTTCTAGCACCCAAGCGGCAACATTGTAGAATCTGAAAGATGAAGTCTACCCCGAAGTGCGAAAAACTGCAATACATCTCAAATCCGCTAGAGGCCGGTCCCAAAAGGGAGCAAATATCCATAGACGTCATATTAAAATCTCAGTTTTCACAACATAAATTCATATGTTTACAGTTTGGTCCCATGGACTTTTATTGTAATCTTCAATATGTTCCGCGTGCCTGACAACTGTGTGGGGGGTGAATTTTTTTCTAACTCGTTAGTTTAGATCATATTTAGATATTAACTTTGCGGTTAACTTTGATTGACAGCTGATAACGCGATGCGCCGAGTAAATTTGACGTCTCGCCATGATCTGGCACAACACATCACACCACCTCTGTAACCTTTCTGAAACTTTTGTATTTTCCAAGATTTTCCAGTATGGCGCCACCCATACCCCCCATAAACAGCCTCAAACCCGTTCTTCAGAGAGTCTATGGGTGACGTCACAGACGCTTTGTCCATATTTTTTACAGTTTATGTCTAGCACACGATTTTAGCGTGAAGAAAGAGCTTCTGATGGATATTGACGCTCATCTGTGTTCAGTATTTGCATATTTGCGTCAATTGGCCAGCTCTGCTGGCGTTAGCCTATAAGATTTCAGCAGAAGTGGAAAAGGAGAGGAGTTCCCATAAACGACATTCGTAATGTCGAAGTTCTGTAGCCTTGAAAGGGAACTATGATATTGTGCATATGCACTGTTATTGATAGTTTCCACATGTTCACCGCTATATATTAGAAAAATATCCGGTAAAATAAATTAGTTAAAGTAAAATGATCAGTTTATTGATGGACATGCACATCAGCTAATAAAGTTCCTCAGACTGATTAGTGCATCTCTGAGAAACGTCCTGCTTGAGTCGTCCTTGCGATGGAGGTTCGGGTTGAATAACTAGTTCTTCCGGTGTTTTATCGTCGTACTCACTTTTGTAAATTTGGTTAAAATCTGTCATTGTTCATGTGTTTACAGTAGGTGAGGGAAGCCTCAGGACAAGCAGAACTAACGTTGGTTTGACAATGGGCGTTTTTGTTTGTCATGCGCGCTGTAGCTACGTGGTAAACCAATCACAACAGACTGAGCCGTCTGGCCAATCAGAGCAGAGTAGCTTTTGGAAACGAGAGATTTAGAGGTATTAATTAATCTGACGAGTTTGAGAATCACTGAAAATGTGGTGATGTGCAAATGTATGTGATGTGCAAATGTATATTATTATTATTATGAGGAAATTAAACAGTTTTTTTTTTTACCCTTGATGCATGTAAACATGTTGTATAGACTCCACATGAACATTGGGAAATGCACAATAGAGTGCCGAAGTTACGACGTCACTCTGTAGGCCAAAACGCCGAAGTGAGTTAGCATTTTAGCATTACGGTTCCCTCGCTCTAAAGCCTATGGGATTTTTGAATGGGATTATGCTAAATCGCCTGAAATAAGGTCTGTGGTGAACAAAGCCTCCAAATATTGATCTATGTCATAGAACACACAGTTAAAACCTGCTTGTGTTTTTTTTAAACTTTATTGTGTCTGATTGTGTTTTTTAAAATCTTTATATAAGCTTCAAAATGTATAAAGTTTGGATTAACTTGCTTCGGCACTCTATAGGGGCCTACCAGTAGGGGATTCGTATTAAATCAAGGTCAAATGGTCAAACATTATAACATTAGTTCATTATATTCAATATTAAGTGATATTAATGTATTTTATTTTATAGCTTTTGAGCAGTGTTTTAGTTTGATCTATGTTTGTATTGTTTTCAATATTGGTGTCAGTCCTGTGCGTCTCTGCTGATACTTTGACCCTGCTGAAGCCCCTCCTGCTGGATGAACATGTTATTTCACCAACAGCTCTCTCTCACTGTCACATTTTAGGGTGACAAATACCTTTAAAACGTTATATGCAAGATATATCTATATTTCATATTTTTTATAACTGTATATGCCTCCTTTTGAATGATATTAAATAAACATTCTTTAATATATCCTTTAAATTCTCCGGCCTCCTTCTTGACCTTGACAGACATCACAACAAATGCAACTCATGATTCTAAATCTTTATTCTGTTAGTGTTGAAATATAAATGTCAAAACTGATTCAGATCACGTGTCTTTTCACATTAGCACCAAACAAGACTAATATAACAATAGAATACAATAATAGACTAATATAACAATTGAGAATAGCAGATTACAATATCCTACTGACAATAACATGCATGATATAAAACATGATCACTTCATATTTCTTCTGGATTCTGCATTTATTCATTTAAGAAACGTAAAACTGCAAGGCAATTAAAAAACTATTAAATAAAAATGATGAATTAGTGTAATATTCAGTGAATTCATATTTAAACTTCTTTTTTAAAAGGTGATAAACATTGATCTCATCATGGCTGTGGGTGTTTCTGTTGAAAACACACTGTTAAACAGTTCTACGAAAATGTTGACCACTGAAGTGGAAAAAACAAGCGTGAAGCTGAGAAGAAGAAATCTGACCACAATCTCATGGTGGCAAAATATAAATGTGTGAACATTAGTCAGACCTTCGGTTTATTTTCCACTCGGCTCGTAGCGTGATCTTTATCTCTCATCGTGACTATTTTAGCACATTTAGGCACACGTCTGTTGAACCCCCTGATCCACAGCTGTTTGTCCTGATCTTCACCAGCTCTTAGAGTCAGATTCAGTCGTGTCTTTGGGTTGAGATCTGTCCACACAAACCACACTCAACTAAACCACAGGCATCAGCTGCATCGGCCAACGGACTCACCACAGCTGTACAGTAACACAGAAGATTTAAGCATTCAGCATTTCTGTGCAAATATTAAAGCATGTGACCAGCTGATGGTAAATGAGAGATAAGAACTGTAGGTGTGGATACAGTTTAACAGTAAACACTGTGGTTTAATGCACCTCTGCTCAAACAAACATTAATAAACAGTGTCATATGAAACTAAAGCTGTCAGGAGCTAAAGGTGTTAAAATACGGCAGATATTTTTGTTTTTATGTGCATGTGAACGTGTGTGAGAGAGATGAAGTGTGAAAACAAGATCAGAAACTGACCAGTGCAGTGGAAAATGTATTATTAATACTACATTTACATTCAGATCTGCTTAAATTAATATATCATAGTCATATTATGTTGATATACAATTGTTAATATAGAACAGCTGTGTTTATCATGATCCTGGAAGTCACTGTGAATGGTTTGGACTAAAGGTCAAAATATTGATCACACAGAGAGCTGATCATCACGGGACATTTCATATTAATCAGCAGTTTATGACCAATATACATGAAACAGAATCATTTCTAAACTTCAGAATCAGTAGGCCTACTTTTAACTCAGTTTAAAGATGTAGACCGTGTGTCTCTCCTAAAGACCCTGCTTGAACAACTAGTGACTGAACATCGAAAATTATTATTCAGTGATCTTCAGTGTGTTTGATCAGGAAATATCAACAGATTTATTACAAATCCTCACTAAACTCTTGATTAAATGTTTTAATGTTTATCACAGTGAAGGTGATTTCTATCCTTTTTTTGTTTCCAGAGATTCATGAAATAGTCTCCTCACAGTGACAATATGCTTAAACTTAAATTAAGTAAAACTTAAATTAAACTTTATTATTATTATTATTATTAAATTGTTATAGTATATAAAACACACAAAACAAGTGTCTCATGGTGTGTACTGTTTTCTCTTCTGGTTAGTAAGTTACTGAACGGCCTGTTCGCCCCTGCTGGTAGATGTTGTAACTACACTTATAGGAACACAAAGCATCTTCCTTCTTTGAAGGCCTTTCACACATATGTGTAGTCTGATGCAATAAAAGTATTTTATAGCAGCATATAAAACTGTTAATATTTAAATAGGCCTGTATTATATTTCAATCTACTAATAGAACAGCAGCTACAAAATTAAAAATGTTTTAAGATTGATAAAGGAGTAGTTCACTTAAAAAAATAAAATAAATTGCTGATAATTTACTCAGCCCCGTATTATCCAAGATGTCCATCTTTCTTCAGTCACAAAGAAATTAAGAAATTAACTTTCAAGGATTTTTTCCCCATTTAATGGACAAACGGGGGCAGCTTCAAAATTTCAGTGCAGCTTCAAATGACTTTAAACGATACCCGACGAAGAATAAGGGTCTTATCAAGCGAAATGATCGGTCATTTAAAAAATAAATGAAACAGTTTAAGTTTTATACGCACAAATCCTCGCCTTGCTCTGTTCTGTGATGCGCATTAGTGACGTCACGTAATACACTGAAAAGGTCTCACATAACCATAGCAAGGAAAAAGACAAAACTCTAAAACCAGCCTAAAATGGCTGGCAGATCTTGGTTTGTTTCCAGTCTGGTGTTCAGCTAGTGGTAAAATAAATAAATAAATAATTCATTCAAAACCTCTCTAAAACCAGTCTGCTAACCCAGCTATGATGATACATCATCCTCAACTGATCCTCCACACTCCAGCAATCTTGTTCAGCTCCATTAGTTACAGTTACACTGGGGTCAGTGAGTTTGTTTAATGAGATTCTGGCAGCCACAAGATGGCGCCACAACAGTGTCTGTATTAGGAGAAACATCTACACTGTTTATCTTTATACTGACAACATAATAGTGGATAGCAGAATAAATCCTTACATTAATTCTGTCACCTTGAAGTTTTTCAATGAATATGAAAAATAAAGTGGTCTGGTTAAAGGTAGGGTAGGCAATTTCGGAGAGGCTAGCAGGATCTAGCTATCTTTAAAAGCATTTGTTTTAATAGGCCAATTAGTGAGTTTGTGTTTGATTTGTTTCCATTTTTCCCTTGAACGCATGGCCACAAAAATTAAAAACTGAGAGAAAAATTGCACAAAAACAGTATTGTGTTGGAATCAGCAAGTTTTTGCAATATTATATTCCTGCAATACCAGAGGCTAAAGTTTCAGAACTGCATTTCTAGGACCCTAGTTTTATTTATTTATTTTTAACAACGCCATCTAAACAAACAAATCACAGTAAAAATTATACATATTTTTTATTATCTCTCCACCTTATTATTAACGTAATAGCGGGCATGACCATCTTAAAACTTGCAGTGTCAGACCAACACCAGTTATTATTTATCTGTGCAAAAACGGTTCCTGATGCGGGTAGGTCAGGCTGTTAAACCTGTGACCTTTGACCCCTCACAAGCAACATCATATATTACACTGTTCTGACTAGACTTGTTTTCATGTAAGCATAATGAGTCAAAATGTTTCGGTCTGTTTCCCAAGAAGAAGATTTTCCTAATATCGTTTCTTATGGATGGAACTTTAAATGAGATGTCCGTCTTCATACTTAGGATGAATTAATTGGTTATATTGATTAATTAATTTAATTAGATGATAATTTAGTTTTTACTGTGTTTTTCCTGCAGATTTAAACCCTCTCTGTGTAATTCTCCAGATTTCTTTTGTATCTGTGGTCAGATGATCTCTGAAGATTCGATACATCAATCATTGAACAAACACATTTCACATGACACTATAAAAATAAAATAAAAATAAATAAATAATCCTGAACCGCCGTATGAGTATTGCACACTAGAGGTCAGACATGATTCATGACGGACCAGTGGTATAATATCATTATCTTAAATTAACATTTATTCATTTAACAAAGGATTTTATCCAAATGATTAAAAAAAAAAAAAAACTAATACAGAAGTAAATTTTACCTACAAAGCACAATATATTATATCATACCACATTACTGTAAGTACTAAAGTTGAGTAATTGCAAGTGCAAACAAACAAAAGACTATTCCAATACTATATCACTAATAATGTAAATTCAAAGTTCAGAAAACAGCTACTTATATACAAGTCAAATAGTTATGCTACATTCATGAAAACATAGGATTTTTAAAACATAAAATGAACTAATACTCTGAATAAAACACTGCATTTCATTCACTTTGACTTACATTACTCCTTCACAGCTTATTTTTCTGACTGTGTCTGTCTATGGGATAGTTCACACAAAAATGAACATTCAGTGATTTACTCACTCTGTGATTGTTCTAAAGCCACATTATATTCTTTTTTATTTTTAGAACACAAAAGAAGAAATAACTAAAAACGGTCCTTTTGTCCATTTAAATAGAAGTAAATGACCTTCTTCAAGCTTTAAAGTCCCCCTCATTAATTGTATCCCTTAGTTACAACTCATCTTTGAGCATCAAAATTACATATTTAAATGTTTTTTTCCTTGAATGTAACTCTACACCCTTGGCCCATTTAGTGTATGCGGCCATGAATATACAAATGTGTGTCATGTGACCAGTTTGTGACGTCAGAAACACCAGCGATTTCAAACTGTTTTCCTTCTAAATATTAGCATCCTTAGAAACCCTTTGAACAACTTTAGTGGAGAAAGACATATAGTTCTTCATAACATCATAATATACACACCAGTTATATCCCCATACCAGCTATATTGCTAAAGATACCCAATTTTTAATATCGGGATAACACAAGGGAGTTTCTTGACTCAGTGAAGAGTAGCCTATGAGAGAGTGACCATCAATTGACCCACCATTTATTTTTTTATATTTTGTACTATATGAATCATATTGTACGGAGGCGTATTGCATTCACTTGAAAAAAAAAAATCTACTCTGTTTTTCTGAATTAACGAGTTAATTTTTCATGAGAAAAAAAATTCTCTGTTTTTCTGAATTAAGGAGTTAATTTTTCATGAGAAATTTTTTTTTGCTGTTTTTCTGAATTAACGAGTTAATTTAATGGAATTTTTTTTGCTCTGTTTGTCTGAATTAATGAGTTAATTCAGAAAAACAGCAAAAATAAATTCTCATGAAAAATTAACTCATTAATTCAGAAAAACAGAGCAAAAAATGTTTCTCAAGAAAAATTAACTCCTTAATTCAGAAAAACAGAGCAAAAAATTTTTTTCTCATGAAAAATTAACTCATTAATTCAGAAAAACAGAGCAAACATTTTTTTCTCATGAAAAATTAACTCATTAATTCAGAAAAACAGAGTAGATTTTTTTTCTTTATTGCTGTTTTATAACATTGCTATTTTTTTCTCTCATAAGTCTTTCGCTGTTGTGGTTTCACTGAAGCTGTGATCTGATTGGTTCATTGTGCTCTGGTGGGCGTGTCCACGTTGTTGAAAGTCTTTGATAGACGAGGAGTGTGCAGAACAGCAAACACTGAATGATTATTAGAGCCACAACACAAAAAAAAATCATTCGAGTAAATATCATAGATTATTAATTTATTATATAATTATTTATAATTATAAGAATTATATATTTTTTTGTCTTTAACAAGCAGATCAATACAACATTCACATGTTAATGTTAAATATTAATAATATTTATTATATTTAATTTTATATTTTTTATATTTAATTTAATAATATTTAATATTTATATATTTATTATATAAGTCTCTGTTGATACAGTGAAAATCTATACAACAGCTCCACCTGGTGGTTTTCACTAACATCTCTAATCTCTCACTTGCTGTGATATGCTAGCATAAAATTCTTAAAAGTTGTTATGCAAAAAAAACAAAAAACAAAAAAAACATGCAAGATTGTTCTCATTACTTTATGCCTGTTTGTATTACAATATTAAATAAACATGCTTTTTATAACATGCTGTTGGCATCCAATCTCTATTAATTTAGTAGTGTAGTTTCTGTCATTGTACTCATGAGGGCAGACTCGAGGAAGACAAAACCTGATCCCAGATCAGTATCTATTTTCTATTTAACTTCCTTTGAGCATTCAACATGAAATCAGCACGAGGCTATTAGACAAAGCTTGTATCTACGGCCTGTTAATGTGTTTTAATAAAGATTGGAACAAAACAGTGGCAACACTGAGAAAATAATATTACTGAATAAAAACAATACCATTTAACACTTGGTCTAAGCTTTCTGCATGATGTACACAAAGCACACCCTCTGCCAAATGTTTATTATTATTATTAATAATAATAAGAGAACATATGAACATTGTTTCATAAAAACATGCATCAAAGACAGATACTTCAAAAATCCTCTGCTACATTATGTAAAGTAGACTCGCTCCCTCGGTCTAAATTGGGGGAACTGGAGATCTGAAGATCTCCTATTTTAAGATATGGGGTAAAATATGGGCTAGTGGGTAAGTTGAGCCACCAATTAAACTTAAGGGAACTGTGCAAAAGATGATTATACCAAGGATAAGGCATTATGGCATGAATTCTGTAAAATTGCTTTGAATAAAATGAAAAATATATATATATATTTTGCATATATGGTGCTTTATTTCATTTTAAAATATTTCAAGACATGAGATAGGTGGAAAAAATATATTTCAATGTTTTTTCATTATTTTGCAAAAGTTTTGCAATACCCTGATAAACTTTGCATTCGATCACAAAACCTTTGCAAAATTGTCATCTGTGACATGTCATCTGTAGCAAATCTTCCACTTGGTCTGTTATTGAGGTATCGCCTAATCTACATTCCTAAATGTGATTTAAAATCAGACCTATTGTTTGTTTGCTTTTCATGTTTGTCTTTTCTCTCTTTTTTTGCAATTCTCAGTGCAGAATGAAAACTTCAACTGATAAAGAGTGATTCAAAAAGTTTTTAGACTTTAATGTGAAGAAAATAAAAAAATACTTTCGATGAGGAATTTCACAATGCAAATCTCATCACTTCTCTGTTCAGCCAAATTGTGCTTTAAATATGGGAAATACCCAAAAACTTTATCCCATTTCTCCAAGAAAAAAAAAAACTTTCAGAGTGGCATTTTCTATGAGCTAATATGCAACTATATATTTCAATGTTGCAACCATACTTCTAATACTTGTGACATCTTTATCTTAAATTGTGACTTTATACTGTATTTCACAATTATGACTTCATATCTCACAATTGTGACTTTATTTCTCAGAAGCACACCTTTTTTTGCATTTCATTTTCTTATAATTCTTTGTTTATAAACTGTCACAATATCAGGATAAAAACACCTACAACAATCCCATTAGAAATCAATCTCAACATCTGGACATCAGAGGACTCTGCCAGATCCGTTCAGGTATGACATTTGTGATATTATAGGGTGAAGTACCCCTTTAAATATGATTGTCACTCCTCTTTTGAGTGCTTTAATCTCATTCTGTCCACATGGGCTTTTGTAATGACAACCAAATCCTACAAACAAATTAATTATGATAGTACTTAGGCTATATAACAACACTGAAATAATAGTAGTAGCACTTACCAGCTGCTGTGTTCCCTTTGACATGCCGTCACACACGTGATTCTCAGGTGAACGAAGCTTCTGTCGTCATAAATCACGTGCTGGTGGCACAAAATAAATAAAAAACGACGTTCATACAATACCTTTTGTACTGTGTCTTTTTGTACAAGAAAGTTCAACATATACTATCAATGAAGTGGGGCCTGCATTTTTTTTTATCAGTTTTATTTATATAAACATGATACTAATATCTTGACTACATGAAAATAGTTTTTAGTGTTCGAAAAATGCAAATTTGCACAATTTTACTTTCCTCTCAACCCTATGTCCACTATTATGGATTCACTGAAGCTGTGATCCGATTGGCTCTCTCTGCTCTGGTGGGCGTGGCTGCTGGTTTATGACATCAGATTATCAAGACGAGTTTGAAAGAGGACAGAAAGACGTTCTGCTACGTTTGATCCTCTCACACAATTAAAACAACTGTGAATGCTGCTTGCAATGTATATTTAGTCACTGCATAGCACTGAATATAGAAAAGTAAAGAACACGCATCCTGGTTTATTTAAACGAGTAGGGATAGTTTACCCAAAACTGAAAATTAGCCCATGATTTACTCACCCTGAAGCCATCCTTTGGTGTAGCCTATATGACTTTGTTCTTTCAGACGAGATATATTAAAAAAATGTCCTGGCTCTTCCAAGCTTTATAATGGTGTGTATATTTTTTGGAAGTCCCTTGTGATACATCCATAATAAAAGTGCTCTGCGTGGTTAATAAACGCCTTCTGAAGTGAAGCGATGCATTGGTCTAAGAAAAATATTGTAATATTTTGCCGTAAGTCGACTTGCGTACTAGCCTGGCTAACGCCAGACCCAATTCTCGTTGAGACTTGGGTCTGGGAACCATGGATATCTATATAAAGGCTAGATGTCTCACGGCGGAATATTTATCGTCATCACCGGCGGCCATCTTGTCACAGACAGGCTTTCTGGCGGGCTCTGTGGTATCTGATGTAAGAAATACTCTCATCTTGTTGAAATCTTGACGGATTTACAAACGGTTTGGTTTCTTACAAACGTTATTAGCGTGGCTATAATTCTGGATGATTATTTATTTATACACTTATTATTCATAAGTATGCAGTATCATAACTACATCTCTGCCGTTTATAACAAATCAGACTGTTTGAAAATCGGTAGAAAATTGAGCAAGTTACGCTGATTTAAAAAGTACATGCACCATCAAAACAATGTTACCAGTGAGCGAGCTGCCTGTGACAAGATGGCCGCCAGGTGCTGACGTCGACCTCCATTGGCCAGCAGCGTTGACGAGAGATATCTATGTTGGGAAGCACATGTTCATTTTCTCGTATTTGAGGCGTGGTTTACGAATGCCCGGCGCCGTTTATTGGGTGCTAAGAATGCCTATCAAATGCGCCTGCCCTGTACTTAGCTCATAGCCAATCGTTTCAATTAGAAAAACACTGAGTACAGTTTAACATAGATGTTGTTATTTGCATTGGAAATTGTTTGCGCTTGTACTTCACAAGTTTAAAAAAATAATAATTTAATTTAATGACTAAAGTCAACAACTTTAATCGGGTAAGTTACGTGTGCACAGCTGAAAGTTATGCTAATAAAGTGGTAACATTAGCTGTTATATTGATATTGAAAAGCAACAACTTAGTGGCACTGTGACAACCACAGTAGGTAGTCTACAGGCATAATGACAATATGATATTAATAAATATCACTTACCATTTATAAGTTAAATGGACTTCGTCGACGACGATGCCTAGCAGGTTGGTAATACAACTCCGTGGCTAACATGTCTTGCCACTTTACGCTCATCCAGGCCTCGGGAGTCGGGACTGCCGAACAGAAGTTGGTATCGACAATTCTTTATCGCATTTTCTTTCTCGAGACACAGCTGAGCGGCAGATATTCCAAGGTTGACCACCTCCCTGGTCCTCCATTGGGCGATTAATGTCGAGACAACAATAACGACTGGGCTCTCGCGAAGTTTAACACCAAAACGGCTCTTTTTTTCAAAATAAACTTGCATTCTAAACTACTTAAAACAATATCTAAAGCAGGCTGCATCAAACGGTAGCTTCGCGTCTGCTGCCATGTTGAATCCATAGATAAACAAACTGCGCAGGTGTGTGAGGGATAGATGTCGTCATCGTCTTGCTGCTCCCTCCCCGTTCTGTGATTGGTTCCCGTATTACAGAAGGTTGAAATTGTGGTTACTGAAATTGAAGACATCTGTCATTTGTTTTTTTATTGTAACGTTTCATCAAGTTTTTGGAATGACTTGGGATCTTATTGTTTTTCTAAAGTTAATATGAATGGTAGTCTTTGCATCAAGGATATCATCTGTTTTTTTGAATGTCCAAACAAGTCCTTAGAATCTACTGTTAACTTCTTGATAATTGTGGCAAAATTTTACTTTCACAAGCAAAGATTTCTTATGAAAATTCCTATTTTTAATGAGTTTTTATGTGAAGTAAATTATTTAATCAAATCTCTTAGGAAAATTGATAATAGAAAATGTTTTTCTTTTCTGAAGAAATATGATGAGATCTTTCATGTACCAAGATGATTAGTAGCCTATCTGTTTGCTGTTTGTTTTATTTTTATTTTTATTTTTTTAAATTTTTTGTTTGTTTGTTTCTTTTTTCACTCTTCTTTCTTTCTTTATTCTGTTTATGCAAAAATGATTCTACTTGATCAATATATACATTGTTGAAATGATCCAGATGTTTAAGAGGTGCATGTTTGCACTATTGTAAAGCAATTTTTGAATAAAATAAAAAATAAAAAATAAAAAACCTAAAAAAATAAAAAAATAAATAAATAAATAAATTCTGTGATTGGTTCCCTAAATGAGGCGAAAATCTGGCCATGGTATCCAGACTGCCTTTCAGCGTGAATTAACATCGCTTCACTTCAGAAGACCTTGATTATTGGTATTTCATATCTTTTGGATCTCCATCAAAAACATGTTCCAGAAAGGTAATATTTTTGGGCAACTCCAGAATACATGAAGATGATCAACATCAGCATGCACACCTATCCTCCGTAATTGTGGTGTAAATAATTGTTTACTTTTAATTTTGAGGGTAATGAAATAACGCACTAGATTTTTTCCATGCAAACTCTTTCCATCTTTGTGATTCTATGTTGTGTCAAGCAAAATACCATTCTTCATCTGGAATTTCTTCCCCTAATTCTCTGTGTTTTTTCTATTCTCATGTCCCGATAGAGATAATAGATTATTCTGGGATTATTCTCTTTATAGGAATCAACTATCAACTCTACCAGTGTATTCAGCTCCAAATTAGCCATTTTTAAAACTCTCTTTCAAAATATTCCCGTATTTGTAAATATCCATTTTTTTTATTTATTTATTTTTATAAATCATAACATTCTTTTAATTCAGCAAAACTTTTACATTTTCCTTGTGAAACAAAGATGCACAATGCAGGCAAATCTTTAGTTAGCCATCTCGGATCCCACATCAAGAAGCCCTGGTTTCAACTTATCAAATGTCCCCGATCTTAACAATTTTATCTGATTTTTTAGGGTTTACTGGTGTGGAGCACTTTTATCACGGATGGATAGGCTCTGATGGACTTCCTAAAACATACCCATTGACTCCCATTATAAAGCTTGGAAGAGCCAGGACATGTTTTTTTTTAATATAACTCCGGTTGTATTCGTCTGAAAGAAGAAAGTCATTTACATCTGATGGCTTCAGGGTGAGTAAATCATGGGTACAAACTCCATCAGACTCTCACAATGAAAAACTGTCAGAATAACCTTAACATATTGAAAGTTTGCCTATTAAATGTTCTGTAACTGTGAGTCAAAATGAAACCTGCATTTTACTTACTGAAGAAACATGAACGGTTTGTGCGAACGTTGATGAATGTAGCCTATGTGTCTTAAATGATAAAGGTCTTCTTATCCACTGCTCATATGAAGCTTATCAAAACGTCAAACTGTATCTAGAAGAGTCTGTGTCGAGGCCTAAAGGAGCAGTAACTAGTCGTTGAGCAAGAAAAACATTCAGCTTTTATATTTTTCTCATATTTTGCTTTCTCATCATGTGATTGGCTGTTCGCTACTGATGTCACACCTAAACACCTAAACTCAGGATCAAAGCCCGAGTTGACGGAGAAAGTTGATGATCAGAATGTGACCAACAAAGGTTGGATTGGTTTGGTTTTGTCAACTCGAAACTAGTCCTGTAATCCTGAGTTTATTCAACTGCCATCATGGTACAGACCCCAGGTCAAGACCAAACCAAGACAACAAGACCAAGACTTTTGAGGGTTTGAGATCATTAAGATCAAGACAAAAACACGGGTGAGACAGAGTCGAGAACAGACCAGCTCTCCTTAAATTATTCTAAAAGATCCACATTTACTGCCTGAGAAATATCTTATTTAATCAATAGGATGAATCCCATCAGCAACCAGACCACACATCTGGATATCACTCCGTCAGACACATTGAGGGGGTCATAGGTCCCTATTAGTGACATGATGACATCATTTTAATTTAGGGGTGAACTTCTGATCTCAGACTATTGTTAATCCTATATAATTCCTGATATCTAATACACAACCTGCTTTCAAATTAACGCCCTTTAATGCCACTGTATGCGAATATGGAAATAAACTAGCATTGCTATGGCTATTAATTAGTGTTTTAGACACAAAATACAAAAGCAATGGGGGAGGTTTTTAATACACAAAAGTGTATAAATTTGGGTTCTTTCCTCGAACTTTTTATTTTTATGAACTCTTCTACTGCCATCTGGTGCTCAAAAAAAGGAAGTGCATCTATTGAATCTTTTCATGGCGGAGGAAAATGCAAAACTTGAATTGTAATGAAAAAGAAAACTTTTATTATTTTAATAACATGCCAAATTTTACCAAAAACATTATTATTATCACCAAGTTCAGCTAGTTGAACAACATCGAATCTTACGGTCACATTTCATCTCTGGGTGTTTGCAGTTATGATTAACACAACTAGAGAATATTTTAAGGTATTTTATTTTTAACTGTATAAGTTCAGATTTAATGTACTCTGAAGATTTGATTGTGCACATACCGTAGGAAACAACACACATTTCACACAATTTGACGTTTTTATTATTTATTAATATTGAATATATCGGTACATTGTTTATGATTTACATGTTAAAACAGCTGTTAGGAAGCAAAGTAAGGGTTTCTCCACTAGAGGACATATACGATTAGAGACATGCATATATCGAACATGAACATGTATTCCTCAAGCAAATGCTTTTATCAAAATTAATAAAAACACACAACACAACACAATGTGGTTATAGGTTATCTAAGTTCTAGGATTGAGCAAAGGCATTTTTCCATATTTTTTGCTATAAATGCCACAAGAGTAATACTTCATCTTCTTGTTATTATTACAAGTGCAACAAGAGTCATTTTTAAGTGCTTCAGCATGAACACAGATAAATTCATTTCACATTTAAAATCTGACATTCACATCTGCTTGAAAGATGAACAGATTCACTTCAGATCAGATCCTTATTGAAGCATAACTACTAAAGCAAAATAAGGCACACATTTAAAATTTCAATGAAAACAATATTAAAGAATGTCAACTTAAGTAGTTGTATTCGGGTTTTTTTTTTTTTTACAATAAAAGTGTAACAAAGGTCATGTGATCTCAGTGATCAATGCTGAACATCCACATTAATCGGGCACTGGTGTTATTTACATAAAACACCACATTGACAGGTTATAGAAATACTGCGGTGGCAAATGGGATAACAGGACTGTTGGTCACTGGTCACCCTATTGCTGCATAACTTCTGATTTTGAAATAAAAATAGCGAGTGTTTGTGGTACAGCTCACGCACTGCAAACGCAGCATATGTGAAAGCACTTTAGCGCGTGCGGCTCCTGTACCGGATACGCACCGCAACACTCACCGCATACGCACTGCAAACGGAGTATGTGTGAAACGGGCTAAGCTTTATCTTCTACTGCCATCGTGTGGACACAAAGCTGAAGTGCATCTGGATTCAATTACTGTTCTGTGACAATTGTACAACGTCACATTTACAGAGTATGAAGCAACACGCATTTCACACAATCTGACTTTTTATTATTGTTAATTATTATAACATTCACATGAACATATGTAGGAACATTGGTCTTATGTTTTAATGTGAATACAGCTGTTAGGAAGCAAAGGCTGAGTCCACTATAGAGGACAGATATGATCAGGTATAAAGATCAGCAGTATATCAATCTTACAAGAAGCAGACGCTTTTGTCAAAATTTAAAAGAACAAAAAAAAAAATGCAATAAAAGCACAACATAATGTGGTATCATAACACTGAATAATAGAGTTGAGCAAACTGACTAACATCATTGACTGGCACTGGACGGTCACTGATGTTTCTGAACTGTATCTCATATTTACACTGTGATTTATTTCTACTCGAGCAGAAGGTCAGGTGATCTCGGTTTTAAAGGCACACAGAGTACATAGCTAAATAAACAATCTGGTATTGGTGTTAATTATTGTATAAAACAGCACACGCAATGGTTAGAGAAATACTACAGTGGGAAAACAAAAAATATGTTTGTTGCTCACCGTCTGATCAGACGATATCAAAAACTGAGACTCAAACTGCTAATAGAGTAACAGGTATAAAATGTAACAATATTAAAATGATATATGAAAGTGTTTGATAAACGTTTCTTCGTTCATCTAATGGATTCGTAACATCAGAAATGTGTTTTGCTGCCGTAGCAGAGCTGAAATCTTGGTGATGTCATGGGTGATGTTGGCCGTCTCTCATCTCATCACAGCGAATGTTCTGCCTCCAGTTCAATTTCATCGAGAAATTTCCTTAAGGCGCTGCCTTCATCTTCATCTGGGATTTGCTCACTACTTGCATCCTCTTTGTTTTGTAAGGAATATGTAAGAAAACAAAAGAAATATAAAGGATGAAACTACACTATACAAACTTGAAAACACAAAAGTTTGGTAAATGTGTTTTTTTAAATATTATATTTACAGGGGTCACCCAAATGAAGTTTGAACTTTCAAAATGGAGTGCAACTGCGACACTTTATGGCCCATTTAATAAAAGTTAACATTTTTAATGATTGAGGGTGAAAAAAATCTCCCGACTGAATTGACATTTTAGATTCTTCGCACAACCTTTCTATTTAATAATTTAATCATCACATTGACAGAGTTACTCACCCTTAACAGTAACATTAAATCTCTGATTTCTGATTCTGTTGCCGCCGATGATTAGGTGTTGATAAATTCCAGTGTCTTCTGTTGTGCTCTCTCTGATGGTCAGAGATCCAGTCTTCTTGTCCAGCGCCAGTCTGCCTCTGAATCTCTTATCACATCTAGAGGGGTTGGTGGTGTCAGCTATGATCATGCCATATGGTCCAAATGTCCACAGAACCTGTTCATTTTCTTGTAATTTGGGAATGTCAGGATTTAGTTTGATAGGTTTTTCCTTTATCACTGACACGGTCTTCACAGCCTCATCTAACACATTTAGAAAACAAACAACATTTAGTCAGACACAGATTAAAAGTTGCTGTTACTAAACAGATTAAACTAAGATTGAGTTTTGACCCTTATTTAAACCTTTGCTGGTCTAATTTCATATTTTCTTATACTCAGATCCATTACATGCTCTTGTGTTGACATTATGCATTTATTTAACCTCTAATAAAAATGACAAACCTTCAAAAAAAAGTCAATTGTGTAAATGTATGTTCATCTTCATTTGCTTTACTATATGTGCTGTCAACCATTGCTGAGAGCTGAATATTTGAATATTCTCTCTCTCTCTCTCGCTCAAGATTGTTAAAGGGGGGTTGATTGCGATTTGACTTTTTTCATTTTAAATAGTGTGTAATGTTGCTGTTGGTGCATGAACAGTATCTGCAAAGTTGCAGCGCTGAAAGTTCAGTGTAAGCAGAGATATCGTCTTTTAAATATCAGGAAGTATAATTGCCTACAAAAACCACTCGATTGGGACTACAGCTGGGTTTTAGACGTCACTAACCCACACATTTGCATCAACCCAATATACAAAAAAGGGGACATGGCCATAATTTCTGCGGCTTTGTCGAAGAGGAAGAGTTATAGTGGAGAGAAAGTGTGTTATGTTCACCCAGCTGTCATGTCTTCTGTGTTCGGGATTCCCACAGACATTGTAGTTTGTCAACAATGGATACAATTTATGTATGATTATGTTCCTGAAAATTAAAATCGTAATTCAGCTCTCTGTAATGCGCATTTTACGAAAGACTCCACTAATTCAATGCCGGATTCAATAAGAAACTGTTACTAAAACATGAAGCAGTTCCAACTTTAAAACCAGAGGCAGCAGTTGTTGGGTCACAACGTTTAAGACTTAATCATTTTAAATGTAGGCCTATTTGCATGTATAGATATATTCAGATGTAATGTTTTGGTTTTATCAAGGACGTAAACAAATGCCAGCGCTGGCTTTAGTAGCCACTTAATGCTATTTCACGTGTCAAACACATGCAAACATTTTGGATGAATTTGTAATTACGCACTCATTTTGTAAATGTATTTTCCATGTATACTTTACGACGTAATTTTTCGATTTGATCAAGAACGTAATGCCAATGCTGTTTGTTTATAGTAGCCAGTCAGTTCGATGCTATTTTGTGTGTATAAGACACGTGTATAAGCTAAAGTTATAGTATAGTTATATGTAATCGCTACAGCAAACTGCAGCTGCTGTTATCAGTGAACAGTATGGTTTTAACACAGTTGCCACATGTAGGCTACACCTAAAGAAAACGATACACTGAGTAGACTAAGTTTTGTGAATAGATTAGGTTGTTCATTATATCGACAAAACAATAACTTTAAAAAACGGTATTACTCAGGGATTTATTCAGTTATATTAAATGTTTAATCATGAGAAAACCATCTCTCAAAAGCTAACAAGCAGCAGTAGCATTTTCAAGTAACAGTGTATCGAAATTCTTATATAATAATCGTAGAATAATAATTAAAAAAAATATATTAACATTCAGAAACGTTTTGTAAGAGCCGTGTTTGGTGAGGTTCTGCTTGACTCTCTTCATCGCCGCTTTTTGGGTCTGATTCTGGCTCAAATTGATACTGCAGTATCGACACCATTATTTACATTAGACAGGAGCACTTTTGCCCATAAAGATAATAGGCGTTAAGTATCCGGACAACGTGCACTACTCAGTGTAGCCAATCACAACACACCGGCCCAAACTAACCAATCTGAGCCCACTGCCTGTTTCTGAGGGAGTGGTTTCATAGACCCAGGAAGTGAACCGGTCATTCAAATGACAGAAGAGAGCGCGGCTTACAATAAAGGAGAAACTTAAGAAAAATAAGACTTTTTAAAAAAAGAAAAAACACGAATACATGTTATATTTTGCTGCCCATAAATACAATCATGCAAAGAAAAAAAGCAGTAAACCACCCATTTAAAGACTTGAGGTACTCACCGCTGGGAACAACAATGAATGTGAAAGACTTGAAGCTCTTCTTTTCCTTGTTGGTAATCTGTATATAATAATCTCCATAGTCTGTGATTTTGAAGTCTCTGATGGTGATGGTGAGATGTTCAGTGAGATCCAGCAGCAGTCTGTCTTTAAATCTCTCTGCAGATTTAAAATCATCATCACCGCCCGGTTTACTGATTCTAGCTATGGTAACATATGGGCGTCTTTTCCCCAAAGCTGTTCCAAACCTCACGATTATCTCATCATCTGTCTGTATTTCAGTTTCAGTGTTTAGATTGAGATCACCTCCCTCCTTCACTGACAGAGTCTTCATTTCATCTTTTTCATCTCCGAACACCCCTAAAAATACAAACAGAAACAGTTAGAGATTAAACAAATAAAACATTCAACAGAGTTCATTAAGTTTTGACTGATCATTTTCACGAGACTAATAAGTCTCAATTCACTTTCTACAATCATTTGCACTCGGTTCTTTAACTAAACTCTAAAGTCTAAACTCTAAAGTCGCATATCAATTCATAAAGAAAATGATGAATAAAATGTTGAATTGCAGACAGAGACATAACAGCAAATGATTGTGCAGGAGAACATCAGGTCAGTTTATTTTACATTTGCTTTGCATTGATAAAATGGGAATCCCGTTGGAGAAGTTGCTTTGAAAGTATACATAATAAAAAGCACTATATAAATACACCAGACTTGACTTGATAAATGACACATTTGCAGTGTCTACTAATGATCTGATGAGTGTTAGATGAGGAAGATGTGCAGTGATGGCCCTTCAGGACAGATCTACTGGTGAATTCACAAATCTTACTATATGGCTCATGA
This sequence comes from Pimephales promelas, assembly GCF_016745375.1. The sequence goes on along the minus strand of NW_024121121.1, from coordinate 778,887 downwards.
ACATTTATAATATTTATAGTTACAGTATATTTTCACAGTACAATGAACATTAGCATTTTAAAATTAAAAATAGTTTTTGTTCTTGTAGCATAAAGTAAAACTTGCCACCAATTCTTTCCAGTCTACAACACTTCAGGATTTGACCCGTAAAACCTGTATTCACTGATTCATTCCCTGCGGTCTCAGTGAAATCTGTAAAAATAAAGAGAAAAGAGAGATGAGATAGTGATAACTGACAAAACCAGCAAACAAAACTCAACTTAATCACTTCATCTGCACAGAGATTAAAGAACAGTCACTTTATAAAACTCTTATAATTTCTCAACTCTCGAACATTTCTTGAACATAAGCACAGAAATCACGCATACTTCTCTTCACATGTGCAATCTATAAATCACAAATGATCTTGTTTGCAGCTGAATGGTTTCAGATCTCCGGCTTGTAAACGATGGCTAAATAATGTCATTAACATATATAAGAGCACCAGTCGACATCCAAAAGCTTTACTTTAAAATGCCGAGCAGTACCAAATACATGTAGTTCCCCAAAAGTCCGACTCTCTGCGACAAGGAAATGTGTTTACGTCTGCTTTTAGCTCGTTTTTATAAACATGAACGTTTCCATGGTTAAGCATACGCACACTCGAAGTTCAAATCTGTGCGTACACGCGCTTTATAAATGAGGCCCCAGATCTCTGCTCTAGGATTAAACCATTTGCTTTGGAGACTATTTTTATATTATTTGCCAATTGGAATCCAAAGATGACATGGTTATATTCAGATTAAAAGGGTCACGTCATGCAGCACTCATATCAGTTTTGGTCAAAAGTTTACACACACCACCTTTTTACCAAAATAAGAGTGATCATAAAACTGTCATGTTTTCTATATTACTGGTAGGCTGCTACTACTACTCTGATTAATCTATTTCACATAACAGATGTTTACATTTAGACAAAATCACTCCAAAACTTAAGTAGTATGTATGTAATTAAATTAAGTATGTAATTAAAATTTGAGGATTACAGATGAGCTGTATAAAAGAGTGTGAACATATTGTGAAGTGTAAAAAATAAAACCTAGGATTATCTGGCTATTTCAAATTTCAAACAGTCCAGAAAGCACTTTAGCATCAATAAATGGAGGACGATTTGAGATTTGAAAATGATAAAATGTGCTTATAGTAAAAAACAAAACAATATATGGCAGCACTTTGACTCGGCCCAGTAATATCTTCACTCCTGAAAAATCCTCTCCCCCTCTACCAATGATATAGTGTGATGATATTACTGCGCCGATTTTGTTTTATTTTGTGTCACCCTACTTGGTTGTGTAACTACTCATGTAACTGTATTTAAATAGGGAAAACGTGGAGGTGTTTGGTCGCTTCTCTGTTTGGATCCTAATGAATTAACTGGGCTAAGCTAAGTGCTATCAAAGTGTTGCCGCTTCTAACTTCATATCTGCTTGGATCCTAACTGGGCTAAGCTAAAGGCTGATTTATAATTGTGCCTTGGACTTTTATTGCCCCACAGGCCCAAGAGATGGGCACTAAACAGGAAGAACGTGTCAATATGTTAATGGTTTTACTAAGACAAATCGGCTCCAAAATGGTGGAACGAGAGGCTCACAACGAAGACCCCTTTGATCCCCTGACAGAGATGTTCCACAGAACACCTTTGGTCTACCCCCACAGTTACATACCACAACCTCATTGTTGAGACCTGAGATCTCACACATAAAATCAAACTCACTTCAGAACCATTTTCAATGGACCTCTGCTCAAGCATTTAAACCTATGTTTGCTAATGTCCATACAATATATGTGTTTGATAATGCTTAGATCACATATTAATCATGTAATTGATGTTACTTATTAACTCTGGTAATTGTTATACAACCATTAGAAGTGTGAATGCCTCGTTTACTCTTAAACGAATCGTATTCTCGTAATTCAAAAGATGGCTTGATTGAAATCTGTGTAAAAGGTTTTGTTTTATGATTATAATAATCATAAGGTTTAAACTATGGTCTTTTGTCTCTCTGCTAAGTGCTGGAGACCAGCTCACAGACCATGCATAAATTATAATAAGCAAGAAGTAGATCCACCTCCTAAAATGATGCCATTGTCTCATAGGCCAGAAGTTTCTTGGAGGTTGGACTGAGTTTTAAGTTAAAGACCCGAACAAAGGAACAAGACCTCATGTTAAGTGTTATGTTAAGTGTTCAGTTTTGTGTTCCTTGTTTGTTTTTGCTCAGTTTCTCGTTCGTTCAGTTTGTAACTGTTAAGTTCGTGCCTCTCTCTAAAACCAGCAAGAGAGTGTTCTGTTCGTGCTTATCTCTGAAACAAAGAGCGTGTTCGCATGCTTCTACATCGACTAGACCAAATTCGACCAGCAGACACAATAACCCATCCAGATCGGGGTTAATACAGACCATTTAAGCCATCCGACTCGCCTTACTTCCATTTCTTTCCTGTATTTTCTTTTTCGTGAAAAGTCTCGGTTCAAAGTTAAGTTTGCTGTAAAGTTCGTTTTTAAACGTCTTCCTGCAACGCGCTTCGAAATCGTAAAGACTTTTCATTCGGCTGCTAGTCACACGTGACCGGCAAACTCAGGAACTTCCATCCCTGCACTTCAAAGACAATCAGCCGCAACGGACCCGGCCGGAAAGCCCCCCCCCCCTCCCCCGAAGTGGGACGGAAGTGCTAAAAAAAAAAAAAAAAAAAAAAAAAAAAAAATCGCCAAAAACGGGCAATCGTCTCAATGGAGTTCCAATGAGATCGCTCTGTCCTTTTCTTTACTGTCTATGGGTGCACGTCAGGGTACGCCGAAGGGTATGCACGCTACTCACAGCCTACGGCGTAGCTACGGCGTGAGTTTGACGCAGAAGTATAAATTGGGCTTGAGTGCTATCAAAGTGTGTCGCGCGATTGAGTGAACGCACGAGAGTAGGTATGTATCGTATTAGTTAAGGGAATAACATAGTTTAATAGTGTTCCTAAGAAAGCAAAATATCCATGTCAATGTGAAAATGGCACAGTATATAATTCTTCTTTTCACCATGTGTCATATTTATGTCACAGTATCTGCGTTTACATGGACCCTTCTAATCGGATTGACGGCTCAATCGGACTAAAAACGTTAATGTAAACACCTTAATCGATCCGATTGAGCTCGATCCGACTGGAATTTCGATCGGATTGAAAGGGGAGTTTACTCCTATTATAATCCGATCGAGAGAACATGTAAACACTTGATCGGTTTGAAAACCGAAACTAAAAAGACTGCGCATGTGCAATGGCGTAATGACGCACGGAACGAGCTGTTCTTCCTGTTGAATAAAGTGTCATAAATTTGTGTTCCGTTATTTAAAAAAAATCTCATTTCACTCCATGTCTGTGAAGTGAAGCAGGACAACGTCCCACTAGGGCTTGTTTTAGATTCTCATCCACACACGACTTTTGGGCGCGGGGTTTTACTGCGTGATAAATACAAGCAGCACGACAAAAAGGTTCATAGTCATCGTCTCCAAATCATGACCAGAGACGGATAAACATTAAGTCTGTTGTTTAAAACAAGGAGAATAGTTATGCGCGACCAGTGGCAGTCGTGCAGTGTGCACGTTAAAAAATATTTGAATCTTGTGACATATAAACGCGCACATCAACCCAATTTGTTTATTTATCATTCATGTAAACACCATGTTCAGATTCATCAATCGGATTGATTTAATTCCGATTGAACCATGTAAACGCAGCTACTGTTTGCCAGAAAAAAAGAAACATTATGACAGACGATTATTACACTAAAAAGACTTTCAGTACTCACCATCAAAAACAACATTGAATGATTTGCTGAAGTTATATCCAGGATTTGATTTTACTGTATAAAGTCCAGTGTGTTCAGTTCTGATGTTGTTGATGGTCAGATATCCATTCTTCATGTCCAGCTGCAGATTGTCTCTGAATCTCTCACCAGAATACTCAGCTTCTACTTTGTCATTTGGATTGTCCTTTTTTATTAATGAAGCTATGAAACCCTTCTCCTCGCCAAACTCCCACTTTATAGAAATCTCCATCTTTTCTGAAAAATCTAGCTTGACATTATCTTTCTCCTTCACTGACACCGTCTTCACTTCACCTGTGTTAAGAACAAAAACACAGACGACATGAAGGAACTGAAACTTAACTTTAATAACAGTCAGTCAAAAGATGAAATCAACTAGTGGTGAGATATTTTAACTGGGAGGCATCATGAAACAAGAGTCAAGACCAGCTTTCTTCTATTACATAATCAAAGGGTAAAAAGAAATCTTAATCCAGTGCCTTTAAATGGGTTAATGCCAGAATGTGGTAGGGTGCACCATAACACACCTCTGTAAGAAAACACAGAAGAAGAAGAAGCAGAAACGAGCAATAGGGCCTGTCCAAACACCCACACTAGCAGTCTATGCACTTTTAAAGCAGTGGGTCTGTTCTTTATTTTGACATTGTATGTTCAGATATTAATTCAACAAATTATTCTCGGGGCCATGAAAATTGTGAAAATCATCAAAATCATTATTAAAGATCAAAATCATTATTAAAAAACACTGTTGGGGAAATATTTCAATTCCATTGTTGCATGTGCTTCTTCTTCACTGCCTTCTCCTTATATAGGGTCAAGTGTGACACTTATGTGAACTAACACACACAGGTGTTATTCCAGGTTGGAATGAAGAGAAGATATAGAGTGAACAGCTGAAAATGGGATCAGTTTTTAAAGCAAATGAAAGGCTTGAAATACAGCACACAGTTCATGTGTAAAACTGATTTGTTTTTTCCAAATACCCGTGTACACGATGTGTTTGTTTCTTACATCAGTCAGAAAAAAGACAGTTTCAAAGATGGGCAGCACTACAAAAAATTGAGCACCATTGCATTAACCCATTTACATACTTAATTTTTAGGATTTTCCACACCATTAGTTGCTTTGTGATAAAAGAAAACAATGAACAAAGCAATGAACCTTAACCCATTAAAACCGGATGACATATCTGTGATGTAAAAAAGGCCTTTTTTAGCAGACGTTTTAGGCCTAATTGGGTAAAACCTAGTAAAGTAAAACCTAATTTGTTGTGCGTGGATGTATTATAATTATTATATACTGATAGTATGTTATTTCTGTTTTAAAATGATTCACATTGCATTGTTGTGCTCAAAAAACAAGACAAGGCTCACTGTAAAGCTTTCCTGAGTTGTTTGACAAGTAAATACCTGAGTTATCTTCGGTGGTTCCTTAAGTCACAACAGGAAAAAAATAAAACTGTTTGCATTATTATCCTTATCTCTACCCAGCCACAGAGCTCATCTCTGTCATTTCATCTCTAACCTCTGCTTGGTTTTTAAGGCATACCCAAAAGTACATTCTCCATAGTTTCCCTTTTTTATCATTTAATTTTTTAAAAAATAATTTACAATTAAGAAAGTAATAATATTTATTATTAATAATCTGAGGTGTTTGATATGAATCTGATTGTCGTGAACTGTTAAAACAACCATATAAAACATATGTTTATGAAACCCTGACCTAAACTACTAAAACCAGATGAAATCAATTCAGAGAAACAGAATTTCAGGACATTCTCTGGTTCTCTGTAAATGACAGTTATGTTATCCTTGAATATTTATTATATTATACAACACAAAAGTACAGACAAAACAAGTATTACATTGATTGACATTTAAATCTACTCACCAAAGAGAATTACTTCATATTTTCTGTATATGGTCCCTCCTCTGGTTTTGATCTCTAGAACATAAACTCCAGCGTCTGTCTTTCGGAGGTTTCTGATGATCAGAGATCCAGTCCGAGGATCCAGCTGAAGTCTGCCTCTGAATCTTCTATCATACCAATAGGTCTTCTTGTCATTTTCACTAATTGAAGCAATAGCAGACTCTTTTTTACAGGAGACATGTGTAAACAGCATCTTATCACCTCTCTTTATGTCATGATCAGACCGTAGGACAGCACATCTTCCCTTACGACATTTAACAGGCTCAGGACCAATTTTATCTGCAGAACATACAGAAACAGTTAACAGGCAGGTTAAAAATATCAGTAACCAGAACCAGCAGTATTATCTAATACATGTAAACTATAATAACACAAACAATATACTGTATGTATTTTTTTTAAATATTACATTTACAGTTTTATATATTTTTAATCCTAATTAGATGCCTACTGTAGCTTATTCTGCAACCTTGGATGATTATTTTGGATGATCATAACCATAACCATTGCATTGCTCTGCAGACAATACTAGAGGTTTCATTCATCCTGATATAATAATAAAAATATATACATTTCAGAGATATAACTCTGAAAAACAATGTACAGTCAAATACAACAAGTCTGGCCATTTGCATTTAGATTTTTTTTGTGGAGTGGGTTTTGTTAATAGCAAATGTTGGTCTTGTTACATTTGTGTTATCTGCAAGGTGAACATTTAAACTCACTTAAACATACTTTGCAAGTCTGTCACCAATAACCAAATTATACTTTGAAAGTTCATAACCAATGGTCACCAATGCCACACATTGCCACAATAACCAGAATGATGAAACACTGCAGTGTATTATATTCCAATATTTCATCAAAACATGTTTCTATATGCATAAAGAGATGGTATTATTGACATTAGTCAGGGTAGCGCCATATTTTTATTTTTTTTACAGGAATAAAAAACGAGCAGGTTGTGAGGGATAGAAATACAGTGCTTTCGATGGATTTTACTGTTGTTTAACAACATACTGATTGTTCAGCTGATGCACTGGCAGTGCACACCAATGTAAAGACTGTAAGTCTATCCCAAACAGCCTGGTTTTCATCCGTGTTTAATTCAATAGTGTCTAACCTGACTAAGGTCTAAACCCTGAATATCTACAGACTCTGGAAGTGCTGGAATTTAGGGTTGAAGAAAAAACAAGTATTAGAGTATTATATGACAGGGTTCAAAAGTTAAATAATTTTTTTACATTATATTTTAAATTTTTCATGGTAACATCGACTGTCTATGGGTTCATAACTATTTGAACACAAATGACTGTGCCTCTGATTTATACTGTATATTAATAAAAAAAATATTATTGTAGTAAATTAAATTGTGGTAAGTTCAAACATTTAGTATGAAAAATATGACTCTTTTCAACCCTACACTACTGCAATAAAGCTCTTTATTTTTCTCTGTAGGTAGTACTTACCTATTTGTTTTTGTCGTTCAGGTATTCTGTTGCGCTTGTAAATCACAGCAGCAACAACAGCAACAGCCACCGCCAGAACAACTATCCCTACGATAGCACCTGGAGGCAGACCTGAAGATGGAACAGCTAGAGAAAGAGTCATTAGTGTGAGTGTGTCTGATCTATAATAACACAATATAAACATCAGCACTATATAACCTGAGTGTAGATCTGATACTGTAATGATAAAGACAGACATTAGTGTGAGTGTGTCTGATCTATAACACACACTATAAACATTAGCTCTATATAACCTGAGTGTAGATCTGATACTGTAATGATAAAGACAGACATTAGTGTGAGTGTCTGATCTATAACACACACTATAAACATCAGCACTATATAACCTGAGTGTAGATCTGATACTGTAATGATAAAGACAGACATTAGTGTGAGTGTGTCTGATCTATAACACACACTATAAACATTAGCTCTATATAACCTGAGTGTAGATCTGATACTGTAATGATAAAGACAGACATTAGTGTGAGTGTGTCTGATCTATAACACACACTATAAACATCAGCACTATATAACCTGAGTGTAGATCTGATACTGTAATGATAAAGACAGACATTAGTGTGAGTGTGTCTGATCTATAACACACACTATAAACATCAGCACTATATAACCTGAGTGTAGATCTGATACTGTAATGATAGACAGACATTAGTGTGAATGTGTCTGATCTATAACACACACTATAAACATCAGCACTATATAACCTGAGTGTAGATCTGATACTGTAATGATAAAGACAGACATTAGTGTGAGTGTGTCTGATCTATAACACACACTATAAACATCAGCACTATATAACCTGAGTGTAGATCTGATACTGTAATGATAAAGACAGACATTAGTGTGAGTGTGTCTGATCTATAACACACACTATAAACATCAGCACTATATAACCTGAGTGTAGATCTGATACTGTAATGATAAAGACAGACATTAGTGTGAGTGTGTCTGATCTATAACACACACTATAAACATCAGCACTATATAACCTGAGTGTAGATCTGATACTGTAATGATAAAGACAGACATTAGTGTGAGTGTCTGATCTATAACACACACTATAAACATCAGCACTATATAACCTGAGTGAAGATCTGATACTGTAATGATAAAGACTGACATTAGTGTGAGTGTCTGATCTATAACACACACTATAAACATCAGCACTATATAACCTGAGTGTAGATCTGATACTGTAATGATAAAGACAGACATTAGTGTGAGTGTCTGATCTATAACACACACTATAAACATCAGCACTATATAACCTGAGTGTAGATCTGATACTGTAATGATAAAGACTGACATTAGTGTGAATGTGTCTGATCTATAACACACACTATAAACATCAGCACTATATAACCTGAGTGAAGATCTGATACTGTAATGATAAAGACAGACATTAGTGTGAATGTGTCTGATCTATAACACACACTATAAACATCAGCACTATATAACCTGAGTGTAGATCTGATACTGTAATGATAAAGACTGACATTAGTGTGAATGTGTCTGATCTATAACACACACTATAAACATCAGCACTATATAACCTGAGTGTAGATCTGATACTGTAATGATAAAGACTGACATTAGTGTGAGTGTGTCTGATCTATAACACACACTATAAACATCAGCACTATATAACCTGAGTGTAGATCTGATACTGTAATGATAAAGACAGACATTAGTGTGAGTGTGTCTGATCTATAACACACACTATAAACATCAGCACTATATAACCTGAGTGTAGATCTGATACTGTAATGATAAAGACAGACATTAGTGTGAGTGTCTGATCTATAACACACACTATAAACATCAGCACTATATAACCTGAGTGTAGATCTGATACTGTAATGATAAAGACAGACATTAGTGTGAGTGTGTCTGATCTATAACACACACTATAAACATTAGCTCTATATAACCTGAGTGTAGATCTGATACTGTAATGATAAAGACAGACATTAGTGTGAGTGTGTCTGATCTATAACACACACTATAAACATCAGCACTATATAACCTGAGTGTAGATCTGATACTGTAATGATAAAGACAGACATTAGTGTGAGTGTGTCTGATCTATAACACACACTATAAACATCAGCACTATATAACCTGAGTGTAGATCTGATACTGTAATGATAGACAGACATTAGTGTGAATGTGTCTGATCTATAACACACACTATAAACATCAGCACTATATAACCTGAGTGTAGATCTGATACTGTAATGATAAAGACAGACATTAGTGTGAGTGTGTCTGATCTATAACACACACTATAAACATCAGCACTATATAACCTGAGTGTAGATCTGATACTGTAATGATAAAGACAGACATTAGTGTGAGTGTGTCTGATCTATAACACACACTATAAACATCAGCACTATATAACCTGAGTGTAGATCTGATACTGTAATGATAAAGACAGACATTAGTGTGAGTGTGTCTGATCTATAACACACACTATAAACATCAGCACTATATAACCTGAGTGTAGATCTGATACTGTAATGATAAAGACAGACATTAGTGTGAGTGTCTGATCTATAACACACACTATAAACATCAGCACTATATAACCTGAGTGAAGATCTGATACTGTAATGATAAAGACTGACATTAGTGTGAGTGTCTGATCTATAACACACACTATAAACATCAGCACTATATAACCTGAGTGTAGATCTGATACTGTAATGATAAAGACAGACATTAGTGTGAGTGTCTGATCTATAACACACACTATAAACATCAGCACTATATAACCTGAGTGTAGATCTGATACTGTAATGATAAAGACTGACATTAGTGTGAATGTGTCTGATCTATAACACACACTATAAACATCAGCACTATATAACCTGAGTGAAGATCTGATACTGTAATGATAAAGACAGACATTAGTGTGAATGTGTCTGATCTATAACACACACTATAAACATCAGCACTATATAACCTGAGTGTAGATCTGATACTGTAATGATAAAGACTGACATTAGTGTGAATGTGTCTGATCTATAACACACACTATAAACATCAGCACTATATAACCTGAGTGTAGATCTGATACTGTAATGATAAAGACTGACATTAGTGTGAGTGTGTCTGATCTATAACACACACTATAAACATCAGCACTATATAACCTGAGTGTAGATCTGATACTGTAATGATAAAGACAGACATTAGTGTGAGTGTGTCTGATCTATAACACACACTATAAACATCAGCACTATATAACCTGAGTGTAGATCTGATACTGTAATGATAAAGACAGACATTAGTGTGAGTGTCTGATCTATAACACACACTATAAACATCAGCACTATATAACCTGAGTGTAGATCTGATACTGTAATGATAAAGACAGACATTAGTGTGAATGTGTCTGATCTATAACACACACTATAAACATCAGCACTATATAACCTGAGTGTAGATCTGATACTGTAATGATAAAGACAGACATTAGTGTGAGTGTGTCTGATCTATAACACACACTATAAACATCAGCACTATATAACCTGAGTGTAGATCTGATACTGTAATGATAAAGACAGACATTAGTGTGAGTGTGTCTGATCTATAACACACACTATAAACATCAGCACTATATAACCTGAGTGTAGATCTGATACTGTAATGATAAAGACAGACATTAGTGTGAGTGTCTGATCTATAACACACACTATAAACATCAGCACTATATAACCTGAGTGAAGATCTGATACTGTAATGATAAAGACAGACATTAGTGTGAATGTGTCTGATCTATAACACACACTATAAACATCAGCACTATATAACCTGAGTGTAGATCTGATACTGTAATGATAAAGACTGACATTAGTGTGAGTGTGTCTGATCTATAACACACACTATAAACATCAGCACTATATAACCTGAGTGTAGATCTGATACTGTAATGATAAAGACAGACATTAGTGTGAGTGTGTCTGATCTATAACAAACAAAGATTAGCTAATTCAAATAACATATATAAGCCCTGACGTACCTGCACATGGTTGACAGAGTTGAGTGACGTCCAAATGTTTAGTCTTGTTGGTGATGGGATTCTTGACCATGCAACTATAGATGTTTTTATCCTCATAATTTACCTCCAGACGTAAAGAGAGTCTGCTGCAAATATCAGAGATTTTACTGGAAATTACACTGTTTCCTCTGTACCAGAAGAGAGTTGTCTGGTCAGATGTTTGCACAGAACACTGAAAAACACATCTTGGGCTTGATGACCCCACTGGTGTTTGAGCACAATGTTGAGAGTCAATGTCAGGTGTGGGCAGAATAGCTGAAACAAGAGAGAATAAACAGAAAAGATTTCATGAAGAGATTATCAACATTTATGTAAAAATCTAAATGTCTCTTTACAGCCTTGAATCCACTTCTCCCACTATCATTCCCAACATTAATGTGAGCAGTTTATGATGGTACTAGTAAAGACCGTGAGCACACATGAATGAATAACCACAACAAGGAAAAACACTAGGAATTAAAGTGAAAGTATGTGGTACTAATGACACAGGCACGAACAACATTTTCATCTGTTTGCCGAAATAGGCCTGTTTTTCATTTCCTTTCAATTCATATGTTATTAAAGGAAATAGAAAACCAGGAGTGGAGTAATTTCTTTCACTCAGGTTTCCCAGCAATGCGATTCAATCGTACATTTAAATTAACTGTTTGATTGTACATTAATAACAGGGGGAAAAAATTGTCCAACATATACAGTGTAGAATATATATTTTTTCATTTATAAATAACCTATATCTATATCCATCTATTTAAAATCTGTATAAAACCTTTCCAGAGTTTAAGGTCACATTACAAGCAAAAACACAAATGCCAACACACAACCAACAGCAGAAACAGCAAATTTCATATAAAAAAACATCAGCAAACAGAAACAGAAAGACATTGGGAGTTTCTCGAAATGAGTGTCTTAGTTGATGGCCGATCCAACGAATACAAACAAGACCACATTCACAATAAAAGACTTGAACTACTCACCATAGACCTTTACATTGAAATCCTTGATTGTGGACCCTCTCTTGATGTCTAGTTGATAATATCCAGAGTTTTTTATTTTGACGTTTTTGATGGTGAGAGATCCAGTCTGTTTGTCGAGCTCCAGATTGCCTTGAAATCTCTCATCGTCATTATCGGTATTATTAGTTCCTGCATCTATTTTAGCTATGATGGTTCGGTCAGATCCATACAGCCATAATATCCGATCGCTACTCTGTATTTCAGTAAGACCAGTCGGTAGAGTCAAAGAATCTCCATCAGTCACTTTCATTTCATCAGCACCAAACACACCTGCAGTACAGACACAGTTATTCAATAAACTTTAAACTTGCATATATTAAGAAATTCAAATAAGATAATTGAAGCCTGATTTATACTTCAGCGTCAAACCTATGCCATAGCCTCTACGCTGTGTTGTGAACTTTTTCTTCTAAAGTGTTAGTGAAAACTTATAAGAAGTGAAGACCAGGAGACTCGGAAGTATCCTTTCAAGCAGGGTTCTTTATTGTTGTTGCAATGCTGCAGTCTGCTTCGTACAAAAATCTTAACCAAGTCTGACTAAAGGCAAAATACTTTGTATTCATGTACCTTACAAGGGGGAGGAGTATAAGCAGAAATATAAACCAGCCTCAAGTCATTAACTAAAAAATTCAAAACTTAAAAACTTGTTCAAAACTTAAATTTAGATTGCAGCAATTCACAGGAAATCCAAAAACACATTTCAGCAAGTGCTTTTCATGGATAAGGAATCAAATAAAACCTGAAAAAATAAAATCTAAAATGTGACAATTAACTTATTGTTCGATGAATAATGTGATTCAAATAAAGAACGGCACAAGATCTAATTAATACTGATGAAGATTACTGCAGGTGTAATCATGGACATGGTACACTGATATGATTAAAATGTATTATGTATAGTATAATACACAGAATAAGGCTACGTTTACAAGTGGTGGCCGACTATTTTCATAAACAGACATTTCACCCTCCTTGTTTTCAAAAATAACATTGTGCATGTGCACACCTGTCCGTTTTCAGAAAAGTGTTCATTTACAAGAACCCGTGTATATATTCCATCAAGACAGAGCATGCCAAACCTGCAGGTGGCAGTGTAACAAGAAGCTCAAGCCAATCAGAAAACTGAAAACTGCTCCTTGACATAGAGCAGCTGTATTTGCAAATGCAAACAGAAAATTGCACCAACATTAATGCATAGACAGTAAAAAAAAAATGTCTAAAACTACATTTTTCTCAGTTTACATGCAAACGCAGTTTTCCAAAATCTCCACTCTGGCCGGAGTTTTTAGAAAGAATCGCTTTCAGAGGCGAATTCTCCGTTTGCGTGTAAACAAATGGCACAAACGAAGGGAAATGTCTCCATTTGGGAAAGAGAAAATAACCATGTAGGCTACGTGTAAACGGGGCCTAACACATTATATTGGACATCTGTACACCGATCAGGCATAACATTATGACCACTGACAGGTGAAATGAATAACACAGATTATCTCTTCATCACCTCAAAGTGGATGTGTTAGAAGCAGAAAACAAAATGCATCTCCAAAACTGCAGCCCTTGTGGGGTGATTCCAAGGCCTTCAATGAACCATACACAAAGCTGCCTAAATGTAAAATATATATATTTATTTTTTAAATAGCCTGTTAAAACATCTGATTTAACGTTTTTATTTTCATATCCAGTTGAGAGAAATATTTTTTTAAAAATACCTCCACTGGGAAGGAAATATGGAGACTGGACCTCTTGGCACTTTAATTAACTAACTTAAATATTCTGTGTATTCTGTTACTGTCATCCGTGAACTGTACTATTTCAAATAACTATTTGAAATATAGCTGCGAGCAGCAGTTATTGGGGTTCAAACGTTTTAAGGCGTTTAAGCACAAGTGTAAAAAAAGTATAATTTTCTTTAACTAGCCTGTAACCACCAAGAACATTGATGGAAAAGACCATTTACAGCCATTACAGCCAATTTATGGAAGAAAACATGATTTTAAAGCTTTATTACAGTTAGATTCCCATAAAAGTTTGCATTCTTGTTTAAAACAAGGTGTTGTTCTCACCAATTTTTGTGAAGTTTCGAAACTTCACAAATGTTTTTTGTTGTTTTTGTTTTTTTCACATGTTTTTCATTTAGAAATGATAGGCTTTTTGGTGGACTTTTAATCCTTATTAAGTCCTTTAATAAATATAAGTCCTAAGTATTTTCTAAATGCCCCAGCTATAGCTATCCAAAAGTCAAAGAATTTTTTCAAAAATAATTATTGACCTAGAGAGTCACGAGTATTGTTCCAAATTTTTTTTAATTTTTTTTTTGAGGTTGAGCCAATAACCTAGCCTGGATGCCAGCCCGAACGAAGTTCGGTCTGGACTCGATCCATTGAGGAGTAATTATGATCGGTTCAGAAATCATCGAGCCAATCAAATTGCCAGGGCGGGCTTTATACGATGATTGACAGATGGTCTTCAGTAACGTAATCCTCACGTCATCAAAGTGCGCTTGTCAGAGATGACTGCAGCTGGAGAATTGAGATGTATAGATTCCGCTGTCACGTCTTTTGTAAAAAAAAAAAAAAAAAAAAAAAATTTACAGCGCATTCATTTTAATAGACAAACAGAGAACTGCAATCAAGACATTTGTCGATCGGAAAGATACTTTTGGTGTCCTTCCTACATGATTCGGGAAAAGTGTAACTTATCAGCTGGCTCTGACGGTCGTTAAGAAGATGGGACGTAATGAAATGCCTGTGGTCGTTGTGGTTTCTCCTTTGGTGGCACTCATGGAGAAGTAAGTAAAATAAGTAACACTCGTTATTTAACTTCTAAAATAAATAAAGTCCCAGACAGCAAACTGACATTGAATCAACGTGGAAACGACGTCTCTCATGACATTGAAACAACGTTGATTTTGCTCATCGAATTAGCGTTGAACCAACGTCAGACGCGGCATTCTTCAAAGCTAAATGAAAATCGAAAATTGGTTTGCTTTCATAACGTTGAAACAACGTGTTGATTTCAAGTTGGTTTTCCGTTAGTTTTGAAAGAATGACGCGTCTGACGTTGGTTTAACGTTAATTCGATGAGCAAAACAATGTCAGATCAACGTTGTTTCGATGTCATATTTCCACGTTGATTCAACGTCAGTTTGCTATCTGGGGTAGGCTACGTTCTGTATTTGAAAACTGCTCTATGCAAAGGAGTTGACTTAGGCCCCGTCCACACTACTGCGTTTTCGTTTAAAAACGGAGACCTTTTGCTACGTTTGCACCTCCCGTCCACACTAAAACGGGAAAAACGAAGACCTAAAACGGAGAAGTTTAGAAACGCTGCAGCTGCGTTTTGAATCTCCGGAGGGCGTTTTAGTGTGGACGAGACAAAACGGAGGAGTTTACAAACGATGACGCAGAGGCTCACGATCGGCTCTATGATTGGGTGTCATCAGTCATGACATGTCCTTCCCTGATTCGCCAACCACTGTTTACACCGGCGGGCGCATGCCCAATGTTGGTGAATGGTCACGTGATCCGTCGTTTTAGTGTGGACGGAGATTAATTCTAATACGCAGGTAAAACGCTAGTGTGGACGGAGATCGTTTTCGTTTTAATTCTCCGTTTTTAAACAAAAACGCAGTAGTGTGGACGGGGCCTTACTGCGTTGCTCTGATTGGTTGTAGGTCTACCGACTATCCAATTGAGTGCAGAGGTTTTTTTTTTTTGTCCTGGTTCGGTCACGACACGCCTCATAATCAAAGGCCAATGGAGGAGTTTCAGACTCATATTCTTTCTTGAATAGGAGTATGATGAAGTCAGGCTACCAATAACCTAGAACTAGTTTGGAGTGTGACTGTTTGAGGCTGTGGACAGGTGTCTTTTATACAGATAACGGGTTCAAACAGGTGCCAATAATACAGGTAACATTTGGAGGACAGAAGAGCTTCTTAAAGAAGAAGTTCTTCTTCATCTTGCTGGTTTGTGGGTGACCAAATACTTATTTTCCACCATAATTTACAATTAAATTCTTTAAAAATCCTGCAATGTGAAATCTGGATTTTTTTCCTCATTTTGTCTCATAGTTGAAGTGTACATATGATGAAAATTACAGACGTCTCTCAATATTCTAAGTAGGAGAACTTACACAATCAGTGGGTGACTAAATACTTTTTGGCCCCACTGAATGTTTTCGGGAAACACCGACTTGTTGAACTATGCTGATAACAACAGAAATTACGACTACAGTTGGCTAACAATGCTTTTGGCGAACGCACCCCCAGGGCAGTGTTTCCCAAAAGCATTGCAGGCCTAAGTAGATCATAGAACCACCAATGGTCCAGTGTTAGTACATTTCCCAATATTGTAAATGTACCTGCCTCCAGTTGACAACTTTCTAATGTTGGAGTTTAATAAGGCAGTAAAATGCGTCTTATTAGCCGCAAGTGGCGATAAACGGGATCTGTGGCAGATAGCAGACAAAGACAACAAGGTGACTAAATAAATACTGAGCAGGGGTTGTTTTATCTCAATCAGGTTTAGTGTTTTCAAACTCAAATGATCAAATTAAATGTATTAATTAAAATGTATTAATGTGATGTATTAATTTACTAAAGATGGCTAAAAAAAACTAAAGATGGCTAAAAAAAAAAAAAACATTGGCGGAACTGGTGCAATGAGGTGCTACTGGACCATGCAGTGGAAAAGCACTAAAGCGTGCCATACCGAACCGTGCCATGCAGTGGAAAAGCTCCATATTTGTCTCCCGTTTGGTTATTTTTTGGGACGTAAATAACATTAAAGAAACATTCTTTATTTTTTTTTTTTTGCACCGATCGACCATCCAAAGATTTTCCACATGCTTGGCCAGAGCCGGTCTGTTTTGTTGTCAGCGCTTATAGAGCTGGTAAGTCCCACCCCTTCCGCTAACCCCGCTGGACCTCTAGGTTGAAAAATCCTCAATGCAAGTGAATGAGAGAAAATAATTATTTTCTAATCCCGTTTGAATTTTGCAATGAATGTGAACATATGTTGTCTGTGAATTTTTTATATAATTTTCCGTGTAAAGAATGCTACATTTAGCGGGTAGAATTTTCATACAGTTAGACTTTGTGTGAGAGCACTTTGTGGACCACAGCTCTCTCGACGTGTTTGATATACATCACCCCCACCAGCACACGGATCCCCCTAAACAAACCATTGTTTGAATGGTGACATTTGGGTACAAAACACGCAAACATCTCGATCTTCTAATTCCTTAGATTATCGCACCGTGATTTGTGGAGGGAAAATGTGTTATGCAGTGACGTCACATATGCGACGTGTAGTCTTTCTCGTGTCTATCCCACAACTGCTAGCCAAAGAATCATACAATATACTGTTGTAATGAATCTTGGCCAGGCGAATTACATCAACACATACACGCACACACAAACCTTTCACTTCCCCCACACATCGGAATGTGTGGAATGTTTTTGAACAAAGAGAAGGACTTTTGGTGTTTAAAAACATTCAACAAAATGTTTTCAATGGTTTTTATGTATATGTGTCTTCCCCATGTCACAGTGAAATAACTTTGTTTGGTCACAGTTTAAATAGGAATTAAAAATACCTTCGTCATGCATTTGAAACATAAGTGTATATTCCTTTGATATAACATAATGTTCCTTGATATCTCTAGAATGCTTATTGAATGAAACACTCGAATATGCATAGAGATGTAAAGTAAAGTGTATTTTTAATTCGTTGTACTGCCAATGAAGATCAAATTGCTATTGCAAAACCCTCATTTAACACACCCCCTTCCACGAGAAGCGCGCGCTGAGGAACAAAAGAAAGCTTCCCGCGTGCAACATCCACTCTCCGATTGGCTCAAGCCAACAGGAAGGGGATGGATTTCTCCAAGGTGATAAATGTGAGAACGCAGGTCCGCCCTCGCGCTCTTCTGAACTTTCCAGCGCTCAACATGTAAACCTCACGGGACTCTGATCCAACGATGGATCTTTCCTTTTGTTCGTCTAAAAGTTTCATCTTTTCCTCAAGTGGACTACCAAGTTCGTCTTCCAGGAAAGGAAGTGGACTTTGCCGAACTATCTCCTCGGGTAACGTCACCTCAAAGACTCTCAGCCTTTCAAACACTGGCGCTAAATGCCGACGAACGCCACGTGACTCCCCACGGAACAAAGCAGCCATGAACGAGCCGGAACGGGCCGCGCAAACACGCCGCGGCCACGCTTCACGGCGCACCTCTAGCCGACACGTGCAACGAGCCCACGACTCACACAGACCCAATTGTGCCCTGCAAGTATACCTTCTTTTAGAGCTTCTAAGAAGCGTTAAGAAAGTGTTTTCGTGGTGTTCAGAAAGGTTAACTGACTGTTTTGATGAACGTAACTCTCTCTCTCTCACAACTCACTCTCTCTCTCACTCTCTCTCTCTCTCCAACTCACTTAACTTGCGCGTATCCATTGTCTAAACGCTCTGCGTCGTCTTAGTTGTGTTTTAATGTTTGTAAATACCTGTATCATTGTAACGTAGTAACGCTTAAGTAGAAACTTTATTAAATATAAAATATGCTTACCTTGATTGATTGTCTTGCTCATAATACGGGTCAATGAAATGTCAATTTAAAGCTACACGCTTTACAGAACTATAAATACCTAAGAGGGTGTTTGGTTATAGAGCAGGGAAGGCAGATTCTAGTGGCCACAGAATTTGTTTTCACAAGCTATATAACTTAATTGAGCTAATTGATTTTGCCTGTCTTGTAAAACGTGGTCCTTGCAATCAATAACAATTAATTTGTGGTTGATTGCGGGGATGCACATGTATGCATATGGGTAAAATTAATAAATTAACATGTAAGACCGGTCTGATCCAAATCTGTATGAATAATTATTAATTATCAATTATTAATTATGATATGCAAATTCCCCCCTGATCAGAACCGACCCAGAGTCTTTACACTGTCAAATTCGTTACATGAGAAATTATATAAAAAAACTCACAGACAACATATGTTACATTCATGGCACAATTCAAACGGGATCAGAAAATAATTATTTTCTCTCATTCACTTGCATTGACGCTTTTTCCACCTAGAGGTCCACTTGGAGTTTAACGGATGGGAGGGACTTACCAGCTCTATGGTTTCACTATCTTCTCTCTGACGAAATGAGACAAACTCGCCTCCTCTCACTCACTCATCTCATTCACTCTGGTTGAATAGTACTTGTATTGCACATCATTAGTAATTCCCACAAAAGCGTGCACACCCCTGATCTATATAATGGAGCGCACAAGCTGTTTCTCAGTCTCAAACAGCTTGTGAGTTGGAAGTACTTGGCGAGTATTCAGTTGAAAAGTCAGTTTTGGAACATTAAATAGTTGAGACGTATAACGCATGTTTTGTAACCGTATATTAAATCCGTGCACAATACATCTCTTCAGTGGGCTGTCCTGTTATTTGATCTTCTTTTGGATTATTCTCCAGATGAAATACTGCCAAAATATCTTTCCCAGAAATTTCAGTAGACAAAAAAAAAAAAAAAATCAAGACAATATAAGCTGTGAAAAATCAGAAGTGATCTAGGAGCTTTATACAGCTGATGTCATTGAAAACAGTAAGTCTCGCCCTCACAGCCCCACTTTAGTATAAGGTCTAGAATTGCTTGTAATTAATATAGATATGAGAGTAAATATGATTTCGGTGAGATTTGACACGCCTAATTGAAGAGAAAATTATGTTAATTGAGAAGTCACAGACTAAAAAAAGCATGCGTCACACTAAACTGTCGAATTCAGAGGTAAAAAAAAAATAAATGTAATGATATCCTACTTCAAGTACAACAATTGTTTATTTATTTTTAATGTCTATGAATAAATTTGATATTTAAAAAATAATAGATTGTGTTTAAATCATTGTTATTTGTGTTTAAATCATTGTTATTTGTTTCTAAAGATATGTAAGTCTGGGTTATCCAATGCAATCTAGCAAATCTTACATATTAATGGCGAAATTGAATCTTATTTAATCTTCCATGAGATGGTTGATTTGCTCAGATTAGTTGTATTAATTAAAGAAGAAATAAAAACAAGAAATGGTTTATATAATAGCGTAGGCCCCCTTAAGGACAGTGTGGATTTGTTTTAAATGAACATATTTAGATGTGTAGGATGATGACACATCCGCCAATGTGTTAATATAGGAAATAACTAGAAACATGTGCTAATTTAGTTGTTTTAGCACAAAATGTAAAATATTTAAAGAGGGGTAAGATGACCCCAACAGGTTTAAGTTGGCCTCCCTGGACACACTTTTACAGAATTTATAAATTACTTTTGATATAATTCTTATTAATATTTATATATTTTTTAGAGTCATATGTAAAATGCTAAATAAAATATTCTATTTAAAATTGACAATTTAGTTGTTGATAATTCAATAACCAGTGAGAGACAAAGCAGAATTCCAGTAAAAGAGGTACAATTATTCTACTATGACAAATATACAGGAAAATTATTAACTTATTTAAATGCTGATATGTTAATTGAAGACATGTCATTCTATGCTCAAACAGTAAAGTGTTGGTGCTTGCAACACCAAGGTCCTGGGTTCGATTCCCAGGAAAAGCAAGAACTGATAAGAATGTAAATTTGTACGTTGAACTGCAATGTAAGTCGCTTTGGATAAAATTATCTGCCACATGTATAAATGTAACGTTAAATGTCATAATGAAAGCGATTATGTAATTGTACCTATAGATATCTTGCAAACTAGTATGAATAGACTGCAATCCACCCACCCGGATGGCATCTTTATTGTGGCAGGGGACTTTAACCATGCTAACCTGTGTACTGTACTTCCCAAATTTCATCAGCATGTAAAATGTCCAACCAGAGGTGATAATACTCTGGATCATGTTTATAGTAATATCAGAGGGGCCTATAAGGTCTCATCTTACCCCCACTTAGGGCAGTCTGACCTTACGGATCGTCCCCAGTCAGTTCGTCTGGGCTCGCAACTTTCCTCCGTTCTCACACTCAGCACTGGGGCACCCCAGGGTTGTGTGTTGAGCCCCCTACTTTACATTTTATACACTCATGACTGCACCCCAGTCCATGAAAGCAATACTATTATCAAATTTGCAGATGACACCACTGTAGTTGGACTTATTCACAACAATGATGAGTCCGCATACAGAGATGAAATTCTGAGAGAACTTTCTGCCTGGTGCTCCACCAACAACCTGTCTCTCAACGCCTCTAAGACCAAAGAGGTGGTGGTAGACTTCCGCAGGAAGAAGTCTGACCTTGCCCCCGTCTACATTAATGGAGAAATGGTGGAGAGGGTTGAAGACTTCAAATTCCTTGGGACATACATTTCACAGGACATTACTTGGAAAACCAACACTACAGCTCTTGTGAAGAAAGCTCAGCAGCGACTGTACTTTCTCAGGTCACTCAATAAAATTAACCTCTCCCAGAAATTACTTTTATCATTTTACAACTGTTCTGTCCAAAGCATTATCTCACATGATATTCTGGTGTGGTTTGGTAGCTGCACTGCTGCTGAAAAAAAAAAAAAAAAAAAAAAATCGCTGGATAGAGTTAGGAAATCAGCACAAAATATTATTCACACACAGCTCCCCTCACTTGTGGACATATATCAAACCAGATGCAGGCAGCGGGCAAAAAATATTTCCCAGACTGTTCCCATCCAGGTCGAGGCCTCTTTATTTTGCTGCCATCTGGAAGGCGCTACAGATCTCTCCGGGGTCGCACCTCAAGACTTTTGAACAGTTTTTATCCAAATGCTATAAAATACCTGAACTCATGAGCATCTAGATTGCTCTGCATTTTTAATGATTATATTTGAGCTTTTATCTTTTATCTATATTTTATGTATTTATGTACTGATGTTTTTTTTTTTTTTTTTTTTTGTCATATTATGTGTTACCACCATGGGAAGTGCAATTTAAATCTCGTTGTTATAGGCAATGACAATAAAAGGCAATTCAATTCAATTCAATTCAATGTAAACTACATCTTTTGCCCCGGGGGGCATCTTACCACAACCCTACTGATTATAAATATATTTATCTTTCCGCTTATAATACTATACCGTGTCGTGGTGTGCTGAATAGAATAGATATAGAAAAGAATAGAATAGATTAGCCTACTGACGTAGGTATAGCAGGATAATGATATCGGAGTAAAGATGTTTGGACTTTCTGAGACCGTTGTTTGACTTTGTACAACCCAACAACTAACATTTTATTTCCGTAAAAAAAACTTTCCAGGCTAACCACAAACAAATCTAAAAACGTTCTGGGAGTGCGAACCAAATATTGTTAGCTGAGAGTTAAAAAACACTGCGCCTTCAGTTTCCGGTTTAGAAAACTAAAACGAAAGTGTTGAAAATAGATCACTTACCGTTCATTAAAAATGACAATAAAATTATCACTATGACGTTCTTCATTTCTTACAGTTGATTAAATTAGATTTTATGATGATGATGATTCGTGGAGATTATTCGACGAACTCTTCTCTGATGTAGGCTACCGTTATCTGCCTGTCGTTTCAGAACCACACCCGACTAGAGGGAGAAACGGACAAAAGAAATTAACGTTACTAACAAAAAAATTATAACATTACTGACTGAGATTAACCTATTTATTTATTACAAGGTTTAAGCCTCCGCGAAAGCAGTAGATCATTTTACCTGATTATTGAATACAGAAAACTATTCGCAACTAAATGCCATGGCATAGACAGTAAAATGCACACGGCTCTTCTTTCTTCTTCGGTGGTGGTCTTCTTCTTCTTCTTCTTCTTCTTCTTCAGTTTAACTGGCGGTTGACAACAATTAATTGTATTACCGCCACCGCTGGACTGGAGTGTATAGCAGGAGATATATATTTTCTACATAATTAAATTCTTTTTAAAAGCCCTGTACTTTTTAAAAACAAAAACAAAAAATTAAAAATCTTCTCAGCATTTCTTTGTAAAATCTTACTGTATTCAAATATAATTTCATTGGCTTCTACTTGAGCAATAAACCTCTGCCTATCTTGATAATATTTAGTACAATGAATCAAAACATGCTCCACTGTTTCAGGGGTAGGTCTTATACAATGCCCACAGTTACCATCAACATGTTTTTTCATTAAAAATAATGTACTATTAAGTCTGGTATGCCCAATTCTCAACCTGGACAGTACCACTTCCTCATGTCTAGGTCTAGTTGGACCTGCAACCTTTTTAACTTTAGGCTGTATCCTAAATAGATGTCTCCCATATGATTCATTATCCCAACAGAACTGGCATTTTTCATAAATTTTTGATTTAATAATACTCTTAACCTCTGCTTTACTATATTTTATGTCAATATCAATGTTGTCTTTCCCTGCTGCTTTCTTGGTATATATATCAGCCAACTCATTCCCCTCCACCCCTATGTGGGCTGGAACCCATAAAAAGGAAAATTTTAATCCCGCCTTTTTCAATCCACTTGCTAGCTGTAAAATTTCTAAAAGAATGTCTTTCCTAGATCCTGAGTGTGAGTTCTTGATACTTAAAATAGCAGAACTAGAGTCAGATGCTATAACTATTTTTCTATTACCCCTATTACTTTCTACCCATAACAGGGCGAACCATATAGCTACAAGCTCTGCCGTAAATAGCCTACAGCCAAATCATCATTTAGCCTTTTACCTACAGCCAGCCCCAATTCAGGCACCACATGCGCCACTCCCACCCTTTTATCAGTTCTTTTCGAAGCATCTGTAAATATGATTATGTCCTGTCTGTAATATTCTTCTATATATCTATGAACTCTACATTTGTCCACTTCCTTCTCCTGCTTTTCTTCAAGTAATCCTAGATCCACTTTTAGTTCCTCAAAAGTCGAAGGGGGAACTGTAGAGTATGGTACTGAAGTACAGATATTAAGTTCACTTAACCCCATATTCTCAACTTTTTGTTTGATAGACCATCCAAAGCTTTTAACTCCCTCTTTCAGTCGCTCTTGACAGTTTCTCAATACTGGCTGTGCAATATGATCATGATTATGTCCCATAAGATTAGCCCAGTACACTAGGGCAAGTTGATCTCTTCTCAAATACAAGGGCATCTCCCCCACCTCCACTTGGATGGCTACCACTGGAGATGTCTTGACAGCTCCACTACATATTCTCAAGGCCTGGTTTTGCAATACATCAAGTTTGTATAATAATGACTTGGAAGCTGACCCATACACTACACATCTATAATCAAAC
The DNA here is from genome assembly GCF_016745375.1 of Pimephales promelas. The sequence continues at coordinate 754,238 of NW_024121121.1, read as the reverse complement.
ACTGATCTCATTAGTGTAAATTGTTCTCAATGCTGACCCAGAGGCACCCCACTCAACCCCACATAAGCATCTCATTACATTTAGAATTTTCTTACACCTTTCCACCATCTTCTGTATATGAAATGCCCATGTCAACTTCCTATCAAACCATACACCCAAATACTTAAAAACCTCTGCTCTTTCCAGCTCTCTTCCTGACATGTGAATTTTAAATTCAGGTCTTATGTTCCCCCTAGAAAACATAACTTTTGTTTTCTCTACTGAAATCCTAAATCCCCACTGTACTGCCCATTTCTGGACTTCATTTACTGCAATCTGCATTTTCTTTACTATGAAGTCCAAATTCCTCCCTTTCTTCCACATGGCTCCATCATCAGCAAACAAAGCTACTCCATCATGCCCCTGCACATTTTTAAATATCTGATCTATCATTATATCAAAAAATATGGGGCTAACAATACTCCCCTGGGGAGTACCATTCTCAGTTATATATTTAGCACTTAATTCCCCATTTATTTTAACCCTAAAACTTCTTTCAGACAAAAAGGCTTTAATCCACTGGAGCATTCTGCCCCCAATCCCCATTTGCTGCATCCTGATTAATAGGCCATCTGTCCACATATCATACGCTTTTTCGATATCAAAGAATACTACCACCACTGATTCTCTATTTACTTGAGCTCTCCTTATAACATCTTCCAAACATACCACAGGGTCCATTGTACCTCTACCTCTTCTAAAACCACTCTGATAACTATTCAGAAGCCCCTTAGATTCCACCCAGTAATTTAACCTATCATTTCCCTTTTTCTTCATAGTCTTTCCCACCTGAGAGGTTAAGGCTTTCTTCGGTGGTGGTGGTGGTTCCGGATTATAAACACGTAGCTACTGCCACCTACTTCCTTGGTTCCCAGTGTATAGTCTTGTTTTAAACATGGTTTTAATTCGATACATTTCGGTGAAAAGCATACATGAAAACAGAGAGGGCATGATCGATAGACGCATAGAAACCTTTGTGCATGTTTTGTTTTGAACCAGAAGTTTTTGTTGTTTATTATGTTTTTAATGCTATTTTGACTTCTTGGATTGTATTAAGACTTGTCTTACTGATAATATTTGCTTGGTATTTATTTGCAAATGGTTTGTAAAATGTGCTTCTTTCAATGTTTACTTTACGCTCCATTTATACTGTTCTGACCAGCAAGTGTCACCACCACAGTGTGTGGTGTTTTAAACGCTTCGAAACATCATTTTGCAAAGCATTGGTTATTCAGAGTTTCGTATAGCTTCGTTTCTCAAGTGAAGTGGTCACCTTTATTTAGCCTATCGCATTTTTGATTGTTTCAAAGCAGCTTACAGTGATAACAGGAAAATAATGCAACATTTGTTTCGATAAGAAAATAGTGTCATAGTTCAGTGATGGTTTCATTTTGTGCGTGTGTGTTTGTTGGTGAATTTAACCCCATGAGACTATTGGTGAAGAAGAGTATATTTCTCAAATATTTTTTTTAGAGATATGTTAATAATAATAATAATAATAATAATAATAGGACATTTATGTTAATTCTAAATAATTATTTTAAAGCTATACTGTATAATAATATAGTAAATACTTCCATTTTATTACATGGTAGCCTACTTACTAAATAGTTTTTCCAAGCCTACATTTTAGAAGCAGTTTTGACATTTAATATTTATTTTTGGAGAATTTATGCGTCTCAGGTTTTCGAGGAAAATAGGATGCTCCTGCAGTGCTTTCTTGCTCAAGCGTCCTCTGTAAGCTTCCTCCATACTCCATCTAGAATTATTTACCTAATAGGCTACTATACGTTTTGCTGGTTTTGCCACTAGAAGTCGCTTATTTTAAAAAAAGGCAAAACTTGATGACGACAGATAGGACGAGTGTCGAATTATGGGAGTTGGTGTTGTCTTCACCTCTACAGCCAATGAAAAAATAACTGAACTGAGCTGGACGATAAGATCCATAGACAGTAGGCTATGATAGCATCACTGTCTCCTGCAGAGGCTATATGCACACACACACACACACACACACACACACACACACACACACACACACACACACACACACACACACACACACACACACACACACACACACACACACACACACACACACACACACACACACACACACACACACACACACACACACACACACACACACACAGTTTAGACAGTCCACCTGCTCCTGCAATTATTTTAACTGACCCCACCACAATTTTTTATTTTATTTTATCTGTTAGCAAAATATTAATTTTAAATAGCTGCCATATCAACACTATTTAGAGAAAGAAATGCATCAAAATTCAGAAATATATGGAAGATACTGTATCACTGAACATTTATTTAACCACAGCAAAAGTACATTTCTAACTTTTTAGAAATGTATTTGAAGTTTTTTGTGTTTATTTAAAATGAGACAAATCTGATATTATTTTAATCTTATATGTTATTTAACAGTTGATATAGTTTTTTAATGCTGATCTAACAGCAGAAGACACCAACAGGTTTAAATCCCAGTTGTCAGACTGCTTTACAATTTTCCCCTATTAAAACTATGACATTCTATGATGTTCGTGATGTAATTCACAATGGAAACTTTTATGAATTGTTTTGAGAGAAAAAAGGTGAATAAACTGAGAATGATGTTCAGAAATTATTATTAATTATTATGTTTTGTGCTATGTTATATACCTGTTTTGTGGGGTGTTGTCAAATTGAAAAATCTGTTTTTTTTTAATTATTTAAAAAGCCATTATTTTATGTGAAAAAGTTAATAATTTTATTTTATTGACAACATATTTTAGTTTGTCTTGTATATTTTTATGCTGTTTTTAAGCATTTCAATCTGTTATATGATCGCGATACAATGCTCCACCTATGGGCATGTTGTCACATTTCACTTTCATTCTTCTAATAAAAAAAGAGACATTAAAGGAGTAGTTCACTTTAAAAAAAAAACTTTTGCTGATAATTTACTTACCCCCATATCATCCAAGATGTCCACGTCTTTCTTTCTTCAGTCGAAAAGAAATTAAGGTTTTTGATGAAAACTTTCCAGGATTTTCTCCATATAATGGACTTAATTTGGAACCAAACGGTTCAAGGTCCAAATGAGAGTTTCAGTGCAGCTTCAAAGGGCTTTAAACGACACCAGACGATGAATAAGGGTCTTATCTAGGAACCTTCGAGTCATGACTCGAGAAAAGTGTCTTGTTCATTTTGAACGCGATCGAACAGGTGAGTCACAAACGCGCATCTCAGAACATAGCAAGGCGAGCATTTGTGCTTATAAAACTTAAACTTTTTTTATTTATTTTTGAAATGAGCGATCGTTTTGCTAGATAAGACCCTTATTCATCGTCTGGTGTCGTTTAAAACCCTTTGAAGCTGCACTGAAACTGTCTTTTGAACCTTGAACCATTTGGACCCCATTGAAGTCCATTATATGGAGAAAAATGCTGGAATGTTTTCATCAAAAACCTTAATTTCTTTTCGACTGAAGAAAGAAAGACATGGACATCTTGGATGGCATGGGGGTGAGTAAATTATCAGCAAAAGTTTTTATAAAAGTTAACTACTCCTTTAATGTGGGAAATTAATGTGGGGAAAAAATACTCTGAACCTCAAGTAGGTTTACACAAACTAAGAAAGTCAAAGAGCATTAGGTTGTGGCCCGCAATCATCGGTGTAGAAACAATTGTACACACAAATCACTAGTAAATTCCACAAATAATTACAAAGGAAACAGTAAGTAACACGTTGAATAAAACATGACATTTTGATATAGAAAGACTGAAATAATACTTGTAAACATTCTCCAATAATCTGTTTTATTTACAACTTTAAAAAACATGTAAAGCAGTATCTCTAAAATGCCATTGTGTACTGAAATTATGTTCAATGTTTGCAAGGAAACTTTCAGACATTAAAAGAAATATTCAGAAAAGAAGAGAAACTAGAGAGACAGTCTATTCTTGTTTTGAAATATCAGATTCATCAAAGTCTGATGATTTTGTCTAGTTTCTCCTCTCGTGTTCAACTTTTCTGGATCTGATGTCAAAGATGAGAACAACCACAGCAGCCACTGCAGCCACGCCCATCAGAGCAGAGACGACCAATCGGATCACAGCTTCTGCAGAGCCACAAGAGACGATGTTGTCTGAGGAGAAGGAAAAATATTCAGTGAAACAGAACCTTCAATTTCAAACAAGATCTGTTTCATAAACAGCTTAGAATGGATCATTGTGACAAACTGGTCCATATCTTATATCAACAGAACCAGCATAGAACAAAGTTGACAGATGTGCTGATTTGCAGGTTTGTTTCAGTTGTAAAAGTTAGTTTCTGCATTGATGCATGCTGTTAGGTAAAGAAGCGAGCTAAGCTGCTAAATGAGAGATCCATTCCAGCTCAGTAATGCTAAAATCCCTGCTTACCTGAACCTGTTGTACTTGCATGTGTGTGACTGCAGAGTTGAGTGATGATGTCCAGATGTGTGGTCTGGTTGCTGATGGGATTGTTGATCACACAGCTGTAGGTGTTTTTATCCTGATATTCCACATCCAGATGTAGAGAGAGACTGATGCTGAGATCAGACACACTGATGTTGGTCAATACACTCATTCCTTTATACCAGGACAGAGTCGCCCTTGACACATTCATCACTGTACACAGCAATGATCCTGATCCTGATGATGATGAAGGACAGTATCTGGTAATGACAGGAATGGGCAGAGGAGCTGGAAAATATGCACACAAAAAAAGCATACATAAGAATCACTGAGTATACAAAACTGACAAATTGTGACCCTTGTTACGAAATGGCAAAAAGGGAAATATGTCAATTTTGGTCAAATTTGAGGTCTTCACAAAAATCTTCTTTTAAGCCCTCGTCTAGTGATCCTAATGCTCCAGATAGCAATTAACCCCCTTTTTGAGAATGGGGGTTAAAGGGTTAGTTCACCCAAAAATTAAAATCAAGTCATTAATTACTCACCCCCATGCTGTACCAACCCCGTAAGACCTTCGTTCATCTTCGGAACACAAATGAAGATATTTTTGATTAAATTTGAGAGCTGTATAACTACCACATTGGCTCCTAAAGGACTGCCTCTTGACGGCCCAGAAAGTCAATGAAGAAAATGTTTAAATATCCCAAGTGACAACCGTGGCTCAACTATATGTTTATCAAGCGACGAGAATACTTTTTGTGCGAAAAAACAAACAAAAATAACGACTTTATTCGACTATTCCTTTTCTTCCTTGTTGGCCTGAAACGAGATTTCCTTAGATTTCCACGACGCATGCGTGAGAATTGAACTGAAGTAGTTGAAGGAGATCGCAATTCTCGCGCATGCGTCGTGAAAATCGTATTGAAGTCTCGTTTCAGGCCAACAAGGAAGGAAAGGAATAGTCGAATAAAGTCGTTATTTTTGTTTGTTTTTTCGCACAAAAAGTATTCTCGTCGCTTGATAAACTTATAGTTGAGCCACGGTAGTCACTTGGGATATTTAAACATTTTCTTCATTGACTTTCTGGGCCGTCAAGAGGCAGTCCATGTGGTAGTTATACAGCTCTCAAATTTAATCAAAAATATCTTCATTTGTGTTCCGAAGATGAACGAAGGTCTTACGGGGTTGGTACAGCATGGGGGTGAGTAAATATGACTTAATTTTCATTTTTGGGTGCACTAACCCTTTAAAATGCACTATTCAAACTTAAATGGTTGTAATTTAAGAATGCTTTGGGATATATATACCCAAGTTAGGTCTTGTTTTAAAGAAAACACTCAGCAGAATATTGCTGAAGTGAAAACACTTCAAAAAATGAAAGTATGAAAAAGTTATGGAAGTTTAAATTTACATTAAATCAAATATACTGTACTATATATTTTTTATTTTTTATAAAATATATATTTTACAAAATATTTTTACTCTAAAATTTCTATAAAATCAAAGCCATAAATCTTATCAAGTTATGTTCCAAATTTGAAGTTGATATCACAAAAATTGAAGTTCCCATGAGATTTTGTTTAGGCGTAGTACCAAAAATAGCCACCGGGTGCCATTAAATTCCATTGAATTTAGTTGTATACATTTTGCCTTAACAAATTAATAAATTTCTGTCCAAATATTAATTCTGTCACAAAATTTGGAACCTTGAAACTCTGACCTTTCTGACAATATCAGTTTTGTCAAGATTAGAAAAGGTTTTGATTATAAATTATGAAATATAATGACGCCCAAAAGGGGAGGAGCCTGATAAAATAAGTACCGTTTCTATGGTAACGCAACGTTCAATTATAATACAGTTTTCACACGATGAATTCTGAGTTTATAAGCTTTCAAATGATACCTAATTTATGATAACTACTAAAATATGTGATATTATAAAAAAGGCGATAAAAAATAATATTATATTTTAGAGGATAATAAATATAAATATGATCATTTTTAGAGGATAATATTATACTATCATTTTTTATTTTTTATTGAAAAATACTAGATTATATGTTTTATTATGAACTTTTAGCATAAAAACAGAAGTTTCAATGATTAAAAGTGGGGGCATCGACTTTTTGTGACAAAGGTCAAAACTCCTGTTATGATGCAGATTTTTGAGGTGCACTCTTGTCATAAATTCATCAATTACTCTTCCTACATAGTTTTTACCACGGAACAGGAGAATATCTATTTAGAAGTCTTAGACCTTTCCAACGATATATAATTTGTCATAATTAGATTAGGATTTAATAGAAATATAGTGAAGTAAAGTTAGGCGTCCCGATACCGGGACGGTGACAGTTAACATCTGAAATTATCTTTATTTGTATGTTTTCAGAGATGTAATGGGACTCAAACACAGGACGCGGTATGCGCTGCGCTATGAAAGACATTTATTTCAATGGCTTGCGCCGCGCGAAGACGTTTTGTTGCTGCGTCGACCAAAGCGCAAGCGCAGCGGTGCGCACCATTGACTTGCTCGCGCGCACGCCGCGGTCAAAGTTCAAAATAGTTTAACTTTTAACTTTTCGCTCTGTGACGATTATCAGCGCTGCCAATAGAAACGGGACAATTTTGAAGCATTATAAATGAAAATATTTAATAATATATATACAAAAATATACAGCAAAACTAACAAATAACATATAATAATAAAAAACTGGGGGGAAAATTATGCTTTTGAGGAGGGTTAGAGGCATAAGTGAGAAACTAGCACAACCTATAAATCCTGTTGTAAAATAATGAATAAATTTGAATTCTCTACTCACCATAGACAGTAACACTAAAGGACTTCCTCAAAAGTTGTTTTTCAGTCATCTCTAGTCGATAAAGCCCAGAGTCTGTGGTTTTCATGTTCTTGATGGTCAGAGATCCAGTCTGATGATCCAGCTGCAGTCGGTCTCTGAATCTCTCAGCACTATCATACGAGATCTGCTGGCTTGTATCGATTGTAGCTATTACTACACCTGTAAATAACCACTCTAAGTTATATCTCTGTCCTTCAGTAAAATCAGGGTTTAGATTAGAGTTTAGAGTGACCGAATCTCCCTCCTTCGCTAGCACAGTCTTCACTTCATCTGCATCAGCACCAAACACTCCTGCAGAACAACAGACACTGTTAATCATCAAACATTAAGTTCTCATTTGGTTGGTTCATTATGGCACTTTGCTGTAATTTTTTCATTTTTATTATCTAAAACAGAATAATTCTAAAAACTATTTTATATGTTACACCAATTTCAGGCCTGGTTTCACAGACAGGGCTTAGATTAAACCAGCATTAGGAGAAGGTGTTCACTGCAGAGCAAATGAGTGGAGCTTACATGTAGCTTCTCCTCACTAAAGCTCCAGCGAGGAGGAGCAATGTAATTTAGGCCTAATGGGTGGAGTTAGAAAATCTAACCACAACTCTATCTGCTGACTGCTGTAGGCTATCTTATCTAACGGAAGATGAAGGAAAACCATAAATCTCCAGTTTAATTCATGATTCAGTCCTAATCATAAATATAGTGCATGTTCACAATAACATATTAAATAAATAAAAGAATGAGGTTTTATGTTTTACATTTGATATAGGCCTTCACATTTAGATTATATGCCATTATGCAGTTAAGCACTTAAATTACATGAAAGAATTTCTGAGAAGTTACAATTTTTTTAAATTCTAACAAATATAAATTTGTTGTTTGCAATGCTTTTGAACACTTTTCCAGTGGCGTTCTGGGCTTTAATATTTTAACTACTGCTAGGATTGCTTAATAATAGCAGATTGTCATGACATAATTTGTTCACGCAAATAATGCACAATAAGGCCTATCGGTTTCCATTAAAAATATAAATCAATTAAAAATACTATTTGGCCAAAGGAAAAGATTGAGACATTCTCTGAAATGTATTCTATACTATTTGATTGATTTATTCAAAAACAAGGCAAGGAGAGGCTACTTAATGATTTTTAGCAATTTAATGTGACGGCACATGTACGTATCTCATATTTTCCTAATATCGTTGAACATGACATCACGTGGATGGATATGCAAAGAATATGCAGATGAGGATGCATAGTCGGCTAAAAGCGTTGTAAGCTCCATATATGGTTATTTCGTGGAGGAGACGCACATGTGCACACTCTTCCGCTGACAAAGTGAATTCTCCGCAGATTCGTTCATCACTCAAAATACTGTATGCTGAAGGAAATCATTAACTACTGTAAAGTTGCAGAAATAATTTTGCAGATACATTTTCACATTGTTTTATAATAGGTTTAGAGCGAGCTGCAGACAAAACAACCCTTAGTTATATTTGTCTGTATAGTAACCACGAATTTAACATGACTTTTGCTACACTAACCACAGTTTAACCATATTTGCAGTAAAATTCTGGTTATACAAATGGTAATCAAACTGCAAAAAAAAAAAAAAAAAAAAAAAAAAACATGGTTTGTCAAGCTGTGATTTATTTCTTGCAATTCCCCACTTGAAAAGGACAGTCCCTCCACATGAAGATCTTAATATTAGCAGATTGTCATGACATAATTTGTTCACGCAAATAATGCACAATAAGGCCTATCGGTTTAAAAATATAAATCATTTAAAAATACTATATGGCCAGAGGAAAAGATTGAGACATTCTCTGAAATGTATTCTACTATTTGATTTATTCAAAAACAAGGATAGGCTACTTTAGGATTTTTAGCAATTTAAAATGCTAAAATGCTATGGCAGGACCTTTAGAGAACTGTGTATAAACAAATGCCAAATGCAAACCTTAATGAACTGAAGCAACTTAATGGAGAAAAGTGGGCCAAAATTCATCCATAATGATGTGAGAGACTGATACTCTCATACAGAAAACTATTCCTTCTACTTACCGCGGCTAAATGTGGTTCTACAAGCTATTAAATCATGGGGTGTATTTAGTTTTTCCACACATGGCTTTTCCATTTTGGCCTAGTTTTTGTTAAATAAATAAAGACATGGAGTAATATGTCATGTGGTGTTGTTCATCTAGTTGTATTTACCTCATTTTAAGACCTACTAAGGACCAGATTAATTTTTTTTATATGTCCTAATACATAAAATCATAGGATTCAAAGAGGGTGCACTTTCTTTTAAACATCACTGTGTTTGTTTATGAACTAACTGGAGAGAAGATCCAAATGTAACACTAATTATTAGTCAGGTCAATGCCTCATAAGCAATTTAAAGATAATCAATACAAAACATCAAATGCTCTGAAAAAAGATGCATAAACTCAGCATTACGGGATGATCTTACAACAAATATCCCTGAGCCCTTTGCAACATTTCCTTAAATACTGGACCAAGATAAAAAACCTCCTTCAAATGGAGACGTGAGCTAACAATGGGAATTTGCATAAATGGACCTAGCGAGTTCGCACCTTATTGAGGAACACACGGTATTTTGGATCCTGAAAAGGGACTGAACTTAAATATATAAGCTTGATAAAAAGTACCATTTTAGAAGAAAATTTCAAATGGCACTTAGAGGCTTTTGCATCTGAACTCTTCATATATATATATATATATATATATATATATATAGGTATGATACCTCTTTGCGTTTTGATTTTTCACACAAAAATAGATACTGAAAAGAAGTGAATTTCCACATGACATTTCATTAGCTTGTAGACTAAGATAATATCAATCAATAACACCCATATATTACCCAATATTTTCCATAATAGCTCATAAAAATAAGGTGTTATTTTGTCTCAACTGTACCCATATGTAGTACAGTTGAGAAACCCATTTTTAATGATGTAAAGGTAACTAACCGCTCATTGCAATTTTAATAAATAAAGACAAATAAATTCATACATTTTATTTAACTTAGCACAGTTTAAAATCTATAAAACAGGAACAATATATTTAATATATTCATTAATAATACATCGTTTAAATATCACAAATATCAAATTTTATTTTCCTTTGCGACGTATGTTGGCTAATTATGGCGGATAAGCTGTTATTAGAACACTGAACTAAACAGTGTGTTTAATAGAACTCTATCGGGTGTACAGTTGATACACGCGTCTCAACTTACCCCGCTGGCCACCTCACACATTTCTCTAGATTTTGCAATGACCTTGCATGACACAATATCATGAAATATGCCAGTCTTTAGGACATAGAATAATGTTTGTGATGATTGTCTTATTTTAGAAAAAAATTTTTTTTTGAGATGCATCCAAGAGGAAGGATACTAATATGCATGTGCACAGCAAAAATCACAACTTGTGCTTTGATGCACACGCAAGTTATTTAAGGTGTCTCAACTGCACAGTCTACCCTACATTATCCCTTACTCAGAATCTTTATTAGCTTTAGGTTAACCTCTGTGGAGACGAGACCACATTATCAGTCACACTGAGACATTTCAAATGATCTAGTCCCACATTTAATGCAGTATTGAAACAAAATTCAAGAAAAGGGGAAAAAAATATTGTATTTCCTGGCTAACCAAAAAGTACTTAAAAGCTCTGTTCCAGGGAAATGTTTTTGAGAAAGTATAGGCTACATCAAAGGTGGTTGCAGTGTAAAATAACTGATTCGATTTAAAGATCTGTTATCGGATGATGGCCTACTGAATACTGTACATTTAAACACTACATTTTTACTATGTACAAAAATAAATTCACAACTTACCAATCAGATGGCATAAAAATATCACAACAACTGCATGAGCCATTTTCTTCAAGAGTTTGCAGAACATTCTGAATAACACTTGAAATTACTTTTTTCCTTTTTTTTTTATTTAAATCCAACAGAAATATAACCTTCTTAATTTGTTCAATAATCACAAACAAATTAAAGAATCAAGCTTAAAGTTTACTGTCATGTGATAAAACTATGCTTAGGAAAAGATGGTTTTCTAAAGCAATGTTCTAAGGCCCCGTCCACACTACTGCGCTTTCGTTTAAAAACGGAGAATTAAAACGAATACGATTTCCGTCCACAACAGCGTTTTGTCTGCGTATTAGAATAGGCTTTATGCCGTGCGTCACGTGACCAAACCGGAAAACGGGTCTCATCGCATCCGCTTGTCAGAGAAAGTGTTAACGGCCGTAAGAACTAACTACGCTATCTATGGATATTTAAGGGGTGCTTCTCAATATCCCTCCTCGTCTCCTCGCTCCTCCGTCCTCCCTCCTATGACCCGGAAACCGATCGAGCTCAGCCATCTTGAAGGACATCTCAATTCTCTAATTGCACCGTGAGGAGTCGAGGGTCGAGGAGTGAGGAGGCTTCCTGAGGAGTCATAAGCGAGGATACACAGGTGCATCCTACGCGGAACTGTTATACTAGGCTTGTTTGAGATGCGCCTCGCCTCGCCTGCAATGTAGTCGAGAGTAGGCGGCTGCAGTGAGGGGAGGAGTGAAAAAAGCGCAATAAAGCCGGACAGATTTTGGTTCTCGCAGTGAATCAGACACCTGTGAGATCAAAGGCGGATATCGCGGGATTAACGGGATTCACGCTCGTGCACGTGTTGCTAATAAACTGGATGTGATTTAAGTTCTGTTGCTTTTATATAAAAATAAATATAATGAACAAGACACCCAAAGTACTTGTTATTTAATTACATTCCAAATATGTGTTTATCAATCTTTTTCTTTAATACAGACGTGTTTTTATATAGCCTATTGTTTTAACAAAAATGAAATATAACCCATATGGCACTGTCAGAGAGTTTATTCACCCATATGTATACACATAAGACATGATATCAGTTTTAAAATCAAACATTTTAAAAGAGAACAATTCATCTGTTGTTCTTTTATTTTTATTTATTTTACTTTTTTATTAGAATGCAAGTTACAAACATAGCCTACCTACAAGCACCACAATTCGTGAAACAAATAGGCCTATTATACAGCGACAAATAAATAAACATCAGAATAAAATTAATAATAAAATAAATAAATAAATCAAAATAAGTTTAGCTTAAATAGACAGACTTACAAACTTCATCATCTATAAAATGAGAGCTATTTTTCACTTGAACATTTTAGAGTAGGCTTAGTATATTTGAGTTACTGACTATAGCTTTCTTATTTTTAACCCGTTTAAGAGATTCACAATATCAGTTTCAATTTGAAAAAATAAAAAAAATAAAAAATAAAACATGGCCTTGATTTGGAGAATTTAGCTTAATGAATATAGAATTTACCTTCATCACTGTTGTTTAAACCAATGAGCATTAAGCTGTGTCGTCAGCAAGTCGTTTCCCATCATGCTTTTGATCAGCGCAGTCGGTGGAGAGCAACTGCGCGCGACTGCAGAATCCGACCCTTCCGCCTTGCGCTCGCGAGTTTTTTGACATACGTCGGCATGACATCAGAGCCAGGCGGACCGTTCTCGGACACATTTCTAACCGGCATGCATCTCGCGCTGATCACCGGTGATCGATTCTGCGCAGAATTTGCTCATCTCAAACAAGCCTACTGACTAAACGTGACGCACGTGTCAATTCTCCTCCCCCCTTCACATCGGTCACAATCATTTTAATTTATACTTTACCTTTGCAGTTTATATAAACCACACATCTCAAATATTTCAACAGTATAGCCTATCTTTATTATTATTTATTATGAATTTATTAAATAACCAAACTTCAACATCATAAGGGCAGATCCTTTTAGCGCTGCTGATGACACTGTGGAGTGACGCTCGAGTGATCAAGTACTCCAATGTATATAAAAAAGCTTTTATTCGATTCCTCTGTCCTCCTTTCCTTTCCTCGCTTCCTTCCCTCGCGTCCTACAGGGGGTGGAGCTGAGACGCAAGGAAAGGAAACGAGGATGCACAAATAAGAAATGAGAAGCACCCAAGGTAATCAGCTAACCTACCTAGTTCACTTTGTTATTGGCGTTTTACATTTAAATATCTAAACGTTACTGTGAAGAATAAAAAATATAAAACGTTTAAATATCAATCTGCACATGTGAGGGATATTGGTTATGCTAATCTTTGTTCGCTCCTTTTAAGTTATCTTGAGTAAAACCGCAAAAAAATTTCATGAAGCACATACAAAAGACCTGGACCGGAAGCGATGCGACCTGTTTTACAGAGAATGCGAAAGTAAGTTGTAGGGCTATATGCACGCATGAGTTTTTTAATGAAAATTTATTTTACAAAATAAAAGCATTTCAAAACAAACACAATGGTTAAACATTAAAGCACACTAGTGATAAACAGAATAATTGTTCTTCATATTTAATTTGAAATTGTGAAAATGATTCATAAATAATTTTTTTTGCTAAATTCATTAAATGTTCATAAATAATACATTACCCTATACAAAAAAAAGGTTCTTCGGCGGTTCTTTGCGGTGGTCATGGTGTTGTATTGCACCACTACCATAAGAACCTGTCAAGCCCAGTTTGGTTCTTCAGCGGTTCTCTGGGGTGGTTAATGAGCTCTATGGCACCTATTATGGTTCTACATAGCACCATTTGACAAAGTGTGGTTCCCTTATGATTAGTACTTTTTTACACATAAAACACATAGTACTAGGCTATATAACTATGTAACATAGCACTAGAACTTAGTTACATTTGTAATGAATGTATTGTATGCTAAAAGACGATTCAGCATCAGCAAAAACAGCGAGTCTATTACGTTTGCCAAAATCATTGGTCAAATCGTTCCCTCGTGATTTTTAAGAGCACTCTTCCCTTTGATCTAATTTCGATTTGAGTAAAGACAAGAACAGCTTAATAAAATATATTAAATATTGTTTGTATAGCCTAATGTATATATCCATAACGTTTACTGATGGTCGCCATTACGCCGCCGTTACGTTACAACACACAGTAGCCTACCGTGCCAGTTAGGAGATCGATGATTTGATTAGCTTTTCGGTTGCGCACCTAAATGGCCAAATGAATACATCAAAATGCCAAGTCCAGTATTCACATAAACACAGTAGATGTAAGTAGCTACTCTGAAACTGTAATTAGCCTACTGTAAGTATGAGGAACTATGCTCAAGTTCATAACTCACCTCACTGTGAAAGCCCTTACAATTAATATTGAAACTTTGTCTGATAAATATTTGTTTGTTTTTAGTTGTCTATTGACCTAATAATTAGCCTAATACTGTTGAAATTTCACTGAAAAAAAGCAAGTCTTTAATAATATTATTATATATTTCTTTTACTGAGGCTCTTTTGGAAAAATGCATTAATCATAAATAAAAAAAAAAGAAATTAAAAAATGGGTCTTTGGTCAAAAAAGGTACCAGACCCTTGAGCTAAGCAGTTCTATAAATCCAATTCCTCTCAGATATCACTCAATGAAACCAGGTTATAACTTATAAATTATTACAATATAAAATAACCCTAACTCTGCGTTTTTCTGCATTTCAGCAGATACTAGGCTAAATAAATAGCCTAATTAATCTGAACATATCGCAGAGTGGACATAAACCTAAAAATCAAACTAACATCTACTCACCTATGCATGCAACCTTTACCCTTCTCTCCTCTCCTTCATAAGATTGATTACTGTCGTTGCGTGTCCACTGGATCCGTCTACGGCGCGGAAAGTCAGCGTCGCGGATGCCGGAGCTAATCGCGACCATAGTCAATGCTCTAAGTCTGTGCGACGTTGGAGTCACACGTCGTTGTTACGAGTCTGTGGTGCGGCGTACCCCTTCTGTCACGTAAAAGTACACGACAGTCGACGTCGGTAGGTTATCCGTGGCATTATCCACTCGCCATATAAGTCCACCAGCATTGGAAGCGGCGCGTCCCAGAATCGTCTCTCCGCGCCGCTCCGCAGAGAATAGGTAGCAGGTCTATTTTCACCGCTTGCCACGTCAAGCAGCAAAGAGCACACATCGTACCGGGCAAGAAGTCAGACAAAGAACGGCATAGGATCCGGTAGATTTTCAAAATAAACACCATGTGGAGACTAAAAGAAGTCACCAACGCCCCGCTGCTGAAACGCGTCTGAGACGCTTCCAGTGTACTTTGACGCCGAGCTAAGGACGCATCAAAAACGTGACGCAGACGAATCCAGTGGATTTTCGGGGCTAGGCTATTTTAAGAGCATTCATTACGTTTCATTAAAATTTTGACAAAATGTAAAGTTTCGCTTCCGTGTCTCAAACAGGCAATCTCTCAGACGATTCATAAAATTACGCAAACTATGAAATGTTTTGAAAACGTTAACAGTTGTAATTAAATCTTTTCAATGAGACTTTTTAAATTTTGAAATAATCCATTCCGGTATGAAGACCGTACACTAAAATCTTCAGTAGCTGCCATTTCTTAAGAACACGCCCACCACAACAGGGGGACGTAAATAAGCTTACATGCGCCACCCAGTGAAACCAATGGTGCTTCTCTCTTTTTTTTATTGACAATTCAAACAAAAATAGCAGACAATTATTACTACGCATATAATCCAATAAAGCACAAAATGATACATAAAATGTATCAAGAATAATAACAATTTAAATAAATAAATAAATAAATAAATAAAACCAACGGTGGACTGTGGTGATGTCATCATTATCATAAACAAGCATTACATTTTTGAGCTCACAGAAAAAAGAAAAAAAATTAACCCTATTAAACCTTAAACCTATTTTTTGCCTATAGTAATAATTTCATTGTAGTAGTTACTTGACTCACAAAATATAGCTATTTCTCTATTTCAATTTGATGCTATGCATTAACACTAACTTCAAAATCACATGCTAACAAGTGAATATTATTAAGTGAATATTAATATTAATATAAATAAGTATAAAACAATAAAATATAACACTAAAGTTGCAATAGCATTGCCAAAAATGCCTAGTTGTATCATGTAACTGTGTTTTATAATTAGTTAGAGCAATACTTGATTATTATTACTGAGGGTTCGGGATGTGCATAAGCTACATATTGACCCGTATGCCCAGCTAATCAACAATTTAACTCACATATAGTCAATGTCAATCCATTGCTTTCCATCATGCATTATGGAGTTGTAACCTGCACAGAGAGCCTAATCGTTGTCAGAGATTGGCCGTATTTATGATAGGCCTACATGTATTTCAAATACAGATTTCAAATATAAAATAGTATTTTGTAATTTGTATTTGATATGGGTTGATAAAAATGGCTTCATATTTAATATCAAAATACTTTACTATTTTAGTTTTAAAATACTTTGTAAGAAGTCTACATGATGACATAAAATTGTGGCCTCTGATCGGTGCCTTGCCCAGTTCAAGCTCAAACCGGTGCACAACGTTTTGCTACGATTTCCGGGTTGAACGACGCTTCCTGGAAATGGTGAGCACAGGGGTTTGAGAAGATTTCTGTTCTCAGCCAAATCAGCAGCAACATGTATATAAACCATGCGCTACCGCTCACACAATGGGTCCAAGTAAAGTTTTTTTTACAAATGTGTCCACTGCAGCTCGGTATAATTGAATGTATTACAAGACATGTTTGTCTTTTCATCCTGAAATGCAAGGCACATTTTGGATCACAATAGTAAGGAAAGTTTCTACAAATCCCTACACTCGATTGGGATGTTCTGTTTTATTCTGGACGGCAAGGGCAGTGTAACAGAGTATTTTGCAGAATCAAAAACGTTTTTATTCGGATTTCAGCAGGCTGTGAAAACTCTTCAAAAAGAACACAAAGAAAGGCCATCTCAGCAGCCATAGTTGCAACTCTTGTGTCATTAGAACAAGGTGTTCAACGCAGCAAGTTTAAAAAACATTTTGCAACTTTTGTGTTGGGGCTGAACGCAGCTCTGTTGAGATCTGAACAGAAAATTGATCCACAGCAAAAATCAGTGGTTTCATTGTCCAAGAGTTCGGTGTTCAGTGAACACTGTAAAAAGTGTAAAATATTTACTCTCAAAATATAGTTACATTTGAACACCTGGAGAGTTCAAATGTACTCTAAAGCTGGTACTTTATTATTTACATTTCCAACACCAGCAGTGTAAACCTAGAACCATCAGTGAATGAAAAATACTCCAAGTCAGTGCTTTTTATGTCTTTTTTATTTAACAGTTCATGGATGTTCAAAAACCACAAACTCATACAAACACATGTACAGGAACCACATTTTGATAATCTCTATCATAACCACACGATCAAGGTAAGAAACATGCAGGCTGCCAGCTTTCCATCACTTAATTGCATTAATTGCTATAATTTTTATGTTTTTGTTATTTTACTATTCATGTTAAGTTTTGGTTTTGCATGGTTTTCGTAGCCACAGGCTAAATAGTTTATCAATTTTTATAATGTTCTTGAAAACTATATACCAAGCAGCAGCCCCACGCTTAATGTTAGCAAGCTATTTTCAGTCCATGTTAAACCCTATTTGTGCCCAAATTTTCTAAATGGTTTCATGCATACAGTTATGTTAATGGAATCCTCTGTCAACATGTTCTGCATTTATTTTCCCCTCTTTTTCTTTTCTTGAAAATCATATTTGAATGTGCGCCAACTATAATTGCCGGTGGGAAAAAGTTGTATGCGCCCCTTCAATGTCAAATTTGAATAGGAGGAGAACATTTGGCATCTAACTCAAAATTACTGCTTTCCACAGATCAGTCTTTATTCATAAACACATTATGTGGTACCGGCTTTGAGTATACCTTCTTTTTAGTCTGACTACGCCACCCCCTGATGATGGGCAGAAGGAACCACAAATCTTCCCGTATAGTGTGGCTAATTCTATGCTTTTCCCCGCAAAGGGACAGTCGACAAGAGGCAGATATGTAAATGTGTTTCAAATGAATTATATTTTAGCACAAAAGATCTTAAAAGTACTGCGATACATGATTGGTGGAGTTATCTCAGTCTAGGAAGGTCGGATCAGCCAATGTAAAACCCCTGCTCAGGAGACCCCTGTGGAGACGGAAACAGGAGACAGCAACCAACACCAGTCGAAGCATGCAACACAGAAAGCACTACACACTTAAGCCCAATTTATACTTCTGCGAGTGTGGGTACCTGTGTATGGTATGATTTAGGCCCCTTGTATTAAATGGCTGACTGTAGTACAGGTGATTTCATGTAATAATGTAAAAGTAAACTCATTTCTTGTCTGAATTTCAACATTATAATGGAATAGTCAAAAAAGGAATTAGAGTCCTTGACAAAAAATAATTATGGTCCTTGACTGATCTCACACAATAATCCAAACTGGATGAAGTGGCCTCAATATTTTGTAGCCTAGAAGACATAATATCATAAAAGGGAGAAAAAGATCTACAGCAAATAATCCAATGCTTTAACTCTTTATCTTTCATACTTTTTGTGACTGACTGAAGTTTGGAAACTGTGGCTGTCACTTGAAAACTGGAAACCCCATCCCCCCATAGCAACTACAATCTGGTTGAGAAATGTTATGGCAAAAAAAAAAAAAAAAAAAATCCAAGTAGGGCTCTCTGCATCCTAAGATGGACATCCAACCCTGCCCACTTCCAAGTGTGATGTCAGAAGCCACTCCCATGTCCAATAGGTAGGGTAGGTTATATAGGTGGGGTTGAGTATAGGTTCTATCAAAAGGGTTTTAGGTGTTAGGTTACAGTGATGGATTTAGGGATCAGTGTTTGGTGTAGGCAACCAGTACTGTGATTGACATGACCTATGGACATGGGTGTGGCTTCTGACATCACACTTGGATGTGGGCCGGGTTGGATGTCCACCGCTGGCTGCAGTGAGACGCTTCTCAAAAAAATCCACTAGATGTCACAGTGTCAATCAACAGCACTTGTCACAACAATTCTTCTAACATGGATGTTAGAAACAAACAAATCACTCCTGCCATTTGAACTGTTCTTGGTGAAATTTTGCAAGGTAAGCATTTTTTTTTGACATCTTACACTGTAAGAACCCTAACTTTACAAAATTATGTTACTTGGTAACTTTTTGAATGCAAAAAGAATATAATATCTTTGGTTTTGTTGCTTATAATTATTTGTGTTATTTATTTTTGCTTATTGTTAAAAAACAAGAAAACATAATTTCCTGTGTTAAAATGAAAACCTGAAATATTTAATGGTATATCAATAGAGGAGATTCAGTAGAGATTCAATAGAGGACAAAGAAGATTCAGTATACAAACATATTTTATTTTGATGGTTTTTAAATAAATTAGTATTATAGTTCATATTTTCTGATTTTCATAATACGTGTATGAATTCTTTGTTTTCTTTACCTTTAAGTGACATCAACCATTTGGTAGAGGCCGATATTTAAAACATTTTGGGATGTGTTAAAAAAAATACATTGAGTGTGGTGACTAGCAGCATAAGGAGATAAGAAATGCAAAAAATGGGGCAGTTAAAGGACCAATGAACTTGATTTATTAACCTATACCACTTTTCCCAGTGATATAGGCATTTGCCCACCAGCAAGTTGCCGCTTGGACTAAGTATACAAACTATAGATCTCTTGTAAGATTTGTTTTGTTTGGGTGATTCTAGAGACCTTCATGATTATGCAGATGCATGTCAATCAAAAATACTTATTAGTAAAATGAAAATTACCTTTCTTTGGGGGGGGGGGTTGCCTTCTCTGTGCTGACAAAGTTCAGCAAAAGTTGACAGTCTCATGTGACAGGAAGAAAATAAATACTTCCTTTATTTGGTTGTTTGCTTGCATTTCAATGGGAAATAAAACATAGATAACATCAAATAAAAAAAAAATTTATACAGAAAGAAATCAATGATCCTGATGTTTTCAGTAGAGAATGAAATTATATTAAACAGAATGATATTCTTTAATTGTTAGTTAAATGTGCTCCCAGGATATGATGGTCCTTGAGCTGAGGGAATCGTGCCCAAAAATGATGGCTTCTTTGGTCCTGATGATATGGATTATTCTCCTACTCCACCAAAGAGGTACTTTTAAGACATACTGACTAATGTTGTAAAGAATACATGACTGAATCAATTTCAAATGTGAATTTGAAATTGCCATTTTCAAATTGTAAATGTGAACATTTGTGCCATGTTTGTGCTTATTATGTTATTATTATTATGTTAAATTCACTACTCTCATGGCCAGTGGCGTAGCATGTGGATATGCAGTTTATGCATGTGGCCGAGGCGAATTTAACAAGTGCTTTGGTGAATCAACCAAATGAGAACTTAATGTTTGATGATTAACAGTGTCTGTTGTTCTGCAGGAGTGTTTGGTGCTGATGCAGATGAAGTGAAGACTGTGCTAGCGAAGGAGGGAGATTCGGTCACTCTAAACTCTAATCTAAACCCTGATTTTACTGAAGGACAGAGATATAACTTAGAGTGGTTATTTACAGGTGTAGTAATAGCTACAATCGATACAAGCCAGCAGATCTCGTATGATAGTGCTGAGAGATTCAGAGACCGACTGCAGCTGGATCATCAGACTGGATCTCTGACCATCAAGAACATGAAAACCACAGACTCTGGGCTTTATCGACTAGAGATGACTGAAAAACAACTTTTGAGGAAGTCCTTTAGTGTTACTGTCTATGGTGAGTAGAGAATTCAAATTTATTCATTATTTTACAACAGGATTTTTAGGTTGTGCTAGTTTCTCACTTATGCCTCTAACCCTCCTCAAAAGCATAATTTTCCCCCCAGTTTTTTTTTTTTTTAACAGGGAACAATCAACAAAGAAATACACTTCCATTGAGACTACACACAGAGTTTGAATTTAAGAAGGAATATATAAATAAAAAATAAATAAATAAATAAATAATAAAAAGAGGAGCAAGGATGAAGACAAACAGGTTTTTAAAAATACGTTTTGACTGAGAGAAACAAAGAGTTTCAAGCTTATGTTTTTGAAACATTGAAACAAACTCTCCACCAAACTGTCTCCATTTTTACTGACAACCAGATATGTATATCTAAGCATAATTTTAGAACAAGCAAATCCTTGTTCACACCACCAGAAACTCACTGTGAAAAAAGCAACATGATCTTGTTGATTTTCAATGAGAGCTGCTGCTGCTGCTATACATGATCCAATAGTAACCATTTGCAACTAGAGTATATGTGGCTAATACTCACCTGGCTTAGACAAAGTAGACAAAGTTTAACTAATGAGAAAAAGACTTTTAGCAGCAACTACCAATAGTGAAGACAGAATAGAGCTCTCATGATCTGTCTCCTGTGTCAGCACGACAGCAGGTCCAATTTTATACAATATGTGTCTGACCACATATAGAGACAATTATTACAGAAAATGATGGGTGGGAAAACATGTCTGAGAATGTGGAATATTACTTATTTCTGGTAATATTAACCTGTAATCAAGTTTTGACAAAATGTTGCAACATATTGCACGCATCTCATATATAATCAGATTTAATGGGTATTAAGTCATATTGTGTTTTTATGTATGTTTGAATAAATTATGTATAACATTACTATATGAAATGTCAATTAATTATATTTTATAATCTTGTTGCTAACAACAATGTCCTAGACAAAAACTTTTAATTGGGTTTATATAATCCCTCTATATTTGTGACAATCTTGCAATTGATCAAACTTGAGTCACACAGACTTCAACATTCAGCCTGCAAAACACAACAATGGTTACACTTATATTTTATTTAATTTATGTAAATGACCAAGTACTCTCTACAGTTCTTTTTAGTGACTAGAACTCTTGTGTAAGTGAAATATAAGCTTTTGAGTCAGTACCATATTATATTCCTATTCCACACTAACACAGTAACATAATGAGGGTCCCTGCATGCAAAACGAAGCATTGAGAACGTTGTAAGTGTACAGACCATTTAATAAGAAGATATTTTATAAAGACAGTCCAATTCGTGTATACAGACAGAAGCCTTCTTTGGAAAACAGTCTTGACCAGTCAAACCATGAACACCATTAATAGTTCAGAAGTTCATTGAACTTCATACAGTTCAGCTCACTTAGCACATTGTTCGTGATTTGACTAGTCGAGACTTTTTTCAAAAATGGCTCCTGTCTGTATACACAAAGTAGACTGTCTTTATAAAAGAAATCACATACCCCACTGTCTGTACATTACACAGTTCTCAATGCTTCGTTTTGCATGTATGGATCCTCATTATTAGTGTGGGGCTATTTTGAGCCTTGTTAGTGGTATAAACTAGCGATTTCTTTTTACTTAGTTAATGCCCCCTTTACTAGCGTTATACGCTAAACAGTTTTTAGAGATTAAACTCTTTACATTTGATTATCATGAAAACAAATCTCAGAGAATAGTTGACTAGGTACCGATGTTTTATTAGACCAAAGGTTCATTTTGCGCCGGAGTTCTCCTTTAATGCGTCCTTCCAGAAGAAAAGTATTAATTTCTTAAAAAAAAAAAAAAAATCGTATTGACCCCAAACGTTTGAATGCTAGTGTATATTCAGATCTCTAAAAAACAAAACAGGGATCACAAATTGTCCATTTCTGTACACAATAAAGAGTGTAAACTATATCAAATTGTATTTTAGTAAGATATGTCAACATTTGAACCACTGAGGTGTGTATATATATATATATATATATATTAATACTTTTTGTATTATTAGATCTATAAACACAATACTAACATTAAAAAGTGTAATCGTGGATTTTCTTTAAAAAAATTATGTCTTTAAAAAATCCTGTTGTCACTGGTTGTGCAATTAATTCTGGCCTATACAAACGAAGGCCGCATTTGAATAAGCCTTTATATTGGGACAGCCTTCGTTGTGCCGCTGTGGCTCATTCGGCCTTCGAAGGATGCAGCCTCTGAATTGGGACACAGGTTAGTAATCCTGAAGAGCTTGATTAGCTGATTCAAGTGTTTTTAATTAGGGTTGATAGCTGGACTCTGCAGGACAGTGGCCAGGAACAGGTTTGGACACCCCCGGCCTACACAATGCTACAACAAATACTAAACCTACCCTCCATCCTAACCTTAAAGCTCCAGTTCGTAACTTTTTTGGGTTAAAAATTATCCAAAATAAATTTTTGAGCAAGTACATAACCAGCCAGTGTTTAAAACTATCTTCTTGCCTAAGGCTTAGCTCGATTCACAACGGTAAGCTTTTAATAATGTTTTTAATTCCAGGTTTGACGTGATAAGCGATCGTTAGATTTAATCAGCTTGATTTAGCTTGATTCAGCTTGAAATGTGACTTGATTTAGGCTACTGCAGTGCCTTTTCCCCCTTTGTTGGTCAGAACAAAAGTGGATGTTACTTGTTCAGATTACATTTTCCGATGAAAATTCTCATACTTCCAAAAAATCTGTGATTCTGAATGACAATATCCACACCGGCACGGTAACTGACAGCCGCACATTCTCTTCAAAACATCGGATTCATCTGCACTGTGCCGTGTAAAGTTGTAAAGTTGATAATAAAGTTGACCCACGTGAAGTTGATAATTTCTCAAATAACTGCAATTACAGATTTCAAACAGAGATGGCGACAAAGAGGAAAACCTAAGTAAGGTTTCCTCTTTGTCGCCAACTCAGTTCGAAATCAGCTTTAACCAATGAAATTGACTGCAGGGCAAAATTTGTGCTAAACTGGTTTGGGTGGGAAAAAAAATCATGCCAGAAATACGCCATTAGATTTTAATATTAATATGCAAACACTTTTTTAACCTGTTGATTTCATTTGTTTTCTCTGATTGGATATCTATCCTATCATGAAAAGACCATGAGTAAATGCTCTCTGAATTACTTTCAAGATGACTTTTCAAATCCGATCACTCAAACCACCTCCGGAGGTGGTCTGGGACGCATTCCAGATGAATCTAGAACTAAAACTGCATCTGGTTGTTGAAACCACATATATAAATTGTACCAGGTGACCAGGTGAAAAAAGGCCCGATATGTTGATGTAAGGCATAGCCTATTTATATTACATTCATATTGGTATTCAAATGTCCCTTTTTATTTTATTTTAGAGACATGTTTCAGCCAATGAGGCGACAAACATTTATGACGAATTATGCTTTAATATTTTCCAGCTCGACTGCCCATTCCTTCCATTACCAGATACTGTCCTTCATCATCATCATCGTCATCATCAGAATCATTGCTGTGTACAGTGATGAATGTGTCAAGGGCGACTCTGTCCTGGTATAAAGGAATGAGTGTATTGTCCAGCATCAGTGTGTCTAATCTCAGCAGCAGTCTCTCTCTACATCTGGATGTGGAATATCAGGATAACAACACTTACAGCTGTGTGATCAACAATCCTGTCAGCAACCAGACCACACATCTGGACATCACTCAACTCTTTCACACATGTGAAGGTATGTCAGCTGTTGATTGGTGAATTTTGCAGTTTTACAGATTAGTTGAATATGTGTGC
>NW_024121121.1:485310-728877 GCF_016745375.1 Pimephales promelas | reverse complement strand
CATGTTAAGGGCCTGGGTATTCTAAACGATTGCGAGGAAAATCACAAGCTCCTTAAAAAGCTGCCTGAGTGGATGGTGCGCAGATGGAGTCGTATTGTGTGGAAGAGCTAGACAGATCTGGAGACTATCCAAGTTTTGTGCATTTCACAGAGTTTATGCAGACCGAAGCTCGTATAGCTTGTAACCCTATTGCCTCCCCCCTTTTGATGAACGTTAAAGGCACGGACGAGAGGCTTTCAAAGAGAGCCAAGGTGCTCAACAAGCACTCAGCACTGCAAATGAAAAACTCCACCTCAGGAACTCTGGAAAACGTGAACCAAAGGCCACTTGCTTAGTTTGTAAAGACGAAACACATGGTGTTGTTAAGTGTCCAACTTTTGCAGCAAAGACTACAGATGAAAAGAAGGCCTTTATCCATGAAAACCACCTGTGTTTTGGGTGCTTAAGAAAGGGTCACACAACCAAAGACTGTAAAAGGCGACACACCTGCAGTACATGTGGTAGACGTCATCCAACCTGCTTGCACCTAGAAGAAACACAAACCCTGGCGGATCTGCAAGCAATGATCCCGTAGCTACAGGAGACCATGGAAGCAAGGAAATTCACAAGGTAATGGCCCATGCATTGACACAGCACGTTTCTGCCACCTCTAGCATTGTTCCAGTTCTTGTGTCATCAACAACAGAGCCCCAGAAAGAAATTCTCACTTATGCTCTACTCGACACACAGAGCGACTCAACGTTCATCTTGGAAGATTTGGTCACCGAACTAAATGTGAACACTCAGCCAGTTCAACTTAAAACTCAGCACAATGACAGCTGTCAACACAGTCATAGCAAGCAAGAGTGCGTATGGTCTACAAGTTCGGGACTTAACTCTGACACTTACATCCAACTACAGCAGACCTACACACGAGACTTCATTCCAATCGACAAGTCTCACATTCCTACAAAAGGTACAGCGCTTCAGTGGCCTCATCTGAAACATCTTATAAACAAGTTACATCCACTCCAAGATTGTGAGGTTGGACTGCTAATTGGTTATGATTGCCCGTCAGCACTAGCTCCCTTGGAGGTCATCACAGGTGGTGAAAATGAACCTTTCGCGCAAAGGACAATGCTTGGCTGGAGCATTATAGGGTCCGCCAATCCCCACTTGGATAGACAAGGAAACGAGAGCTTTGTGCATCGTGTTGCGGTGAAAGAGGTGCCAGTGGCCACCGATGTGCTGAAAATACTGGAATCGGACTTCAACGAGAGGAGCTATGAAGACAAGTACGTTTCACAGGATGACGTTCATTTTATTCAGCTCCTTAGTGATAACATTAAGCAGAAAAGAGATGGACATTTTGAGATTCCCCTTCCATTCAAGGGCAGTTGTCCGCCGGCTCTCCCTAACAATAAGAAGCTGGCTACTGTTCGGCTGCAACATCTAAAGAAGAAGTTAAAGGCCAACAAACAGTATTTCGACCATTACACCGCCTTCATGGAAGAAACTATCAAGAAAGGTGATGCAGAGCCAGCTCCTCCATTATTGGATGGAGAAACTGTGTGGTATATTCCACATCACGGAGTGTACAACCCCAGGAAGCCAGGCAAATTAAGAGTCGTGTTTGATTGCTCGGCAAAGTTCCGGGGGATTTCCCTAAACGACACTTTACTCACAGGCCCCGACCTAATTAACTCTTTAGTAGGAGTCCTTTGTCGCTTTAGAAGAGAAGCAGTTGCTGTGATCTGTGACATCGAGAGGATGTTCTACCAGTTCAGCGTCTCACCAGAAGTTCGCAACTACCTAAGGTTCCTTTGGTGGAGGGTGGAGTGTTAGAAACAGAACCGCAGGAGTATAGAATGACAGTCCACATTTTCGGTGCTGCGTCCTCCCCTGGATGTGCCAATTTTGGTCTCAAGTATCTGGCACAGCAACACAAAGTTGACCACCCGACAGCTTCAGTATTTGTGGAGAAGAACTTCTACGTGGACGATGGGCTAACCAGTGTTCCAACAATCAAGGAAGCTAAGGAACTAATTGTCGAAGCACAAAAACTGTGCAAAACTGCAGGTCTACGTCTGCACAAGTTTAACTCAAATCAAAAAGAGGTCCTCTCCTGTGTGGCACCCTCAGAAAGGGCAGTAACCACTGATCCTCTCAACCTTAATCCAGACGCAACACCAGAAGGACACATACTGGGCATTCAGTGGTCATCAGAAAATGACACATTCAGCTTCAACATTGACGCAAAGGACCACCCCCAACTCGCCGTGGTCTATTGTCAGTCGTCGCATCTCTGTATGACCCGCTCGGGTTTGTAGCTCCCTTCACCTTGAGTGGCAAGTGCATCCTGCAGGAGCTATGTCGTAGAGGTATTGGATGGGACGATCCTATTCCTGAGAACTTGCGTTCACGGTGGGAGGAGTGGAAGAATGGTTTACAGAGGTTAAAGGAAGTTGCCATACCCAGATGTTACCATCCTCATAACTTTGGTAAAATTGTTAGGGTGGAACTGCACCATTTCTCAGATGCCAGTAACACAGGATATGGTTCATGTTCCTATCTGAGATACAAAAATGACAAGGACGAGGTTCATTGCAGTCTTGTAATGGCCAAAGCGAGGGTTGCACCTACGAAGATCACGAGCATCCCAAGATTGGAACTCTCTGCCGCAGTCACCGCAGCCAGGATGAGTATTATGCTGAAGGCAGAACTCGAGATGAAAATTGAACAAGAACTCTTCTGGACAGACTCACAAGTAGTGCTGGCTTACATCAACAATGAGGCACGAAGGTTCCATGTGTTCGTGGCAAACCGTGTTCAATTGATAAGAGAGATTACAGACCCAAATCAATGGAACTACGTAGATACAGCACAAAACCCAGCTGACCACGCCTCTAGAGGTCTTCATGCAGCAGACATCTCTTCGACTCGCTGGTTTTCAGGGCCCAAGTTTCTATGGGAACAGGAAGTGCTACCTACACCTAGGCCTTCAACCGAGCTGCTCACAGGTGATCCTGAAGTTAAATCGATTCAAGTGTTTGCAACTCACGTCAGTGACTGGAACGACATTCTAAGTCGCCTGAACCGGTTTTCTACCTGGACTATGCTTGTTAAGGTGGTTGCAAGAATCAAAAGACTAGGATCTAAGCTAAAATATCACGGTGAAACTGTTACTGTCGATGAACGTAGGAGGGCTGCTGAGGTGGTGATTCAGCTCGTCCAACAGCAAGCCTTTCCTCAAGAGCTAAAGGCGCTGCAAGGGAGCACTCATGGGAAGACAATTCCAAAATCCAGTCCTCTTCTTTGTCTCGACCCCTTTCTGGATGGGGGACTTCTTCGTGTTGGCGGAAGACTTAAGGATCATCCCTCAGTCAAGAACTAAAGCACCCCATCATTCTCCCAAAGGACAGTCACATCACCAAGCTTATCCTGTCACACTACCATGCCCAGATCTGCCACCAGGGTCGGAGCCAGACCTTAATGGAACTCAGGTCAAATGGATTTTGGGCTATTGGTGGGAGTAAACTAGTCGCCAGGTTAATACATAGATGTGTGAAATGTCGGAAGCTCAGACGACCAGTTGAGGAGCAACGAATGTCTGAACTCCCCAGAGAACGCTGTGAAGTCTCAGCTCCCTTCTTGTTCTGCGGTATGGATTGCTTCGGCCCATTTATCACCAAGCGAGGTCGCAAAGAGTGCAAAAGATATGGACTCATCTTCACTTGCCTGTCCTCTCGAGCAGTCCATCTTGAAATGCTTGAGGACATGTCCACGGACGCCTTCATTAACGCTTTAAGGTGTTTTATTAGCCTTAGAGGAGCTGTTTGCCAACTCCGCTGTGACCAGGGCACAAACTTTGTGGGGGCGAAGAATGAGTTCAAGGAAGCCCTCAAGCAATGTGACACAGAGGCACTGGAAGCCTTTCTGTCGGATAAACAGTGTGAGTTCATTCTCAATGCGCCTTCAGCAAGTCACACAGGCGGTGTGTGGGAGCGACAAATTCGGACCATCCGCAATGTGCTGAATGTTACGATCGCTCAGTGTCCTGGTAGACTAGATGATGCCTCCCTTAGAACGCTGTTCTATGAAGCTATGGCCATTGTAAACAGTCGCCCATTAAATGTTGAAGGAATCAATGATCCTATGGCACCAGAGCCCTTGACTCCAAACCACCTGATCCTGATGAAAGCTAAAGTCGCCTTGCCACCTCCCGGAAAGTTCGTAAAGGAAGATATGTACGCCGCAAAAAGATGGCGCAGAGTACAATATTTAACTGAACAGTTCTGGAGCCGGTGGAAGAAGGAATACCTCCTGAATATATCCATTAGGCAAAAGTGGCATGTACGGCGACGCAACTTGAAAGTGGACGACATAGTCATCATAAAGGAAGATACACTCCCCAGGAATCAGTGGCAACTAGGGCGAGTGGTTGAAACTACAGAAGGGTCAGATGGCTTAGTTCGTCGGGTAAAGGTACAAATTGGGGAGCGGAAAGTAACACAGAAACAGAACCCCCGATGTAAGCCCTCAATCATTGAAAGGCCCATCCAAAAGCTGGTGCTCCTCCTTGAAAACAATTAACGGTCTGTAGTACACTCAAGTACACTTACATCAGACATGTTGGTTTATTGATTTTATTCAAGGTGTCCCTATTTTGTCCTGTAGCTCCATGCTTAGGCAGTTATAGAATTCTAGAAATCATGTATGAGTAACTGTTTTGTTTTCCATGCTGAGTTCATTTATCATAACATGATTTGGTGGGAGTGTAAGTGGCCACTGGAGGCCGCTAGAGGTAGTATATTCTTAGTGAGGTAATTCATGTGACTGGGTTGGAGGCTGTGCACCCAGGAACCTGTATAACTAATAATTCGATTTGCACTTGCCTGACTTCTCTCATCTCCGAAGATCAGGGACATGTAAGTTGACTCTTAAACTGTAAATTGTGAAATCCTGGTGCTCTTCACTTCACAATATTAAGTAGTTCATGTATTTCCATTTTCATGCGTTTTTGGTGAAGTTTGCTTTGTCTTATTTCCACACATGTGTGTGCTGTTTTAGTTCAGAGACCTTCAAGCTAGCGGCTAATTCCGAAAAGCAGCAAATCTAAAATTTGCACCCTTGGTGAGCGGAGTAAGGTGTGTATCATTTGGCTCTATGTATAATAGGACTTCAAGGATGTAAAATGTCAAATTTTGACTGTTATTGGAAATTATTTTTTGTTGTTTATCTTGTACCATGAAAGTGTATATGTTAAAGGAGACAATTATTGTCTTTAGTTGTTATTTAAATAACTTCAAAGGTCACTTGATTTGTATTGTACATGTACAAAAATGCATCTTGATGTACTGTAAATGAGGTGAGGATTTTGTTTGCGAATTTGTGTCTAAAGGTTCATTAATCAGCTATTTGTGTTTACTTATAGTTTTCACGGTGCTCACGCTGATTTGGATGAATAAAAATTACTGCACCCGTTTGAGACTCTCTGCCATTTATTAAGGAGCCAAGGGCTGCAACAGGGGGGCTGATGTCGTAGGAAATGTATTTCACAAAACGATGTTGTTACGAATCCTCACGCTTTTTAAAGTGGGCATACGGAGATCTTTGACATTTTCTAGAGGGCATACGCAAATCCTTGACATTTTCTAGTGGGTATACGGCGTATACCTGCGTATCACGTAGACTACACCACTGCTTTGGGTGAAACACACGTGGTAGCATTGAATGCATACATGTGGTAATATTAGACCGTAAAACAGTTTCAGTTCATAGAAATCGAGAGTAAAAGTTAGGAGACAAATGTTTACTATTTAAGTTTGTTCTTGTTTAATGTAATTTAATTTAACTTAACCTAACTGCAAATGGGATTTATTCTGTTATATTAAGTGAACACTTGTAAAATTTATAATAAATACAGAAATACTTGTTTATGAGAGATAACAGAGAATGTGGTTTAGAGAGAAAATGTGTGTTTAAGATAAAACTGTGAAGGTTGAGGAAATATGTGATGTGAAGATACATTTATGTGGAAATGTGTGTTTTGACGAATATGTAATTTCGTGTTATCCAATTGTTGATATTACCTGTGTTTCAGACAGTACAGAGCAACCAAAAAATAACAGTAATAATTCTTGATGGCAGAGATAAGGTTGAAATGTTGTTAATAAAAATATATTCCGGTTGAATGGAAAAAGAGCAACTGTTGTCCCGTGTCTCTTCTAACCGAGTCATATATTCAATATTTCCAGAGCACTTCGACCAGGAGTATCAATATATATCTGCTAGCGGACCCCTGGCTGGGACCCGTTACATGTGGAAGTTTTTTGTCCAATATTTAGAATCTCTGTTTTTTCAGAATTTAGTAGTAGAAAATTACTTGTCATCTAATTTTTTATATCAGCAATGCATTCCGTTAATTTTGTGAATTGGTAAGTTTCGTTAGGTTTTGAAGAAATATACAGCTGGGTATCATCAGCATAAGAGTGAAAGCTAATTCCATGTTTTCTAATGATATCTGCTAATGGTAGCATACAGGGTGAATAGCAGCGGTCCCTAGTACTGAGCCTTGTGGTAAGCCATACTGAACTTGTGATCGATAAGACATCTCTTAGTACTACAAACTGATAACGGTCAGATAAGTATGATTTAAACCATGCTAATGCAGTTCCACAAATGCCAACATAGTTTTCTAGTCTATTTAAACGAATGTTGTGGTCAATTGTGTCAAATGCAGCACTAAGATCGAGTAACACTAATAGAGAGATATAACCACGATCGGATGATAAGAGCAGATCATTTGTGACTCTTAATGAGAGCTGTCTCGGTACTATGATGTGGTCTAAATCCTGATTGAAAATCCTCACAGATATAATTTCTTTCAAGAAAGGAACACAGTTGTGAGGATACTGCTTTTTCCAGTATCTTTGACAGAAAAGGCAGATTCGAGATTGGCCTGTAGTTAACTAATTCTGTAGGATCAAGTTGCGTTTTTTTAACAAGCGGTTCTATCATAGCTAGCTAAAAGGGTTTTGGTACGTATCCTACCGACAAAGACGAATTAATGATATTAAGAAGAGGATCTATGACCTCTGGAAGCATCTCTTTCAGTAGTTTAGTCGGTATAGGGTCTAGCATGTAAGTTGTTGATTTAGATGAATTAACAAGTTTGCAAAATTCTTCCTCTCCAATAGCAGCAAAAGAACCAAATCTTTCCTCGGGGAGATAACAGTGCACCCCCTGATGCGATACTGTAGTAGACAGTTATAATTTTGTCCCTAATATTATTAATCTTATAAGTGAAGAAATTCATAAAGTCATTACTGCGGTGTTGCTTCGACACTTCTGGGCTTGAAGCTTTCTTTTTCGTTAGTTTAGCCACTGTTTCAAATAGATACCTAGGATTATGTTTATTTTCTTCTAATAGGTTTGAAAAATAAGCAGACCTAGTCGTTTTTAAGGCCTCTCTGTATGCAATCGAGCTCTCCTTCCATGAAATCCGGAATAGCTCTAATTTAGTTTTCTTCCAGCTACGCTCCATTTTTCCATTAATGCTGCATATTTATACCTGAGAATGCGTTGACACGTTTGCACAGTGAATGATGAGGGAACGTCTGCCAATTCCATCAACTGCATTAAACGTATAAATAGCTATAATTTGTATTATTTAAAATTACTTTTCAAATTCCAAAGCTGATAGAAGGTGGCAATACTGACCTGGTAGCCTTGAGTAAATTAACTTGTTTAAGATAATGATTTATAAAACATATAATTACCAGATTTATAAAACATATAATATAATTAAAATATATAATTACCTGTTTATTTTCTTTACTGACACAGATGAAAATGAAAAGAATATCAGTCAAAGTCCAGCTTTAGAAGGGGAATAAATAAGGCAGGATAAGGTGACTGAGAGAAAAAGGAAAAATGTAGATGAGGAGAGAGCAGGTATTGACAAAATAACATAATGCCCACTGACATGGTTTTAAAGCTATTTATTATCCTTTTTTTGTTTGGCCTTCAAAAGTCTTAAATTGCATGTCAGAGAAATAAAAAAAAAATTCGGGGGAGCATGCCCCTCAACCCACCTAAATACCTTACTTTTTAATGCACATGTCTGTGGGTGGGGCTGGGGATGTGGACTGGTGTGGCTACAGTGCCAGGGCTCAATTTTTGTCCCAGTGTTAAGCAATTTTAACAGTATCATCATCATATCAGTGTAGATGGACCAAAATAAAACCATTAAAATATCAAATAAATAAGTGATGCGTACTTGGTGCCACAGCGACACTCTTGACCCAAAAAGTATTGCTATAGCACGATACTCAATATGTTGTCCCACGGAGAGTCATTTTTCCCTGTTGTACCTACACAAAATTTGAGGGTTCCCCCACCTACCAAATCCCACTTTGACCACTGCTTATACCCTTGACTTTTTTTTTGGGGGGGGGGGGATTTTCTCTTCGTTTTTTCACTCGAAATGATATGTTGTATGCTTATGAGTTCAGCCGTAGCTGGTTATCCTCAGACATGCTCTAATACTCTTTAGATATGGATTTTACAAAATGTCAATGGGAGAAATTAATGGGATACTTTACTTCCGGCTCTCTCAGGCTGTGGGCGGGACTGTGATGCTCTATTCAGTGTGCAATTTGAAAATGCATTCTGAGCTGATCACATGCCCATCCTGTCTTTACACTGCTGACTAGCCTGAATAAAATAGACAGGTTATTGTCTACTGGTTTATCCAGCCTTTATAGAGCTCTGTTGGTTGAACATGATGATTTGCAGAATACAAATATACAGTTTTTGCAGTTAATTTTTCAACTTTCAACTTATTATTGAAGTCATTTTTTTCAATGAAAAACTATAGGCCCACTCACATTTTCACTGGCCCACCCAAAATTTAATTTCTGCCTACGCCACTGCTTAGGTCGTCTTCGAATCCACTTTTACAAGTTTAACGACGAGAAAAGAAAGATGGCAGCCTTTCAACAGAATCACAGTTTGATCAATAGTTTGATCAGTTTCTCATGGCGACTCCTGCATACACCACATCTTCCTCCTCTTGAACTCTCTGAAAGAAAACAAAAACACACATTCACATCA
Organism: Pimephales promelas; assembly: GCF_016745375.1. The sequence continues at coordinate 719,781 of NW_024121121.1, read as the reverse complement.
CAGATGTGGTTATCAAGAACATTTTAGACAGACTAAAAACATTTTAGTGCTTTAGTGTGTTATTGCACACAGAAGGGTGTGTCTTTGAGTTAACACCTTCTGGTCATTTGTCATGAATGCAAATTTCCACTGCTTTTTGCAAATGGTCAACTTCTGCCCCCAGTACGTCTGGGGGGTGAACACATTAAGTTTCCACTGTAAACTCATGTTTTACATAGCCTTCAAAAAATTAACCCAAAGTTCTGTTGTGTGATGAACTGTATACATGAAGACAAAAAGGCTACAAACAAAAGGATTAGGATGTTAGGATCTCCCACAGGAGATCGACCTTAACTGGGAGGAGCAAGCTTGTCCAAATGACCAGTTTTTTAAGAGCAAGCGTTTTGCGAATCCCATGGTGAACTTTAAAATTTGAGAAGCAGTCTTCAGTAAAATGATGTGTTTGTGAGCGTGTCAAGTTATTTGCAGGCGTGCAACATAGGTGGGGGTTATGCAAATGTATCTTCTAGTGACGTAGAACCACAAAGCAGTAGGATTCGAAACAAAACGTCTCGTATAGTCAGTTCAGAGTCGATTCTTTCTATTGAGAGACAATAACTTTATTTATCGTTCACTTTTGACTTTACAACTTTGCAGAAAGTTAACATTCAAAAACTTTAAGGACATATTTCATATACTCCAGTGCTCTAAACATAAACCAGCACCATGTATGTGCGCATATTTCATCATATCTTGTTCAAATGAAATGTATATGTGCAAATAAGGACACTGATACAGCCGTACGTCTGATCATAAACGCAACTGTGGCAAGCAGGACGAGCATTAATGATTAACGATGAACTGTGAGACGCATCGCTCTCGTATTTCTCACGGAGGAGCGGAAGCATAAAAGGAGGAGCGACGACAGTGGAGATCGAGAGAGGCCAGGCCTGGATTTTATTTAATATTTTGTTTAAAGTTCAGAAAATTTATGTAGCCCCTTAACTGTCACCGTCCCGCTACCGGGACGCCTAACTTTACTTCACTATATTTCAAATAAATCCTAATCTAATTATGACAAATTATATATAGTTGGAAAGGTCAAAGACTTCTAAATAAATATTCTACCCCTGTTTTGTGTTCCAAATTATGTAGGAAGAGTAATTGATGAATTTATGACGAGTACACCTCAAAAAATCTTAAATCTCAATAAATAAATATTTTGTAAAATATATTTTATATAAAATAAAAAATATATTACAGTATATTACAGTACAGTATATTTGATTTACTGTAAATTTAAACTTAAATAACTTTTTCATACTTTCATTTGTTTTCACTTCAGCAATAATCTGCTGAGTGTTTTCTTTAAAACAAGACCAAACTTGGGTATATATTCCAAAGCATTCTTGAACTGCAACCTTTTAAGTTTGAATAATGCATTTTAACCCCCATTCTCAAAAAGGGGGGTGACAGCTAAGGGGTTAATGTAATGCGGTCCGTCCGTGTGGGGCTGCTGTCTTTTACTTAGATTTTTGTATTTGTTTTATTTTGTTATTAAATTGTGTGAACGTTCGCCGGTTCCCACCTCCTTCTTCCTTCCTTACATTGAACATTGTTACAGCAACAACATAACAAATTATTCTAATAGACAGAAAACACTAAGCCTACTGCACATTTTATAAACAATAGTTTAGTATCAGCATTTGATGGGGAAATATGTAAAATTATGAAATGATGAAAGGCTTAATCTGACTGAAATAACACACAACAAATAAAAAATAATTTATCTTACCGATTTTTGAGCTTTTCTTTTGTAGAATGTCGGATCAGCATATGTTATTTCTTCACCACTCTGAACTGTTTGAACAATATAAATGATAGACTGTTAAAAAGCGGAATAAAAGATGTTTGAGAATTATTGTTGTGCTTTTTCTGCAACACGTTTACGTTGTTTTCATATAATGCTTATGGGGCTGTTGAATGCTCGATTCAGATGGACCCTTTTCACAGACTGTGACGCGCAGGTACATTGCACAGGTAGTCAATCAATATCACAAATCTAGTAAAGTTTTTCATATTTTGATTTTTAAAAACTTTAAAATTTTTGGAAAGTCGTGGAAACATGATAGATTTTTTTCCTGAGTACGGATCCACATAAACTAGAATGTTAAGTTCATGACAAACTCTTTAAATAAGTCCAAGAGTTTTACACTTTGGTCTGTTATTGTAGGAACATTGACTTTACATTTTCATGCTCCAAAACATGACACTGAACAAAACAAACTGTGACTGGTTGCTTTACTTGTCAGTCAGACAGCTCTTAGGCTGTCCTTGGCCAATGAAAGCTGCAATGGAGCCCAGACCTTGTGCCGTCAGTCCAGAACTAGGTATCCGGTGTTCTCTTGCGAGAGGTTCTCTCGTTTACGCTACAGGAAAGATTAATCTTCTCGAGATTTTGAAGCCAAAAAATTATCCTTAATTTTGTATTCATTGTCAACGCAGTGCAGCAGCTAGCAGATCTAGAGCAGGCTGTCTAGCGCTCATAGGCTGCCCTGCGGGAACTGCACAGCCTACCAGCGAGTCCGATGTGACGTCACGTCCAATTGAGGGCGCTCATGCCCTCACCGCATCCTAGCCCGCCAGAATGGGTGTGGCTTAGCGTATATAAGCAGGGCTCAGAGGCTGTTTCTCTGGTTTTCATCGACTGAAGCAAAATAGCGCTTGTGGTGTTAGCACAGCAGGTCACACAATATTCATTCCCTCATCTAGAGAGAACCGAGGTTACGTTAGCTAACCGATTCGTTCACTTACGAGAGGTTCTCTCGTATTGTGTAAGTTTAGCTTGCGCTACGGGAACCCTTTGTTAACGCTGTGCGCGCCAGCATCCACCTCCTGAGTCGCAGAACGTTATGAGGGTAGTCTGCACATGAAAATATCTGGACAGAACTGACCTCTCACTTAGATAGCAGTTTCGCCTGCAAGGCGTTGAACTTCCAGGTTATAAAACCTGACAAAGGTGGACGGAGAGGACCAGCCCGCCGCCACACATATGTCTTGAATGGAAATTCCGCTGGACCATGCCCACGACGTGGCCAAGCCTCTAGTGGAGTGAGCCCTGATGCCCAGAGGGCACTGCAGACTTTTTGAAAACGGTTTTGAGTGACCGGTATTTCAGGTCCGCCGAGTCTAGGGTTTCAAAGGGGAATGCTTTCAGGGCCTCTAGGACCAAAGAAAGATCCCACATAGGAACTGAAGGGGGGCGCGGAGGATTCATCCTTCTGGCTCCTCTGAGGAAGCAGATGATAAGCTCGTCCCTGCCTATTGACAGACCGTGCATTGATTCTGAGAATGCTGCGACGGCCGCCACATAGACTTTGAGCGTGGATGGGGATCTACCCCTGTCCAGCAGCTCTTCAAGGAAACTGAGCAGCCGCAGGACCCCACACCTTCGCAGGTCAAGGTTTTTGCCAGTGCACCATTTAGAGAACACAGACCATTTAGACGCGTAGAGCCTTCTGGTAGAAGGGACTCTAGACTACGTGATCGTGTTCAGTACTGCATCTGGCAGGGAAACGGATACCCGTTGATCACCCATACATGCAGAGACCAGCACTCAGGATGGGGATGCCAGATCGAGCCGCAAGCTTGAGCGGGACAAGCTCGGGACAGGCGGGACAGGCCATGGGGCTGTCTGTGACAGCCGTGTTAGCTCTGGGAACCAAGTCTGGTTTTCCCATCGCGGGGCTATGAGGAGCACTGAATGGCGCATTTCCCTGATTCTCTTGATCACCTGTGGCAACAGAGACACCGGAGGGAAAGCATATAGTGGGCGGCTGTCGCGCACGCTGTGTTGATAGGCGAGCCTTCATGGCCACAGAGTCCAGTTCTATTCCTAAAAAGGAAATTGACTGACTAGGCAGGAATGAGCTCTTGATCCAGTTGACCGTGAGACCTAGGCTTTTCAGATGACTGAGGAGCGCAGCTCTGTGAGACAATATTTCTGTCTCTGACTGTGCTAGAATCAGCCAATCGTCCAGATAGTTAAAAATTCGCATGCCCTGAGTTCTCAAGGGGGTGAGAGCCGCGTCCATGCACTTTGTGAATGTATGGGGTGCTAAGGACAGGACGAACGGCAGGACGGTGTATTGATAAACCCGACCGTCAAAGGCGAATCTCAAGAATGGCCTGTGACGGGGTATTATCTGAATCTGGAAATAGGCATCTTTCAGATCGAGAGATATAAACCAGTCCCTCGAGCGAACGTACGTGAGGAGTTGTCTGGTTGTAAGACAACGGTTTGAACGGTCTTTTCATAAGGGCTTTGTTCACATGCCTTAGATCCAGTATGGGTCTGAGTCCCCCGTCCTTCTTGGGCACGAGAAAATAATGGCTGTAAAAGCCTGACTCGCTCAGAGAAGGTGGAACCGGTTCTATGGCCCCTTTGCACAGCAGCTTTGCTATTTCTGAGAGAAATAGGTTTGCTGCTTCTGCATTCACTGCCGTTGCGGTCCGTGTTCGAAAGCTGGGCTGTAACGCATAGCCCTGCTTTATAGTGTTTAGCACCCATTCCGATACCCATGGGATAGCTTTGCATGCTTTTGTGGAGCTAGAGGTAGAATGTAGCCTGGCATGCCAGACCTACATCAAGATGTTAGGTCTGGAAACTCTTCATTGACACGGCTCAATCCGAGGGGCGAGATAAACGGTTGTCTTTCAAATTCTCTCTGCACGCAATTGGATAGCGCTACAGCCAATCAGAGCAATGAAGAAGGTGACTTACTCAGCGTAGCAAGTTGATATATTAATATTAAACTTTTACCGTATCCAGTCCAGCTGTCAACATTTAACATTGAAAATAAGGGAGATTTCCCGGAATCCATCCCCAAAATAAGGGATTTTTTTTGTTTTTTACACGACCCACAAACTTTAAAAATAAAACACTAATCATTAAAAGTCTAAAGTGTTTATAACTAGCCTACATACCTGTATGTGTGAGAGAAAGAGACAGTATGTGTGTGTTTGTGTGTGTATGAGAGAGAAAGAGACAGTGTGTCATTAAAAAAATAATATCATAGAGAATGTTTAAATACTAATATCAGCTTACGAGGGAAACGGAGCCGGAGTAGTGGTGCTTCGGAGTGGTGGAGATGATTCGGGAGAGGTCCGCGCACCGATCAGAGCGTGCACTGACATGGAGTAAAGCTTCATCTTTATCTTCGACGACACAGCACGAGCGTGGCAAATATGACAAGTTGATCGTTTTGCCACAGCTTTTTTGTAACAGCGCGCGCGGCGCCGGCCCCATCCGAGGATGAACGACTTAAAACCGAATATGTCCGAGCTGGCTCTGACCGTCGCAACTCTGTCGTCATTTTGTTAAGCCCGCCCGCCGACCCTATACACGATGTGATTGGCCCTACCAGAGTTGGGGTTTTCCAGCTAAAACGTCTATGGAGAGTTGCTAGACCACACTTTGCATCTAGATTTCTAGGCTAGGTAGAATGGTCTCCGGGTTCTGATCGCGCCACTGTGCGGGCTTGAGAAACTAGACCGGAGGAGTGAGCCCCTCGCTGAAAACAGTGGCAGGCTGTTTCATATGCAGCGTCCCGATTGCTGTGAATAGGGAACGCTTTGTTATCACTTTGTGATGCACGAGTGGCGCCGTGAGAGGGGTGTATGCTTGTAAGCGTGGGCGCTCGTAAGCAGGCACGTGACTTACAATCATAGTTTTACCGGCATGAGGCTGCGCTTTGTGGTGTGTGTTTAACATCACTGGTGAAGTGCATGTCAGTAAGCTTGAGCGCTTGTGAGCAGGCATGAGACTTACGTTTACACTCTGACTCATGTGAGACTGCACTCTGAGTCTGTGGTGTGTGCACGGCTTCATGTGAGAAGTGCATCTTAGTAAGCGTGAGCACTTGCGAGCATGCACGAGACTTACATCTATAGCCTGATTGAAAAGAGGCTGCACTTTGTAATGCGCGACTTGGCCGTATAATAATGCGGGCAGATGTGGGCATGGACATCTGGGCACATCTGCTACAGTTAACACTCAAGCGGCATTTGCCAGCTTTATGCGAGTGGGCTCTGAGTGAGACACGGGAAGTGCTGTGTTTATGTGTAGGGGTGAGCACTGGGGTGTGGGCACCTTTACTACACTTAGTCTTGCCACTGAGCCACAGGGGCAAAAGACATAAGCTTTAGTTAGCGCGAGCAGATAAGAGAGCGTCATCACAGTTTTTGTGTGTTGGTGTTTGTTTGCAGGCGTGCATGTTATATACGTAACAGGCTCATTGCTGCAATATTGACATTTCCAGGCGCTCGAACTAGGAGGAGCTGAGAAATGTTTAAGAAATGGATGTTGGTCCGGCCTCGGGGGGACTAAAACATATCGCTTATTTTTTGGGTCGTCAGCATTTCTAAAATTCTCCGTTTTAGGTCTTCGTTTTAGTTTTTGCCGTTTTAGTCTGGACGGGAGGTGCAAACGTAGCAAAAGGTCTAAAACTAAAATGTAGTAGTGTGGATGGTGCCCTAGGGTGTATATTTACACCAGGAAAGTCCGATAGTTCACTTGCTTTGGTCCAGACCAAATTTATTTATTTATTTATTTTATTTATTATTATTATTTTGGTACGGTTCGCTTTCACACTGCTCTTTTTGCAAGTGAACCAAAATTTGTAAACAAAACCACACGTGTGCTAGAAGAATTAGAAACTAATGAGTATCATATGATACAATGTCATCTATACGATGTTGTAATTCGGATTTTGAGAAGACGACGAGTGTAACGTTTCAGCGGTTCTATTAAACTCGGGGAAATACGACAACTCTCGTCTCTCGTGCATCTTTTCATTCGACCATCTACTGTTTTTTATCTCTGGGCAACATCTCAACTTTGCGTTATATATAGAACTTTTCTCGGCACTCGCTTTACATAGAAGGGGGAATCTCGTCAACCACCACCAAAAGGTGGTGAACTGCAAATGCTTTATGAACTGCAAATGATTTTTTTGCATCTGCGCGATTAGACTAAAGAGAACGCTCTGTATGTGAATGTCCTGATGCACTCATTCATTCATTCATTCATTCATTCCATTCCAATGATGCACACATGACGCACAGAAAGACGCGCAGCAGTATCGTGTGGCCAGACAGCGCACCGGAATATTCTCTTTCGATGCAGTGCTTTCTTGCAATTGGGTCGGTTCATGTTCACACCGTAAACGAACCGTACCAGAGTTCGTTTGGAACCGTACCGAGACCACCTCTTCAGCTGGGTCTCGGTTCGGTTGTTTGGTCCGCACCCAAGTTCGATTGCTGTATTCACACCTGCCCAAAAGGTCCGCACCAAGGGGGAAAACGAACTAGAGTTCGATTCAATCGAACCAAACAAGGCAGGTGTGAATACACCCTTAGTCTTAACACTTAGGAAACTTTATATATCACACTTATACTTAAGTTTGGGAATAAGAATACATTTACACTATTCTTAGAATTTTGACATACTTAAGGGCATACTTACTTTTACTCTGAGTGGCTTTGTATACGGCCCCAGTTATTTTTTCAGTTTATTTTTTACAATGTTCAAAAAGTTTCTTTTTAATTAATTGACTCGCTCTGTTTACCTTTTTTTAACAATGGGTTCGTATGGAGACTGGAACAGGACAGCATCCAAACGGAAGTCTATGGTGTTTTCATGGATTCTACAGAAGGACAACCGGAAATCGAGGGTAATTGACCAGCGACTCAATGACATTGGCCATTACACTGGTTAAAATTGTGGATTTCTCTGGATTTAAATATTGTTCGAAACATTTGAATAATGCAAGTGTAACGATGCAGCAGAGAAGGAGGAAGCAGGATCCAAACGCAAGCACAGATTTTAATTATACAAACAGATAATCCAAGACAAACGACAGAACAAGAACCTCAGGACAGGAACAAGGACAAGAAACCACTTCAAGCAACAGCACACATTACAACATCAGGAACTCACCAAGACTGAACTAAACACAGGGCTTAAATACAGAGGAACAGATAAGTGAAACAAGACACAGCTGGGCAAATTAACTAAGAACACAGGTGGTAAACATGAACACAAACGAGGAGCGGGGAAACTGGAACAGGACTGAACCAAATACACAATAATGAGGGAAACACAAGACAGACAAGAACAAGACACAAACCCACATCGTGACAGTATGTGTATAAGTCAACAAAATATAGGACATGGTCCTAGTGATTTTTGGATATTTTAATCTAAGAATTTTACATATTGTGTCCTTAAGCTTGCAGCACTAGAGAGCCTGTTTCGAGCCATGCAAACTCAGTCACTTATCATTCACACACACTTAATCATTCTCTCTCTCTCTCTCTCTCTCTCTCTCTCTCTCTCTCTCTCGCTCTCTAGTAACTCAATATCACTGACTATATTTACAAGCTGTCAATATTCGGGTTATGGTCGGGTTAAGGTCACTATTCGGGTCTTTGAAACATTCGGAAAAACACGTTTACATGCTTGAGCAGAGAGAGTTACTCCTGTATACATGGAATTTGTAATCAATTGGCAATATCCCGATGTAAACAGCAACCTACGGTTAGTGTCTGGACGTACGGACAACCTTAACACGCAATATTGAAGATAATGACATTTCCGATTCTTCTTCCTGTATCCAAAACCAACAACAACAGCAGCACGCAGATAATAAATAGTTCGGGGCAGATAGCGATCGCCTTTGTTTGCACTTTGGTGCTGGTACTGACCGTAGGTCTGAGATGAAGGACCTTGCTTGCAAATTAACATTTGAAAATCTCACACACACACACTTCCTCCCAGCATCCCCCACTCTTGCAGAGATCACCTAAACTCACACAAAAATCTATATGGCTTTAACTTGAACAACTATCATACAGTTTTAAACATTGTTTAGTATTATTTGAAATGTCTACATGTGCAACTGGTACAAGTGCCCTATTTCCAAATAAGTAAAACAAAAGGTAATAAGAGTTTAGGGATAACTGACACACAAAGGAATGTGGTCTCTAGGCATGGTCCTACTCCCAAAAAAAAGGTGTAAATTCATGAATGCAAATTACCACTATTAGCAAATGGTCAATTTCTATCCCCAGTAAGTCTGGGGGGTGAACACAGTAAATTTCCACTAAAATAAGGTCTGGCTATATAATGAAATGCAGCGGAAGGATTAGGGGCCTTTTCTGTATGTCAGATCAACCCGTGAATGCTGAGTCGTCGAGACTCAGCATCATGTATTTCATAATGTCGGGTAAAAGATTTTCCTCTTTTTCTAGAACATTTGATGGTTTGCATTGACTATCTTTCAAATGATTATGAAATTGTAATAATTCATTTACCTGACATAATAAATTGTCACATTTTAAAAGGAATAAGGAATTAAAAGGGTTTAAAGGAGTTAAAAGGAATAGTCAAACATTCACGTAGATTGAATGATGCACAGATACCATTGAAAAACCTTTTCATTTATGGAGTCAGATGAAATAATGAGTTATTACATAAAATAAAATGTATTGCATTTAATTAAAAATCCCTTTGCCATGAGAGAAGACGGGACACGCGTGAGACCTACAACACAAATCAATGTTCCTTTTGATGGGGATATGCCGATACGCGTTTACATGACCAAATATTTGCGTTAGAAAAGGGGTAACCCAGGGATCATATCTGTGTTTTTAATAACCGGAATATGAGCATATTCAGGTTTTTGCGGGTGTTTACATGGCCGTGCGCGAACGGGTTATTGCTAATATTTCGGTTTTGAACAGGTTATTGGCTGCTTCTAAATGTAATGACTCTGTAAAAATTATGTTTTGGAATTAGAAATGGAGGCTTGGGATGAAATGCATAAGACATGTGTCCTCCTGGATTATTCCTACTGCATTTTTACAACTGTATTTTTTTCTACTTAGAAAAAAATAAACTTTTCTTGCCTTGCTCATACAATTAAAAGTAGCAATATTCTACTTATTCAGGGTGAATAATTCCTTACTTAAAAACATGTATTTTTACAGATGTTTCAGCAGAGAGTAATTCTACTTGCCCTCTTGGTCTGTTTTCCTGCAAATCCAGAAGATTCTGACAGCAAAAACAATCAACAGAAATGCAGCAGCAGAGATCAGCACTATATACAAGGTTGATAGGCTCTGATCTGTAATAAACAAAATGAAGCATTAACATGAATGAACCTGTCAATATGCTACAAAAAACACTATATGAAATATCAGCACTATATGACCTATATGAAATCAGTTCAGTAAATATATATATATATATTAGGGCTGAACGATATATCGCACGATATTGTTATGCATCTAATCAGTAAAGCCGGTTCCTTGATTAGTAGTAAATCACCTTCACCTGCTTTCAGATGGAGCGGCATTTACTACAAAGAGCCGTAGTTCACTGACAAGCTGAGCCATATTGCGTTAAAATCGAGGACATATCGCCAACAATATTTAATGCGATATGGCTCAGTTTGTCAGTGAACTACGGCTCTTCGTACACAGCAAAAACTCCAGTGTTAAATTAACACACCTGGGAGTGTATATGAGTCCAAACTCAAGAATGTTACAGTTAATGAGATAATTAAATGATTAATTGAGTGATGATTGAGCATTATTGAAGACACCTAAAGCAGAATCACAAGGAGAAAATCTAAAATTGTAAGCCACCGTTATGGAGATGAGTGTTTGCTTTATTTGGCTCTTGACCCTTATATTATTTCTCTAGATTTTGTTTGGCTTTTGTTTATGAGTTATAACTTCCAGATGAACAAAGAAAAAATACAAACTAATAGCTTTGGTTATATTATGACAATCATCATTTGAACTTAATGTTTGTGATGTATGCTGTTGGTTACAGTATAACTGTCATTCTGCATAAATACCCAGAATTTGAGATATAATACAATGGATTTTTTAAAAGTTGAAAAAAAAAAAGAAAATCTTTCTTTTAGGCACACACAGATATAAAGATTCAGTCAATGCATCTCAACAATGGTGACAAGCAGAATATTCAATTAGGAAAAGTAAATTACATAGACAATTCAGATCATAATTTATTCATACCGCAATGTATGATGGGAGCCATTAATGCATTGTGATTGGTGGCAACAAGGATTATTATTGTCACCACGGTTGAGATTCACAGGCTGATTATTGATGTCTGTGTTTCTAAATAAATGCATTTGAAAGTGATTTGATCAGAACAATTTTTATTAAATGTTTTGGATCATAAGAAAAATACAGATATGCTGTTGAACCACTAAGCTATTGTTAACAAGTTAAACCAAATCATCTGAATGAGTTTCATTTTTCAGATCACAGCATGATTATGTCAAAACATAACCAACACTATTGCTGAACGATTGAACTGAACGATTAATTGCATTTGCGATAAAATCGCGATATGATGAAACGCGATTTTGTAATCGCAAGAGCTGCGATTACACTGGTCACGTGACACGCGGGAGCAGTCTGCAACATCAAGCATCAACTTGCCACTCTACGCGGTCTGGCGTTCAGAAAAGAACAGTTTATTTTTAATGTATGTGATATTGTGTTATTTATTCTCTCCCCAACAATCCTGGATCGATTCAGAGAATTTCAGAATCGAGTCTGAGCTTTTAAACACAGATGCGTGATGACGCTGCGCGTGCTTCAGAAACGAACCGTGTTCTCCTTGCTTCTATTCTCTCTTTCTCTCTCTCTCTCTCTCTCTCTCTCTCTCTCTCTCTCTCTTTCTCTCTCTCTCTCTCACACACACACACACACACACACACGACACCGCTCGAAGCTTCCGAAACATAGTAACGTTATTTCATAAAGTTCAGGGTTGAACCGAATTACAAGGACATTCGCGGGCTTCATTGAACAGGTTTTGCCGCTTTGCTTGATGTTATAACATTACTCTTGCAGTGCTCGTTCTCTCCCGCGGGAATTTTACTTACAAATGCTTCACAGAGGCATTGTTTATGTCTTTTGGAATGCAGTTGGCTTAACGTTATATATTAAAACTATGAAAATCATAGAGAAGGCTGCTTTCATTTTAAAATACTAACGCGCGCTGAAGAGCGCTCGTGCATGAGGCCGTGAGCGACTCATTGGTTAAATGTGCAAACGTGCATGTCAAAATGTTTTTATGACGTGAAATTAATGTTAACACAGTCAGGTCTTAAACCAACAGGACAAACCACATTTACAATTTCAAGAGATATGTGCATTAGTGTGAATGCAGCTTATCATATTACTAAGGGGGAAAATCACTCCAGCTCTTGAATGATAAACATTCAGACAGCCTACTTTTAAATAGAGACCACACTTTCTTTATTGCTTGTAATGCTTTTTTTGTTTCACTTTATTTACTAGCTTTTATATTTTGAAGATATATTATTATATAAAGCCTATTTAAAATTCTTAACATTGGTTTAATTAAATGTTTTTTTTAAATTATTTTTTAAAGTATGATTGTTTATACATGTAATTAAATACATTTTAAGTGTATTAAGATTAATCAATAAAAAAAGTAGATCGGATCATGAGCTGCCTAAAGATTCCCATCCCTACTCTACAATGATTTATTGCTTGTCTTTGTCGACTAATACAGAAGGTAAATAACTTTTTTTTTAAATCGCATATTAAATCGCAATCGCAATATTGGTTAAAAAAATCGCAATTAGATTATTTTCCATAATCGTTCAGCCCTAAACACTATCAGATCACACTTTTCTTTGTTCATTTGACTGTTATAAATCTATAACAGCAGACAAATAAAGTTTAAAGTGAAAGTATAAGGGTCAAGAGCCCAACTAAAGCAAACACTGATCGCATAACGGTGACTTACAATTTTAGATTTTCTCCTTCAGTGATTCTGCTTGTGATCATCAGGTGTCTTCAATAATGCTCAATCATCACTAAATTAATCACTTAATTATCTCATTAACTTTAACACTCTTGAGTGTTAATTTAACACTCATATCTGCATCATATCTTCCATCTGAAAGCAGGTGAAGGTGATTTACTACTAATCAAGGAACTGGCTTTACTGATTAGATTACATGCGCATAACACTATCGTGTGATATATCGCCCAGCCCTAATATATATGTGTGTGTGTGTGTGTGTATATGGATCTATATACATCCACAGACCTGCACATGTGTGGCAGAGTGTGTTGATGTCCAGATGTGTGGTCTGGTTGCTGACAGGATTGTTCAGCACACAGCTGTAAGTGTTGTTATCCTGATATTCCACCTCCAGAGGTAGAGAGAGACTGATGCTGAGATCACACACACTGATGCTGGACAATACACTCATTCCTGCGTACCAGGACAGAGTCGCATCACACACACTCAACACTGATGAACACACCACTGAACAATTTGGGGACAGTCTGAGGACGGAACAGTCTCTGCTGATGACAGGAACTGGCAGACGAGCTGGAAAATGTGAGAGAACATAGATAAATGAGGATGAATGATATACAAGTAGATATTTAAGTAAGGTGCATGAGACATGATGTAAATCATGGAAGTATCACAGACTATTTTGATTATGCTTAATTTCCTATCAATTTGTAATTGTTAAATTACGTATATGTGCGGGAAAATGGTATTCAGCTGTTTATGTGTCTAGGATGCACAAATGCTGTAATTAACCTTAGAACTTTGATATGCTATTCCAGGTTTAACAAGTATTAAGATGCTTATTTTCTTAAAATCTATAGTTCTCAGCTCACCATAGACGGTAAGATTGAATATGTTGAGCGGTGTCTTTGATCTGCTGCCGGTGACTTTATAAAGTCCAGAGTCTGTGGTTCTGGTGTTTGTGATGGTCAGAGATCCAGTCTTCTCATTCAGTGTCAGTCTGTCTCTGAATCTCTCGAAGTTATTTCCTTTGATTTTAGCTATGAGATTGTTGTGTCCAGTTCTCCAGGCTATCAGTTCATCTGTCTGTATTTCAGTATCAGTGTTTAGAGTGACAGATTCTCCCTCAGTCACTGACACTGACTTCACTTCATCAACACCAGACACTCCTGAAACAACACACAGAAATATTCACTCAGAATTTGGAGATTTAACAGATTTAGCGTTTTCACCATTTTAAACAATTTACAAGTGTGCCACTTCACTAATTTTAGTGTATAATTCAATAAAAAATTCAAATTCAAAGTGCATTACAATGAAGTACAACTGTAGATTTCCAGTATAACGAAGTATAGATACAATATAATTGCAGTACACTGAAGTAAAACTGCAGTAAAAAACTTCAGAATAGTGAAGTAAAACTGCAGTACAACTATAGATTTGAAGTACAGTGAAGTAGCCTATAGCCTAGATATAATAACTACAGTTCAGTGATACACTGAAATACATGAGAAGACTTTAAATGCAAAAACCTCAAAGTCCATCTGAATTTCTTTCTTTTTTTTTTTTTTTTTAAATGAGCTTTTTTTAAATCAGGCTCTCAGTCATTTCACTTTATGACAATGAAGTAATTTTGGCTGCCGTAAAAAAAAGTGAAATTACTGAACCTAAATAAAGGAGCTTTATAAAAACGTCAAATTAACTTTTTTTTTTTTTTTTGCATCTGAAGTCTTGGCCCATGTCATGAGCAATGATGGAATGTAACGAAGTACAAATAGTATTCGTTACTTCCTTTACCACTATTTATGTTTATCCCATCAAAATTAAAGTGGATTTGAGAACCTCAGAATGTAAAAAGTGTCCATTAAATAGTTGTAAATATAACAAGGGCTTTGGATGAAAGATAAATTACTTGTTTATATCAATAAGAGTTGTTGTGTAAGCTTTTTGTTTTCATCCTGTGTATTACTATTATGTCAATTTTGAGTGGTTCATTATATTTATTATTAAATGTAAAAGGTGCTCTGGCAACATGGATGCATAAATTTTTTTTAAGATATGTTATGTGCAGATGGGGTTTAATCATTTATGCTGTGTACTACTTGCCTCATTCTTTCTCTTAAGTTATTAGATTACAAAAAGTTAGATGGTTAAGATCACCATATAATGTTGTAATAGCTTTGCTGGGTTTATTAACTTGCTGGATTTATATTTTTTCTCTGTATTCGGTAGCCAATTCTGAAACGGAATTTTTAAGCTATAAAATGCTGTGTTCTGTATCTTAACTTGAGACGCCAGAACCCCTTTTACATTTAATAGAAAATATAATGAACAATTTATATTATTATTATGTAAAAATTCATACGAATTTTGGAAGATTTACAATGCTAATAACCATGGAAATGTGTCATTACGCTCTGTAAATATCTCTTAACAACACAATGCAATCACTAAAACCTTCTATTAAAAAAAGTATCTGGTAAGAATATATTCTATATTAACAATGCATTAAATCACATTACACATTAATTAACCACAATAAATAAAACAATTTAGGGTATACGATTTCAAAGATTGTTCATTATTAATATCCTCGTTTAGATGCTGGTTATGGTTATATAGTACAATCCTAACAATATGAATAGAAAAAAGAATGAAAAAAATCCATTCACTCTATTGGCTGTACAGCCGCAGAAAAGTTGACCAATGTAAGCTGTGCGGCCGCACAGCTTATATTGGTCAACTGCTCTCATCCAATCACCAGCTCCACTTGAAACTCCGCCTGGCGCTCACGTCTCCAACCCAACCGCACCCGCCCCCCTCCGTGCGCGAGCAAACAGCTGACAGACTGTCTATGGTAGCTACTGTAGCTAGTAGCGTCAGATCAGCAATGGATAAAGCAATGGATGAAAATATAAACGACAACAGCAAGCGGCCCCTGCTCGCCCCTACTGTAAAGTTTGGATGAAAGAGAAAGTCTGTGGAGGAAAGATCAGAGATTAAAAAGAAATGTGAAGAAAGCCGGACTCTAAGTAGGATAAATATAGCGTCCTTCATTGACCGTTGGAGAAAGCTTCAGGGAGATCTGGGACTGAAAACGACGCTGACACAGATGACTTTTTGTTGAGCAGGTAAACATTTATTTATTCTTTTATGGTGTGATGTGTTACTTGGCTTTTTATCAGTTTGACAACTTGCTCATGCTGCCGGTCGGCATTGGAATGTTAGCCGTTCCCTTTCGTTGTCACTTCGAGTTACGTCAGAAGTGACGGAGAATGGGGGTTTCGCATAGAAAGCCAATCCTCTTCGAGTATTTAAAAATGAGCCAATGGCATGAAAATGCTTTGGGGCTGCGGAATTTGCATAGCGTATCTCCGCCCCACCCCGTGGGTATAAAAGGAGGAAGTGAACGCAACCGCAGTATGTTTTCGCTTCGGAGCCAAGAGACTTCTTCACTCCTTAAAGCCATGCTCACTGACAAGACTCTTCGAGACGAGCGTCCTCTTCAGTGTTGGTATGACGGCGGTTGCCTGCGATCTGAGCAGTGGTCTGCCAGACTTTGCGCTTCTCCCTGGTCGCCTCAGGGCTGAAAGAGTGAATTTCCTCCTCTCATTGAAAGAGCTGCACGTGGCACGTCTTTTTAAAGATGCCTCGCCCGGGTTCTTCTGGGTGCGGACGATTCATGTCATCTTCTGATGGTCACGATCGCTGCTCTGTGTGTCTGGGCATTCAGCATGCAGCAGCAGCGTTCGTGGATGACTCATGTTCCTTCTGTGGGAACATGACCATCTCTACACTGCCATCTAGACTCAATGATCTGACAAAAGTGAGAGTCCCCGTGTCTGCTACTCGATCTGCTTCTTCCTCGAGAAGCTCTTCGACTCGCGGACAGGGTGATCTGACGGTGACGGTGTGGAACAAAGCCCCGACATTAGTTCCTCGGGCCACACCCCCCGCTCCAGTGTTAGAGCCAGCGAGCGCCGATTCGATTCAGGCGTCTGCCTCTTCGCAGGTACCGTCTGTTTCGTTCGGCGCTCCAGAGGATGATGCGATGTCGATCGCAGCATCATAAGGCGGGCTTGATTCCTCGGGAAGTGAGGATGCGGCTGCGTTTCCTCCTTCGGGAGTGCCAGCGTTGCCCGTGTCTGATCCCGAGTTGACGGCCATGCTATCTCGGGCCGCCGTGAGTATCGGGCTAGAGTGGAACCCTCCGCCCTGTCCCGATCTCTCTCGGATGGATAATTGGTTTTTGGGTAAGGCTGCCGCCGCAAGGCCACAGCCGACCCCAATACCTTTTTTCCCCGAGCTGCATGCGGAGCTGATGCGCACTTGGAAGGCTCCCTTGTCCTCCCGAGAGCGCGCTCTAGCCTCCCCCGCCTTTCCTCCCCTCGACGGTGCGGCCGCCCGTAGGTACGCTGGGATGCCCCCGGTGGAGCGCTCTGTTGCGATGCAACTGTGTCCACAGAGCGCCTCCTCCCGCGGTACTCCTAAGCACCCATCCAAAGCCTGTAGGTTCTCGTCTGCTATGGCGCCGCGTTCCTATAGAGCGGCGGGACAGGCGGCCTCCGCCCTGCATGCGATGAGCACTTTGCAGGTCTTCCAAGCCAAACTGCTCAGAGATATGCACGAGGGGGGGACTGACCAAACGGCCTTTAATGAGCTGCGAGCCGCCACCGACCTTGCCCTCCGGGCGACGAAGGTGGCCGCTCGCTCCGTTGGTCAGGTGATGGCCACTAGCGTGGTCCAGGAGCGCCACCTCTGGCTTAACCTGGCAGACACACGGGAAGCCGAGCAGACTCGTCTGCTCGCCGCCCCGCTCTCCCAGGTTGGCCTTTTCGGCGGTGCAGTTGAGGACTTTGCCCAGCAGTTCTCGACTGCCCAGAAGCAGACGGAGGCGATAAAACATATTCTGCCCCGACGGCCAGCTGCTGCCTCCACCCAGCCGTCGGTACAGACGCCTCCACCTGCTCGCCGCCGAGGACGCCCCCCTGCAGCTCCCCTCCCTCCCACGCGGCCCCAGCAGCAGCCTTCATCCGGGTCGCGTCGCGGAGGAGGCCGCAGGCAGGCGTCACAGCCCCCTCAGGCCGCACGCCCCGCTAAACGCCAGGCAAAGCGACGTTCCTGAGACGGGCTGCTCAGTGATGAAGTCGAGTGTTTCCCAGGAGGAGGTAGCAGGCCCCCTCCTCTGGAGGGCCGGGGGAGAATCTTTTGTTCTCAGCTCCCCGCTGCTCACCCACGGGTGGGCAGCACCCTGAGTTGGTTAAAGAAAGACTTGACATCATCACTGAGCACACAGGCAGGAATGGGTGTGCTCAACGTCCCAGCGCGTCGACCCGCTCATTCCTCTCTGTCTCTGAGGGTGCGGAAGGGAGCGTGTGTCGTCCCTCGACTACGCCACTCCCCTCCCCCTCTTTTGCCAGACCCCCAGCAGAACAGACCCCCGTGGAACGTGCGTCCTTCCCTGGTCTCTTCTGTCGGGCAGCGGGGTTCGACTGTGCATCCGTGCGGGGTAACTCCTGTGCGCATGCCAGTCTCCCCGCCTCGCTGCCCCTCCGGGGGGACGTCTGTGGTTCGTATGACCCCGCTGGTGCAGTTCCTGGGAGCTTGGCTAGAGCTCCCCGGCCTGTCCCGCTGGGTCATCAGAACGATCAAATTCGGCTATGCGATTCAGTTCGCACGGTCTCCTCCCCGTTTCAGGGTGGCAATGCCCCGGTCATGAGAGCGGAGATTGCGACCCTGTTGGCGAAGGGTGCAATCGAGACGGTCCCTCCAGCCGAGATGAGGTCCGGGTTTTACAGCCCCTACTTCATTTTTCCCAAGAAAACCGGTGGGTTACGACCGATCCTGGATCTGCGCATTTTGAACCGTAGTCTTCATCGACTACTGTTCAAAATGCTCACAGCCAAACGCATTTTCGAATGCGTTCGGCCTCAGGATTGGTTTGCAGCGATCGACCTGAAGGACGCGTACTTTCATGTCTCCATTTTGCCTCGACACAGACCGTTTCTTCGGTTTGCTTTCGAGGGCCAGGCATATCAGTACGCGGTTCTCCCATTCGGGTTAGCTCTGTCACCTCGTGTCTTCACGAAGATCGTCGAGGCAGCCCTTGTTCCCCTTCGCGAACACGGGGTTCGCATCCTGAATTATTTTGACGACTGGCTGATATTGGCACACTCTCGAGAACAGGTTTGCGAACACAGAGACCTGGTGCTCCGGCACCTAGCCCGTCTGGGCCTTCGGGTCAACCGGGAGAAGAGCAAACTTTGCCCCGTGCAGAGAATCTCTTTTCTCGGTATGGAGATAGACTCGGTCGCCGTGTCTGCTCTGCGCAGCTTACGAACGAGCGCGCACACTCACTGCTGGCTTGTCTTCGACAGTTCGATGGCAAGAGTGCGGTCCCACTGAAACTTTTTCAGAGGCTCCTGGGGCATATGGCATCCACAGCCGCGGCAACGCCGCTCGAATTGCTTCATATGAGACCACTTCAGCTGTGGCTTCGCGATCGAGTCCCGAGGTGGGCATGGCATCGCGGATCGCTCCGAGTTCCAGTGACTCCAGCGTGCCGCCAAACCTTCTTCCCGTGGTCGAACCTCAGCTTTTTGCGGGCCAGTGTCCCTCTTCAGCGAATTTCCAGGCATCTCGTTGTCTCCACGGATGCATCTACCACGGGTTGGGGTGCCATGTGCAATGGGCATGCAACCGCGGGTTCCTGGACAGGACCCCAGCGCCTCATGCACATCAATTGCCTCGAGCTGCTGGCAGTACGCCTGGCCCTGCACCGCTTTCAAGCACTGCTCAGGGGGCAACACGTACTTGTCCGTTCAGACAATACCGCTGCAGTAGCATACATCAACCACCAGGGTGGTCTACGCTCACGCCGGTTGTCGCCACCTCCTGCTATGGAGTCAGAAGCACCTGAGGTCCCTTCGTGCAGTATACATTCCAGGAGACCGGAACCTGGCAGCCGACGAGCTGTCACGGGTCCGTCCTATCTCCGGCGAATGGCGACTCCATCCCCAGACGGTCCAGCTGATTTGGGACCAGTTCGGGGAGGCACAGATAGATTTGTTCGCCTCCCGGGACTCATCCTACTGCGCCCAGTTTTATTCCCTGACCGAGGGCACGCTCGGCACAGATGCACTGGCGCACAGCTGGCCGCGGGGCCCACGCAAGTATGCGTTTCCCCCAGTGAGCCTTCTTGCACGGGTGTTGTGCAAGATCAAGGAGGACGAGGAGCAGGTCTTGCTGGTAGCCCCCTATTGGCCCACCAAGACGTGGTTCTCCGAACTCATTCTCCTCGCAACAGCACCTCCTTGGCCTATTCCTCTGAGACAAGATCTACTCACTCAGAGACGGGGCACTCTGTGGCACCCTCGTCCCGATCTCTGGAGGCTACACGGCAGGTTTGAGTTCGCTGCCACCTGCGGTGGCGGCAACCATCACTTCCGCTAGAGCATCGTCCACGAGACACCTTTACGCGTTGAAATGGAACCTCTTCGTCAACTGGTGCTCTTCTCGCGGAGAAGACACCCGGAGATGTTCGATCGGTGTCGTGCTTTCCTTCCTGCAAGAAGGGTTGGAGCGTAGGCTGTCCCCCTTCACCCTTAAGGTTTACGTCACGGCCATTTCCGCGTCTCATGATGCAGTAGAAGGTAAGTCCATCGGGAAGCACGACCTGGTCATCAGGTTCCTGAGGGGAGCACGGAGGCTAAATCCGCCTCGTCCTCCCGTCGTGCCCTCTTGGGACCTCTCGGTAGTTCTAAGTGCTCTGCAGATGCATCCCTTTGAGCCTTTGCAATCGGTAGAGTTAATGTTTCTGTCCATGAAGACAGCACTCCTTGTTGCATTGGCCTCCATCAAGAGGGTAGGGGACCTGCACGCATTCTCCGTTGACGAAGCGTGCCTGGAGTTCGGGCCGGCTTACTCTCACGTGATCTTGAGACCCCGGCCTGGATATGTGCCCAAGGTTCCCACCACTCCCTTCCGGGACCAGGTGGTGAACCTGCAAGTGCTGCCCCTGGAGGAGGCAGACCCAGCCTTGGCACTGCTCTGTCCGGTACGTGCGCTCCGTGCCTACGTCGACAGAACGCGGTGTTTCAGGACCTCAGACCAGCTCTTTGTCTGTTATGGGGGGAGCCAGAAGGGAAGGGCTCTCTCAAAGCAAAGGCTGTCTCACTGGATAATGGATGCCATTGCGTTGGCTTACCAACAGCAAGGTCGACCGTGCCCCCTTGGTGTGACGGCCCACTCCACTCGGAGTGTGGCTTCCTCTTGGGCTTTAGCGCATGGTGCCTCGCTAACAGACATCTGCAGAGCTGCAGGCTGGGCGACACCAAACACCTTCGCAAGATTCTATAATCTGCGAATCGAGCCAGTGTCCTCTCACGTACTCGCTTCCGCCACTACTGGACCCGCTTAGGTGTCTTCGCTTGCTCGCCATTCCACTCCTCGGACTGGATAAGTGCGATATTCCTCAGCTGAGTCTTCCGTTGAAGCCCTGAGTCCTCCAGCACCCATGATATGGGCACCACTGCTGTTGCTATGGTGCTGGCTAGGTGCCTCCATGTGCACGGTTCCCTCCGGTAACTGTCTCATGTGTATTTTCCACTGTAAGCCTCTCTGAGCATGTGTCTTCCCTTGGCAAGCCATCTGCCACTTCTGAGTTAAGTCTCTAGCCACCCTTAGGTTGGTGCTCCAGTGATCTCCATATGTAGTTCCTACGGGGCCATATGTGTATTCTTAAGTCCTCCTTCGGTAGGCATCTGGTTGCATGTCCCTACCGGGATATGTTTCCTAGTGTATCTTGGAATTCCTATGTCAAAGTAGTTCTCCTGGGTTAAGTTGTCAGGAGTCCAGACTTTCGCAGGGCACTGGAAGACAGCTTGAAGATGGCGTGATGGCACAGACCCCCATTCTCCGTCACTTCTGACGTAACTCGAAGTGACTACGAAAGGGAACGTCTCGGTTACGGATGTAACCCTCGTTCCCTGAGTAGGGAACGGAGACATTACGTCTCCCTGCCACTTCTGCTGTACCGCTGGGTAGACGCCGGTGTTCAGTCTTGGCTCCTCAGCGAAGACATACTGCGGTTGCGTTCACTTCCTCCTTTTATACCCACGGGGTGTGGCGGAGATACGCTATGCAAATTCCGCAGCCCCAAGGCATTTTCATGCCATTGGCTCGTTTTTAAATACTCGAAGAGGATTGGCTTTCAATGCGAAACCCCCATTCTCCGTCACTTCTGACGTAACGTCTCCGTTCCCTACTCAGGGAACGAGGGTTACATCCGTAACCGAGACGTTTAGCATCGCCTATCACGGGTCAAAGTAATTATATTTCTTGTTCGAGGTTTCTGTTCAAGCCGATCGGAATTTAAACAAGATGCTGCTATAACAATTACTGAAAACCTTAGCAATACTAGTAGTATTATAATGGTGGTGGGGAGTGTTGCTAATCTTGCGTTGACGTGAACTCAAACGTGACATACGTCAGGGATCAGGTAGCACAGAGGGGAGGGGGAGTGTGTGGAGGGGCGGGATGAGTTTTTTAAAACTTCCCTACCGTCTCGAGCGATTTTTAACATCGTATACCATAGCTTTAAGTGATGTCTCAAGTCAAGTGAATTACAAGTCATTGGACAGGCGTCCAATCACAACTGACTTCCGGAAAAGGGGAGTCCCGCCCCTCGACTGTCAAAAAAAAATTTTTTTGTCGAGCGAGCAAAAGCAGGCGCAGCAGGCAAGAGCAGATCAAGCGCGAAGGCGTGTGGAATGATCATGCGCGTGTGCGCGACGGCTTGTATTGCGTACAAAGGTATGGAAAGCCAAAAGTGTCAAATTTCGCCACTATCCAAACGCGTTTCATTCTCTTTGCTTTGTAAACGCTGTAATTTACGCCGTTTGTACCACAATACGCCGTAATTTGCGGCGTCTTTTCGTCTTAAACGCCGGCGTTTTGAGAATGAAACGCGTTTGGATAGTGGCGAAATTTGACCCTTTTGGCTTTCCATACTGAGGAGATGTCACGAGCGCACACAGGATATGAATGAGCTTGTGAGTCCCCGTTTCCTCGCGTGTGGATATGTTTTCCTCTCGCGAAAGTCATTTACTGCGCGCCAGCATCGGTTGTGCGCTCGGTTCTTTTTGACTTTGATTTGCCGTCATAAAAATCATATTTTCCATGGCACGTGAACGCACCTGACCAAGTGAGTGGAGGGGGCGTGGCTATGGCATACAGTCGGAAACGCGTCATAGTTGGGGGCGTGGTCGGCGTGGGGGAAAGCAGTGCGACCATCGTATGTATTTGAATGACAAAAATGTCATATTGCGAGTCATTTATGCCTGCCGACCGGCAACAGTACATTGCAAAATGAACTGTAATAGGTTATGATTGCCCTTATTTAATTAAAAACTGGGTGACCCATGACCCAACCAAATGGCCGGAGGTGTCGTTTCTAGACTCTTGTTATCTGGTTGAATCTCCAGGTAAGACATCGCGGAAGCTACTGGCAACACAAGCCTATAACTCAATCAACTTGCATATAAGTTACTATAAGTCCATAAAACCATGTCACCAATTGTACGTATGCTTCACTCCAAACTATTAATCCTTTTGTAAAACGGTGATCAGTTAGTAGCTACGAAGTTGCAGAGGGACTTTGCTGACAGTTATCCGAATTCTCACAGACTGCAGTCTGATAACCTTCAGCTGATAACGCTAATGTGACTGAGACATCCCTTATGAAAAACAACTAAAGGAATCTTGTAGTATTTTAGGACAAAATATTATAGTAACGTTAATCCTATAGGAATACTATAGTATTTTGGGACATAGCCTAGAAGTATAGAGGTATTAAAGAACATCACAGAAGTATTATACTACTATAGAATACTAGCCATAGGATTACTATAGTTCTTTTTCGTAAGGGATGTAACGTCAGACAAATCTGGCCCACTGTCTAATACGAGTTAAACATCTACTACTATTATATCACACAGAGATCTCTACTCACACAATAATCTAATAAGATATGATTAATTTTGCCATTTTGTCCTCCTATCCGGTTCTGTATGTATGTAAGAAAGGCTGTAGAACTTCAATTTATAATTTGTTAGTTTATTGGTGGTACAGAAAACGACACAGCAACTCTTTGGCATGATTGTCCCATGTATTTCAATGTTTTCCCCCACGGGCTAAATTCACATCACGTGACGGGGCGTTCCCGGGGGCGTTCCCAGACCAACCGACTGTATCTATACCGCACGTCACTGCCCATAGGGGGAATCTATAATCTGAAAGCTCTGCCATGTTGCTTTTTTACATTTTTGTAAAAACGTTACATTCACTGGACTATCTATTTCTTTTGTTCATCATAAATGAATGAGAACATTTAATTTAATTAAAAGGAGAGTCCCACTTATGAAGGCTATAGGCTATTTAGTTGAAATTCAGTCAACTTAACTGTTAATGTAGTAAAATAATGAATGAACTAAACAAACAATATACAATTGTTTCTTAACCTGCCTGTGACGTACGTATGCAGTGACCAAATTATTATTTTGGACAATTGAAACCCTCCCACTCCCAGTCTTTTCAATTAAATGAAATGTTCTAATTCATTTATGGATAACAAAAGAAATTGACTCTTTCAGTAAATGTAAGTGTTTTTGTTTTTTGTTTTACAAAAATATACAAAAGCAACATGATGGCAGAGCTTTCAGTTTATAGATTCCCCCCATGCTAGAAAGAGTGAAGTGCTACTAAGGACTAAATGTGGATTTCTGTCTGTAATAACATTTTGCAAAAGAAAACCTCAAAATATTAATTATAGATAAAGTGAGACAGAAACACACCTGTTCACTGGTGATTTTCCACAGCTGTATGCAAAGGCAAGCACATGTTTCAAATCAGTGGTTCTCCCAGGAGACTAGGCTAAATTAACCCATCTGGCTTAGCGCCATCTGCTGTTTACAAGAGGAAGTTGCTCAACTGCATTTGTGAGAAAATCGTGCCGAGAGTAAAAGCCAATTTTCTCAAACAACCATAACTGACAGATAATCATTTGTTTTCACTATTCGTTCAAAGGTTACATGCAATTTGTAGGATGGTTTGTATTTATTTGTGAAATATTAGGCACATTTATATTGCATAAAAACACTGCATTTTCGCTCAAATTGACCTATGTACTTGTACATTGCTTTCTGTTTGTTTGCGAGTCGAGTTTTCCTTTGCGAAGCAGATCGAGTTTGTTTGCAAAATGCTGGATTTGTTTAATTATGGCCCAATATTAATTCCATAGAATAACCCCTATTTAAAACAAAACGGCAGTATGTTCCTTTAAGAGATTAACTTGCAGATTCATTAATATATATATATATATATATATATATATATTAATGAATCTGCATATATATATATATATATATATATATATATATATATATATATATATATATGCCTGTGGTGAAGAGTGTAACTGAAAAGAGTGTCTCTGATTATTTTTGTTTGTTTTTAAAAACTACATCCAACATCGTGTTTCCACATCTGAGATGAAGACAGTTAAAAGAACAAAGTGGAATAATGAGAATAAGCTCTTCAAAAAAAAGGCTATTTCTTTGATTAATGTGGGGAAAGATATATGCATGATTTGTAAATAAACACTTTAAATACATTGTCTAACTCCCAGCTTGTTGTTTGAAGTAAAAAAAAAAAAAAGTAAAAACACATTATTTGTTGCATTGCAGTTTGAGACATTCACTGTTGTTTTGTACCTTAATTCATCGCAGATGTGTGAAAATAAAACTTAATCTGGATATTCTGGTTGTATTTCAGTGGTATTGTACAGCATTTTATGATTGCATTTTATGATTGCATTTTATGATTGCATTCGGTATTATTGTTATTGCTATTGCAGTATTATAGTACTATCGGTGCAGTGATACCTTATACTGTCTGTAGTATTATTGTAGTACTACTTCATGTCAGAAATACTGCAGTTATATTGCAGTATTTTAGTAGCTACTACTTCATTTCAGAAATACTGCTGTTATATTGCAGTATTATTGTAGTACAACTGAAAGTTGTAATCCAGGCCTTCTGGAATAGCCTATTTTTCTAAATTTAACAAAAACTGCAAATTACTTCTAAAAAACTTCAATTCTCTTTGTAAAGGGTACATTATATTAATGTTTTTTTGAAAATAATAATAATAATGAACAGAGATATTTGAGTTGCCTATTAGTCTAATAATAAAACATGAAATGGGTGGTGGAAACAGATCCGTGTACGTTTTGACAAGATATTATAAACACTAACGAAGGCATAAAAATAGGCTACTCACCACTCAGACTCCACGAGCACAAACAGAATATCAACATGTCAAACATTTTCTTTGGATGAGCGTTCAACGTGTTGGATGAGCTGAAGTTAACAGAGCTGCCGGTCTGTCTATAGCAGTTTACTGAAACTCCAGCTAGTGATTTAACTCCTCCCTCCTTTTGCAGATGTTTTTTTTTTTTTTTCATAGACAATAGACCTATTTCAGTGAATAGGCTACTTTTACCAAGTAATCACGTACTGCGTCTACAGTGCTGCACAAGCTCAAAACTGTCAACACTGCACGCGACAGAACGTAGAAAATAGGATATGTTTTTTTTTGTTTCAGAAGTATGCTAAGTGTTGAACATAGGCTACAACAGAAATAGAACTGTTCATCCGTTTTCTATCGAGGATTGTCGTGTCAATCCAGTAGACATAAACGGATTCTGTATCGCTCACGTCGACGTTGGTTGGCTACACACGCCACTACGATTGAGTTACTGTTAATGTCCCCAATCATTCTATTCAGTAGCCTAAAGGCTATTTTAAGAGGTTAGGTGTAAGGGTTTGTGAATATTTCATGTTATCAAATTGCATATTATTGACATCCAGTTCTGATTATTTTCAGTAGTTGTTGTCCCCTCACACCAAGAAGGTCCAGAAAATGGATGTTTTACCAACAAAAATATGAAATGAGAAGGTGTTCTTTCCAAGATTTAAATGTTAAATTACTGTCATTATCTAAGTGATTGGAGTTATTTGTCTCATTTGAATGTGTTGACACTAAAAGCATAGACTAACAATTAAAAAAATGTTTAATTTTTAACCACAGCGTTTTTGTTGTGGGTTTTTATAGATAATAAATTAAGTCATAAAGTCAATTAGATAATAAAAATCAATAATGCATAAAAAAATGCTCTTGGACCAGATTTGTGTTTAACTGTTTTGGGGAAAATCACATATGATGCCATATTTATGAATATTTATGCAATATTTATGGTCCATTTTTGCCATTGAAAATAATACCAAAAAAAATGTTCTCTAATTTTTTTTTAAATATTTTTAAAATTATTGTAGTATTTCAGGTTATTACAGAGACCAGACCTTTTAAATCCAATTTTCGAAGTCAGATAAGTCAGATCTGTTGAGAGAAAATAAAATAAAACATGTCATTTCACGGTGTAACCAGCTGTATAGCCATAGCTCTCTATGGAGAGGCTTGTGAGTTGTTTTTGTACAAAATTACTTACTTTTAAGATGTGGATTTGAATGTATTTTTTTTTTTTTATCCTCAAATAATACTTTTTGCCATGGTTTATTAAAAAAATCAATAAATTTGATGTGAAGTGTACATGTTTTTGCATTATTACTACAGTCAAACCTGAATACAGATAAAGCATTTTGTTACAGGTAACATTACAATTCAATAAAAAATAAACAGAAATGCTTTTCACAGCTTATTATTATTTATATTTTAATAGTTATTATTATTATAATTTTTAAACATTAATTTATTAATATTTTTAAACATTATATTAATTATTATTACACTATTGATGTTTTTTCTGCATTGTGGCCAATTTGTAGAGAATTTGTGTTTGTCAATTTCCCATTGGTTTCCTATGGTAGGTCAAAATTCATTGGTGTGAATGTGTATAAAAAGTGTGTTTGGGTGAGTGTGTCTGTTTTGCACTCTTGGTGTTTTAGAGTGTCACCCCTTCATTGTTGAAAACTTTTTCTGCATCGTGGCCGATTTGTAGATTGTACACACAAAAATTCTCAGACTTTTTGCGTTTTTGTCAATTTCCCATTCATTTTGTCCGGAAGGTCCTGAGTGTGACTATTTTTTTACGACCACTTAGACTTTTCAAATCATGTCCCCATTTTTTTGTGTGTTCATATACCAAGAACCATAAAATATACCGGTCAGAAATGACTGAAGTACCCCAGAGGGTTAAAATAACATGTCTACCAATTCTGTGTTTCTGAACTCCAGCTCTGCACCTTCTAGGATGTTTTTGATGTCTCACTAATTAAAACACCTGCTTCAACTCATCAGCATCTAAGTGTTTTGAATGGGGAGATATCGAATGGGGATCACAAGGTCTGGAGCTGAAAAACGAATTTAAAATAAAATACTCTAACAAACATGAGTAATACTGTATAATTAGTCAAAATAAATTATTTAATTAAAGACTGTCTGTTCACATCACCAAATGATCTCACCACATTTTATGTGCTGTCATTAATATATTACGATGAAACAGGGACAATAATATTACTATACTATTTTATTTTGCAATATAGTGCTATAAATCTTACATTAATACAAATACACCAGAATACAAAAAAAAAAAAAAAAATAATAATTATACCTTTTGATTTTCTGATTAGTCAGTGTATATTGTAAGGCTGAAAGGTTGAAAATCTGCTTTAGAATGATTTTTATTGTGAAAAGTGATATAAACAACTGATTGATTTTTTAAAATATAATGTCTACAGTTTTTCAAGAACATCTCCACCTTCCTGAGTATCTGATTAATCAGAGTTTGATGGCATTTCCTGTCACTTCTTCTGTTGAAGACTTCTGGATTTGATGTCATAAACCAGAACAGCAACAGCAGCCACGCCCACCAGAGCAGAGAGAGCCAATCGGATCACAGCTTCAGTGAAACCACACCAGCAGTTTAAGTCTTGTGAGAGAAGAGATGAGCAATGTTAGAATATAAACACGATTCTTTAGGGGTTTTAGCACTGAAGGTAAAGTTTATGGGCCGTAAAACGCAGACACCCCCAGGATGGTCTCAGTCGTGTATGCACACCTGTCTGACACTAGGTTGACCTCAACCTTAAGGTTCTATTTTTCAAGCTCGACAAATGATCTCTAATTTCAATTTAGCCAATCATTTTCTTCAGCTGTCTTTATTTTTATTTTTTTAAGACTTTTTAAAATTCCTCCTATGTTGGTCCAATCATCACCAAAATATGCACACAGCAGCTAGAGACATTGCTGGCAAAAAAGTTATATATATATTTTTTATTTATCACAATTAGATTCGATGGAAACATTATTCATTTGTATGCTCAACTGACAGAATAGTTTTTATTAGTGTATACAGAAGTCTGTGAAATGCTAATAGATGTTTAAATGTTCACATATTTCAGATCCCAATAATACACATTTTTAATACTCATGTGTAATACTCAATGTTAAACTGCAAGCATAAGGTTAGAAATGCTACAAATTCATTATAAAAATGAAAAGAGCTTTGAGATAAATGCTACAGATAAAAACAGTTTTGAGCCGCAACGTGATATTCACGATCATCTAAAAATGTCCTTTGACTTTCTATGACATGCGAATCATTGAAATGTAGAAATGATATGATTCCATACATACATCACATGTTATATGCACACATTACTTAAAACAGTAAACATTTTGTACAGGTTTTTTTTACTTCCCTTTTAATCTAACAGTAAGAGGGAGTGATTTCTTCAAGTCAGTTGTATTTTTTGACCATGTATTGTGGTAACCTCTTCTTATCAAATCCTTGAAAGCCCATGTAAATCGGTCCAACGACAGTTTCTGATAAACAGGTGGTCTCTGCAACCGTGTTACTGTCTTCTAGTGTGGCAAAGTAATTTAGTTCCATTTAAGCATTTACCTGACTCCCATTTATCACAACCTTGAATTTAGTTTAGATTGCCAATTGGTTATCGGCCAATTATTTACGTAGGCAAATAGTTTAGCAATACATTTAATTATTGTATTTAACACTTTACTTTATATTTTACTTGTTCATTAGGAATCTATGTCGCTTAGAGAGTCTCCGGCCGTCTCACGATCAAAATCTCGCCAGTCTAATAGATAACTAGAGGTTTTTATGGCTAAAGCAGTTCAACATGCCTCTGCCACACATGCTGTCTATTGTAAGAGTGCCAATGAATTGTAAAGGTGCCCCCTACAGTCCCCATAACAACTTACTCAAAGCCCAAACAAGAACCAGAGGTTATAGCTAGAACATTAGGATAATGCTGCTACAACGCTTTCTATTATCTTAATAGTATGTAGGCTATCTAGCCCCCTATTTGCAACTGCATAACAACTTAAAATCAAGCAGTTAGTCAGGAATCTAGAATCCCACATGTGACTCACGCTCCATCTACACTGGGATCTAGTATGAAATTAATCCTGGACACAGATTTGCGGAAACACAAGACTTTGCTGAATCTACTTTAGAAAATAATTTCAGAGTAATTTGGAATAAATTCAAATGTAAAAATTTATTATGTCAGTTAAATGTATCATGGCCATTTCATAATCAGTTTAACGATAATCAATACAATAACATCAAATGATCAGAGATAAAGAGTATAAGATGTACCTGACTCAAGATATAGATGCTGAGATGCTTATTTGGGAATAATGCCTTTGCACCAGTCACACTGAGACATTTCAAATGATACCAAACTTGTATAATATACTGTGTGATAATTATTCACATTAAACCATCAGGGAGTGGTCGTTCCTCAACCAGACTGCCCGGCATTTTCTAATTTCTCAATTCTTCCAGTTTAACTATCATTGAAGATTCAAGATGGACTTTTCTGTTAAAACCACATCATAAGACACGTCTCAGTTTGAAAGCTATTGACAACTGTGATTGGTATTTTAGTTTGTGAATGTATATAAGCTAACATACAATAATATAACAGTTATGTTTTTTATTTGTAGCACCCCCATTTATCAAAACTTCATGAAATTTAGTGTGCGTCATCAGAATATCAACATCGAGTTCTGTTTGTTTAGTAATCATGGACTTTGAGTTTGTTTACTCTCCTTTGTTCATATTCCCTCCATTACTTGGTCATCATGGTTTCTGTTAATATGAGTTAATGTCTATCAGATGTCATTAATTACCTTGTTTGTATTCAGTACTTAAGTTTTTCCTTTACCGTCGTTCGGTGTCCAGTCATGTTTATATCTGTGTGTGTGTCTATTTCTGCTACCTTAAATTATATTTAAACTTTTGTCTTCTTCTGCCTGCCTGCACACACCGTAACTGTCTTTGAGAGTCAAATTTTGTTACGCTTGGACATATGTCAACTCAACTTGTGTAAAAATAATTTGAATGTTTTCTGACCAATCAATTAACTTATAACTCTTTGACAGCTAGACATTATTTTGATACATTTTTGCTAGCACCATCCCAAGCTGCTGTGTGCATATTTTGGAGAGGATTAAACCAACAACAGCCTAGGAGGCAGTTTTTAAAGAAAAAGTATTTTTTTAAGGGAAATTAAAATAATTATCAGTGGAAATGAAATCAGTTGTATAGGCTAGTGCCATGTCACTGCACAGTACCTGAACATGGCCCACAGAGTTCAGTGTTGAGATGTGTGGTCTGGTTGCTGATGGTATTGTTGAGCACACAGCTGTACGCATCATCCAGACACTCAATCTCCAGAGAGAGATTGACTCTGAGATCAGACAAACTGATGCTGGACAATACACTCATTCCTGCGTACCAGGAGAGGGTCGCATCACTCTCATTCAACACTGAACACACCACTGAACAATTTGATGAAGATGATGATTGTTTTGAAGAATGGCTGATGACAGGAACAGGCAGCCGAGCTTGAAAACAGAATAAATCTAATTCAGTAAACACTAGAGTGCTGTGATATTTGTCAGTTCATTACATTTCAAATTGAATGAATGCGAGAAACAAATGGTATCAAATGTATATTATTAAAATATGTAATTACAAGAATGCATAAATGCACAAATAATTTTTTATCATCACAGAATTGTCTTTATATAATTTTATAATATTCTCAGTAATCATGAATATTATTAATTTTTAAAAGACCAACCTGCACGCGCACACACAAACACAAAAGTTTGGGATCGGTAACATTTTACTTTTTTTTTTTAATATAATTTTTAAGAAGCTTTTAAATGTCTCTTATGCTCACCAAGGCTTCATTTGTTTGATAAAAAATACAAAAAACTATAATATTGTAAAACAAATATTACAATTTCAAATAACTGTTTTATATTTTTGTAACATTATACTTCAAAAGTTTGGGGTCAACCTTTTTTTTTAAGTTACATTAAAGACATAATGTTAAAGATATAATATTAAAGATATAATGTAAAAAAAAATTGTATTTAAATAAATTAAATAGAACTTTATATTAATAAAAGAAGCCTGAATTAGTATGATTTATGACCATCTATGATTTTGAAGGGTCATGTGACACTGAAGACTGGAGTAATGAAGCTGAAAATTCAGCTTTGATCACAGGAATAAATTAC
The DNA here is from genome assembly GCF_016745375.1 of Pimephales promelas. The sequence goes on along the minus strand of NW_024121121.1, from coordinate 687,259 downwards.
ATTTAAAAATTCAAATGAAAAATGGTGGTTTTAAATTGTCATAATATTGACTATTTTTTATCTAATGAGAGATTTATTTTCAAAAACATAAAAAAGCTTATACCGATCCCAAATATTTGAATAGCAGTGTATATATATATATATATATATATATATATATATATATAAAATAAACAAGGTAGTAATTCTCTACTCACCATAGACGGTAAGATTGAATATGTTGAGCGGTGTCTTTGATCTGCTGCCGGTGACTTTATAAAGTCCAGAGTCTGTGGTTCTGGTGTTTGTGATGGTCAGAGATCCAGTCTTCTCATCGAGTCTCAGTCTGTCTCTGAATCTCTCGAAGTTATTTCCTTTTATTTTAGCTATGAGATTGTTGTGTCCAGTTCTCCAGGCTATCAGTTCACCTGTCTGTATTTCAGTATCAGTGTTTAGAGTGACAGATTCTCCCTCAGTCACTGACACTGACTTCACTTCATCAACACCAGACACTCCTGAAACAACACACAGAAATGTATCATTGCAAAACAACTCTTCACTTCACTAATTTCAATGTAGGCTATATTTTTAAAAATGGCAATAGTTGAAACACTTCGATGTCATGGATACAAATAAATGACAAAGTAACAAAATGAACAAACATCGAGTATATCTGTCTGACAAAATTTGAAAATGAATGACTTACCACTCAGACTCCATAAGCAGCAATAGAAGAATATAAATGCTTCAAATATTTTCTTTGGCATTTCGGTGAATGGTTCAAATGACAACAGGTCCTAATTTTCTAAAGGCTAGATTTAAACACAAACAAATGAAAAAAACAAAACAAAAAAAACCATAAATGTCACAATAAACGATGAACGTTTGGTAATACAGCAACAGAAGATCTGTAAAGGACTGTGCTACTGGTTTGTAGTGTGTAATAAGTCTGCTGTCAGTGTGTGAATAAACACCAGCGCTCAAGTGCTGCTCACTGCAGAGCAAACGGTCCTCTGGAGCTCATGTCCAGGGAGGAGCTAATGTTATTTGGGCCTGATGGGTGGAGCTAAAATATTTAACCCCTAACTCTCCCAACAACTCTATCCCTCGACACCATTAGAGTCTTAGACAACCAGAAACCACTTGCTGTTGATACAGCTTAATGGTCATTGGTTTAAACAATAACATTATGTTATTTTTCTGAAACGTCAAAAATGTTAAAACTCTGATGTTTTTTTATGTTTAAAATGTATTTGTACATATTTAAAAAGTCTAACAGTGGTATCTATGAAATAAAAATGGATTGACACCTTTTAAACGGTTGAATATGGTCCTCTGTAGCGCACCCCTTTTTAATTCATTATGGATCCCCTCTGGCCGAACTTTTGCGCTCAGTGCCATGTACCCACCCAACAGGAAGTCGGCTATTGTGGGTTGTTTGAAAAAAGCATGTTCTCCTCAGGTATTTATCTGATCGCCACCGAACTCAAACGCATGAAGTAAAAACATTGATGCTAAATTCAGGATTTTTATATCTTGAACGGTTTGGCTGCGGCGAGGCAACAAATTTATGGCGAGAAAAAGGGAAACAGGAAGTGTGTTAAAACTTCTGCATTCTGATAAGGGTTGCGTTCCACTTAATTTTTTTAAAAGTATTATTACTGGTATATAAATCATTTAATGGGTTAGGACCTCAATATATTGCAGATATGCTAACTGAATATAAACCCAACAGATCACTCAGATCATTAGGATCACATCAGCTAGAAATACCGAGGGTTCACTCTAAGCATGGAGAGTCTGCTTTTAGCTATTATGGCAGCCGCAGCTGAAACCAGCTTCCAGAAGAGATCGGCTCGTTCTTCGTACGTCGCTAACTCAGTTGGCTGGATTTGATTGTTGGCGATTTGCCATGATCTTGGATCGTTTGTTTCTTCGACGCTTATCCTGGACTTGCTGTCATAGCAACAGGTCCGTCAGCTTGAACCTGCTCGCGAGCAGGCTTATTTCATGTAAACAGGATTAGATCGCGGCTGATACGGGAAGTCCTTCAGCGCAGCGCGATAGTGTAGCTTAATTTCTGAGATTTATTTTTGTTTTCTCGTGAAACCATCGTCGTGAGGGTGTCGTTTAAATACATTATTATTTTGTTGGAAATGCACATTAATGTTCGATTCGATATCGGGCTTCAACAACAGCACAAAATGTTTGCATTGCCCTAAAATTATTTGCGAGTGGCTTCCTTTACACTATTGGAGATGCGGAGAACTTGATAAGCTTTCTGTCGTGCCATTCACAAAGTAGTGCTCTTAGTTTTTTTTTTTTTTTTTTTTTTTTTTGCCAACTTAGGGTATATTATAATTTTTAATGAAGATAATGCAATCATGATGACCATGCCGATTATGACTTACAGTCCATTAGGCTTAATTTACGTGATTGGTGCCATACACTGTAGACTACACACATGTTCCCATCAAGGCCTCAATGAAGGGATTTTGTGAGCAGAAAGGGGGCTTATACAGTGCAGCCAAATTACTATTACAATTTTTAATATTCCAGATTTGGAATATTATATCACTTTTTTTAAAAGGCATTTGACTGAGTAAAATCTTTTAGATGGTGTGTGACCATGTTCTATATCACAAATCAGTGTGAAAGCAAAATGGAGGATCTGTGCATGACTCAAGAATTTTAAGAGATTCACATTTATGAACATTATTTGAACATCGTAAGGAAAATTATAAATATCAAACTCACGGTATTACATACACTTATGCTGAGAACTGCATTTTTCCATTAAACAGGTGATTACAACAGGATCCTGCATGGAGACAGGTGTTTTATGACCCCATTCCCTGACCCAAACCCCAGACCAGTTACAATGCAGCTCTAGGACAAGGGCACACAATGACATGAGCTTTGGTCAACTAAAGGGAAGATTTCAATGTCTAAAAACCCTGAGGGTTGCACCTGACAGGGCCTGTGACATTGCATGTGCCATATTACACAACACTGCCAACATCAGAAAAAGAAAAAAAAAAATGTTTAATTAAGCCTAAAATAAAAGACAAGACAAATTTGAAAAACTCTGTTTGCTTAGAGTTTTATTTCAATAGTTCTTTGTAAAGAAAAGCCAGTTATTCAGTCATCTTTTTAAAAGATATTATGCAAGATCAGTAATAGTACTCTGTGTGATTTTACTCTGAAGTTTATTTTGAAGCAACTCTATTTCTAGTGCAATTTTTTCTTAGTCAAGTTCTGTTTCTCCCCCTGATTTTTGTTTTTTCAAAATACTCTATTTTCTGTTGAAGACTCATATAGGGAACAAATGCAACAAATAAAAAGCAAAAGTTGTCTACACTGCCCACCCCTGTATCACTGCTGTGTGCAGACTCTTCTGTAGGCCTTTCTGTACCTGTGGACTCCTGTCAGAAATAATAGGCATAGGCACAAGTAGAAATCAATTAAAGCCATCAATTAAATTAAAGTACTTCCTCCAAAGGACAGTCATCTGAGAAGTTTTCTTCACTCTCCAGTGCAATGTGATTGATAACTCATGGCAAAATATTTTTAACATAAGTTTATCAGTTTTTACTTTCACAAGACAAAGCAATTTATCATTACTCAAGATTTACATGCAGTTGAAATGACTAAACCAGCCAATTTGGATTATAGGTCTACTTAATTTAATGCAGCAACAAATTATTTCACAGTGTACAAAGATAATGTAAATCTCATTTCCCAGTGATGTAGGTGTTGCTGCTACTGGTCCCTGATGTGGGTCTGGAAGAGCTGAACCCAGGGATGCCCTTCACAACAGGGCAATTCACATTCAACCCAAGGGTCAGCTCTTCTGCCAGGGTCAGGAGCATCATTATTATTTTATTTTTTCTCAGCATTTTTCCTGTTTGCTTTTATAAACAGACAATCATTTATTTAACAGTGCCTTTTTAAAAGAGACTAGTAGGCCTATAAGGCCTAAAATTACCATTAAGTAGAATATTTTTGTACTTCACTTTCACCATGTTTATTATTATAGTGTGGTGACTCGACATTACAATGAACAAAGTAATTATGAAATTATGAAAATAAAAATAAAAATAAAATAATAATAAGTTATTAAAACATCTAACATGGCCACCACAAATTTGTCTTCTAGTTTTGCCAGCACTCTCTCCTGGCTTTTGCACACTTTGAGGTGTTCCCTGGCGTTTTAATTAAAGACTGAAATTAGCCATAACCTTGCATTAAAAGCGCTTGCTCTGCTTGGGAGAAAAACTGTGCGTGTTCTTTGGCCATGCTGAACAGCCAATAGCAGCGCTGCTGATCACTGGTTCTGCTATCGATACATGTCCCCTTTTAAACCAACGCGAGAACGCGCAGTTATCTCAGATAACTCAATCCAGCGATACTAATCATAAACAACAGGTGTGTTCGAAGAACCCAATTAGCCGGATCATGATTAGCACGATGATATTATCTTAGATGTCTCATTTGATCTCGGATGTTTTAAGCAACGTACGAAGAACGAGCCCCAGGTGTGCTCCTAGTCACATTCAAATCCAGACTCAAAACACATCTGTTTAGCTGTGCATTTACTGAATGAGCACTGTGCCACTGTTCGTCCGACTGTTACTGCACTTCATTTTATTTTTTATTCTAAATTGTTTAAATTATTTACTGTATTTTATTTTATTATAATGATTTTTTTTATTCTAAACTGTTTAAATTATTCTGATTTCTTTTGATTATTTAAATTTCTTCCATGTAAAGCACTTTGAATTGCCACTGTGTATGAAATGTGATATATAAATAAACTTGCCTTGCCTTGCCTGTACTTCACTCACTCCTGGATGTGAGTCATTGCTTAGGTTTAAATGGAATGCACTAAGCCATTGAACACTTGGAATTCATGTAACGTATGCTTCTGGTCTGTGTTGTGTTATTATAGTTAGTATATTGGGTCTGCATAGATAATGTATTTTTATGTGAACAGGCCGTCACACCAGATTCAGCTCGTATAACGCTTTATTGTTCGAGAGAAAGGCAGAAAAATGGAGCAAGGAAAAGAGAAGAACAGAAATGGAGAAAACGCAGTATCTCCGTACACTTAAACCTATACACATGAAGTAAAAGTATATAAACTTAAAACTGCCGAGTGAAATATGGAGTAAGAGGTGTTTTTCAGAGCTCTTGCAGAATCCGTAAAAATTTAATCTCACAACAGCATTTTTTAGGTCGAAAGTTGCTGCAAAATATTTAAAAACAACGCAGTCTGATATTATAAGTGCGGATGGCAGCGAATCTCCGCAAAATATAAGTAGGCCTACTCTGGTTCTACTACTAGCACAAGGCCTAAAGCCTCGGGACAAAGTGCATCCAGTCGATCTGCTATAAACATATATATGGACTTTGAAGTAATAAAAGCGGACATTCTATGAGATCGGATCATCTGTAATAAAGCAAGAGTTGAAGAATGCACAGGCTAAAGATTTCGACACAATAAAAAGTGAGCTACAGGCGATGAGGTCCGAAATCGCGAGCAGCGCCGCCGCCATGCGTTCTGAAATTGACCATATGAAAGAGAACATCAAAGACGAGATCCTGAGCAACATGGTTCGAGTTCACCCGCAGCGGTATCCAAATTTCTGAGAGAGATGCTAGAAATGGACAGAGATGTGAAGATTGACCGTTCGCATCGCAATCTACCCCCAAGGAAACCGGGTGATAAACCTCGCATTATCATTGCAAAGTTACATTATGATGGAGATTACATGGAGATCTTGCAGAAAGCCAGGTGTAAGGGGTATACAGTCAAAGACCCAGAACCAGATATGAAGAATGAAGACCCGGAGTCAGAATTATAAAAAATTAAAGAAAAGTTTTACTGAATATAGTTTGCAGTTTCATCAGCAGAAGTCAGCTTCAAGACTCACATAGGAGTTCGTAGACCGCCTCCTTACAGTTAACAATCACATAAGTTATACCGTTTCCAAGGTCTAAGCTACGTCATTGCTTACACGTTGAATGATTCTCATTGGCTAAGAAATAGATAAACACAGTAATTTTACACACATATACAGATAGACAGAAGCATATCTTCAGCGATGATGCATCTGACACTCAGAGGCTCGTCATGACCTTTCAGGTCACAGATTTGGGTTGCTGGTGCCAGTATGTCCAGAACAACAACTCAGTCAATCTCCAATAATGCCAGTGGTTCCTTAATGAAGTTCATGCAATCATGACCATGCTTTTGACTTATGTCCCTCAGGCTTCACTAACGTGATTGGTGACATAGACGGACGATAGACAGATGTTCCCATCAAGGCCTCAATGAATGTATTTTGTGAACAGAAAGGGGGTTCACATTGTAAATGTGCAGCCAATACCATTACGATTCTTAATATTCCAGATTAGTAATATTATATCAAATTTTAAAAAAGGCAGTTGACTGAGTAAAATCTCTTAGATGGTGTGACTACATTCCATATCACAAATGTGAAAGAAAGGATCTGTGCATGACTCAATAATTTTCAGAGATTTACATTTATGATCATTATTTGAACGTAGTAAGGACAAGTATAAATTATACAGGTGATTACAACAGGATCCTGCTTGGAGACAGGTGTTTTATGACCCCATTCCCTGACCCAAACCCCACACCAGTTTCAATGCAGCTGTAAGGAACTCCGCTTTTGGAAATATTATAATCAATAATAACTTGTTATGATTAATTATGAATATATGGGTCAGTTAATTGGATTTACTTGACATGGCTAAATTAATCTTACAATCAATTAATCAGTTCGTCCAACAAACTCTTTTGATTATTAATTTATTCCAAGAAAAGGGTATCTTCCATGGCCACAGAAGAATAATTATTTCTTAGCATATGTACAGTGCTTTGAGCAAATAGCAAAAAACACAATCGTAAAAGTGACTTTGATTTGCAAGCAGTCAACCAGAACCAAATACATAAAGTGCATAATTTGTATTAACTAAATCATAAACACGAATAAACTTAACAAACATACATAAATATGTGTATAAGGAAAAGGAGTGAGAGATGGAATGATGTAATGATGGAGAAGATCCATCTAACTATGAGAAGAACCAACAGCATTTCATTTTAACATTTCATCGAATTGAATACTTGCATTTGTAGTGGGAACAATTCTTGAAGTTGTGGAAAATTGAAGTCGTTGAGGATTCTGGCATGGGAAGTGGACGTTGTTTGAAAGTTATCTTTCTCCCTGACCACATGGCTTGTGAGTTGGGATAAACCTGTCAACACATGCCTATATGCAACAAAAATTAAAAGGAAAAGTACAACACTGCCCACCTCTATATCACTGCTTCTGTAGGCCTTTAGATGTAGACTCATGCAACTCATATTGCATTCAGAAATAATAGGCCTATACAAGTTTAAATGAAGTAAAGTTATTTATGCACTTACAGATACTTTCTCCAAAAGACAGTTAACTGTAACACGTTGGTGTGGTTTACCAACATGTTGGCCACAATTTCTCCAGCACTTATCTGAGCAGGATGGATCCCATTTTGCAATTAGCTGTGGAGTTCGAAAAAATCTGGTTAATGAGGAATGAGAGAAAATAATAGAAATAAAAAGGAAGAGGCATAGACGTTGGAACAGGGGGGGCGGCCGAATTCACCTAAGCACGGGCGTCAGTTTGAAATTTGCTGGGCACAGAGACACATTCGGAAGTGCTGGGTACAAACTTGTCAAACTGTGCAGCCTTTCTATTCAACCCATAAATAAATAGTCGATCCGCCAAACTTCATTTGACCGTTTTAATGGTCTAGCGGTAGCTCTTTTGCCCAGAGTGCCAGAGGTTACGGGTTCTAATCCGCCCTAGGTACAGTTTTTTTCTCTCTCATCAAAACAGAATATGTCCATCTGTGGTTACAGTCAATATCAAGCATAGGACACATTTATTTTGTGATTTTTACCGGAATGAATAGAGTCTCCGACGTAAAGGCGATTAAAGTGCGAGTCCGAGTGAAGACTGCGCGCCACAGAGAACATACTATAGCCTACAACTGACAGCAGCGGCAACAAGCGTTCCTCTTGATTTCAAAAACAAAACATTTTAGCGCTAGATCTCTTATTTAAACGAACTAAATTAATGCTCTGCTTAACAGGATATGTTTTATTCATGTTTAAAACGTTTTATTTTCCGATATATGGTGACTCAAGCACTGATGGATCAAGGAGCGGTCCATCAGTAGAGTCACCATATCGGAAAACATTTGGAATGGGTCAGACATAGCCCACAGTAATTCTGACTTATTATGTTTTTTAAAAGAATTTCGTTTTTATAAATTGTATTTCATTTTAATCAATCGTTTTAATCAACAAGTTGACTGATAAATTCTCAGAAAATGGATTTAATACCAATATTTTGAAACGGTGCGTAATTCCGTTTATGTGATCAATGTAATAGTGAAACTTTAGAACATTTAATTATAAGTTGTCATAAGTATAAACAGGAAAGGATGATTCTGAAAGATAGACTAAGTAAAGAAAAATTAAATTTGAAATGAAAGAAATGTCACAACTGAATTCAGGGCATGTGGGGTATAGAGAAATATTTAGGTTTTTGGAAAAAACTGGGCCAATCAATAGGTTGTGAAATTAGTTGTTATTAAAATTGTATTAGTAATGTTGTGAAAGTGTTTTATTATATGTAATTTTATTAGCTATTTATTTATTTAGAGTATTGTGATTCACACTCCATTTTAAGTAGCTAGGTGGCACCTTAAAAGTTGTTTGCTAACCGGCATTAAAAAAATAATAATAATAAGAGCCCATAGCCTACTCAAAACTGGGTGACAGCCTCTGGTGGCAGCACTGTACCAAAGCACTTTCTCTGAATGTACAAAGAAGAAAAAGATAATCGTCTAATCTAGTCCAAACGGCAGGTGGCGGTAATGCTCGTTTTTAGTTTGCAATCCGCTGTAAAGAAGAAAACCGTTAGATCATCCGCTATTGCGGTCTTTTGTGCTTTATGGCTTTATTTTCCAAATTTGGAAAAGTAACGTTTAACGCACTTCTTCTTTAGTTGGTTTAACATCATAGTGTAAATTATTTAGTCAGCCACAGTGGCTATACAAATCTTTCTGTTGTTATTTAGTAGGGTTAACAATCGTCGTCTTCATTCGGTAGGGTGTGGTTCAGAAACAAACAAACTACGAATATTAAAAACAAACGAAGTTAGGCTTCGTGGAAATCTGCAACAGTATGAAGCTCACCTTCAAATTCTTTCAGATTGTTCTACTAATATACGGTAAGTGCTCGATTTCAGTTTATTTTGAACACTTTCGGTTTCACTTTGGCAGCGATAACATATCGTTCATTGACTGTTGTCTTCTTCCTGAACTGTTAACGTACCTTATGAAAATATTCACATGTATTTAAATGACTTTAGACATGCCCTCCTGTTTAAGGATAAAATTAATTACCGGATAAAGCAGTTTTTGCATTTTGTATGCGTGAAAAAAAGGGGGGAAAAACTAGTTTGGATTAAGATAATGGATTCCGGTTGCTAGTCCCCCAGGCAGGATAAGAAATTAACACAAAACCACTAGAGTGACTAGGCAATCGCTACTCCGATTACACTTATTATTTGCCTTCTATATTCTTTGACGTAGCTTAATGCATTAGACTGACATTAAAAGAAATAAATGATATTATCCGCAAGCACCATAGGCCTGATTAACTAAGCATAGCCTGTACGTTACAAAGCAGATGAGCCCAGAATATGACGAAAGAAAGCAAATAAACCTTCTGGCAGCATTTTTACACAGGCGTTGCGTTCATTTTCTGTGCATTTTTTTCTGTATACTTTATTAGTATGGTGTTTCCTGAGTTTGGTCTTTTTTGACGTTGCGACTTAATTAAACTCGTTTCATTCATATTCTGGACTCATCTGGGGCCTGTTTCAGAAAGGAGGTTAAGTGAAAACTCTGAGTATGTTAACCCTGAAATGAGGGAAACTCTGGGTTTTCCGTTTCAGAAAGCTCTGGGTTTTCCGTTTAAACCTGAGACAGCAGAGTAAGTCAAGCCCATTTCTGAAAGAGAGGTAACTTATACTCAGAGTCAGTTACCATGGTAACTTACTCCGTGAACCTAACCTGGTCGGGAGCAGGTTTTCTTCAGTAAACTCAGAGTTTCTTGTGGTCTCCTCCCCTTTTTTAAAGAGGAAGTGCTGTTAAACACCAACAATAATACTAAAATGTGTTTACACATTCTTTAAGGAATATATATTGTTTGTCCATGGTTTAATTGACTAAATCTGTTTTGTAGCACTTTGCCAAAAAATAAAAGGATTTAAAACGTTTGCTAAACTTTTATTTGATTACCACCGTTTTTGATAATATATTTCTATTAAATCATTAAAAAAATTGGAATAAAAAACATTTAATAGAACTCACTTATTTTTCAAACATAATTTAATAAGTTATTAATGATAAAAAATAAGATGTTAATCTTATTCATAATTATTGAAGTTAGTTGATATGTTTTATTGAACAAATGTTTAATTTATTTAACTGTCATTTTAACTGATGCTAATAATAACCGTAATTTAAGAATGCAGTTTATATATTTAATAATTGTTTAATACCATAAACCGTGATATTTTCTGTGATGTTTCTCAACTCTCCCCACATGGGGGAGTCCCCCACCCCACCCCCACAAGTTACTCAGCAACTTTTACTCATGTTTTAAATTAACTACTTTTTACTTGAGTGGATTTTTAGACTGGTATTTTTACTTTTACTTAGGTAAAATTTTATCAAAGTAATAGTAGCCTACTTTAGGTTGAATAACATTCTTCCAGTTTCACCTTTATATTATAACACTAAGTTACTCTAAAATAGTTATGAATTATTAACTGACATCTTCAACGGTGTAGTTAGATTAATGTAATAATCAGGCTACTATCTCTAGAAAGTATTGGTCTACATATTACTAATTGCTAAATCTCAACCTCAACCACTTGATTAATACAAAGAGGAGAGACAAGAAACTGCACTTTTAATTCTTTCAAATTCACAATATACAATTGCATGAATTATTCTTAAATTGATCAAAGTGTGTAGAGGGAGAAGGTTACATAAAAAATATACCTTTTAAAAATGTATGTTAAATCCACTATTGTTTTATACTTAATTGGTTTATGTAGTAGCCTATTTAATGTAATTGCATCATATTTTATTTTAAATTACAGAAGAATTAAGAGTAATCCCTTTAATTAAATTACAATATTTAGATTACTTGGTAATTAATAAACACCTCTTTTTGTCTGGCGCTGTTGCCATGGTGACTCCTAATATCTGTGCTCCATTGATAATGGCTTTTTATAGTTGTGGTGCAAGCGCTTAACTCAGAGTCAGTCAACTCAGAGTTGATTGAACTAACTCATTTCAGCTGTTATGTAACCGAAAACTCAGAGTTTCCCATCTCAGGGTAAGTCAACTCTGAGTTCAAGCTTTAACTCAGAGTTGGTTGAACCTCCTTATTGAAACGGGCCCCTGCTATCTGTATGTATTAGTATGATGTTTACTGAGTATGTATTTCTTTTAATATCAGTCTATGCATTAAGCCATGTTTCGAGGACGCGGGTTTCGTGATATCATCACGTACAATATAAGTCATATTTCATTGGCTAGGCAACGACCAATAAAATGGCTTGTTTTTTGAAGACTCCCCCCCCCCCCCTTTTCTCTCCTGCCGCCACTAAGTTGAGAAGATGTAAGTGCCTAATTGAGGTTGTACTGCAAAAGTGAATGTACTAAGTGCAAATGCATATTTCAAGTTTGTGTTTGTCATTGTACTTCAGTAAATGTCATTTTACACATTTGTGACTATTGTCTGCGAGTGCAAATTTCAACATTCAACTTCAGATTTTTATTTGCCATGTTCCCACATTGGAGCTGGGAGTGTAAATTTTAGCGTACAAGTAAGAATATTGATTATACAAGTTCTCAAAATCACATCTACGTGCTCTAGAGTTTTGCTACTCTTTTGCCTTCATAAAACACGGCTATTGTTTGCGTTCTCAAACCATGAGGCGTTGTTGTCATGCAAATGAACGGCCAGGACACATTAAAAATCTTCTGTTTTCAGTTAAAATGGTCTAGAGTAAATTTAATTAAATTTGAATTCATCGTGATTCTATTATGAAATATCTTCAATTAAAATATGGGCATTTAAATATGCAAATAATTATATGCTTATAGGCTACGTCACAGAATAAATAAATCTCTCCCATTTAGCCGAGGTACGTCCCAAAGTACGTCCCAAATCAGCATATGAATCTCAACAATGGTGACATGCTTCATGCGGCAATGGATGCTGGGTAGGGGTGCACGATATATTGACTCATTAAATTGAAAGTCTCTCTATAATTATTTAATATTTTGTTTATGATGCGTCCCGTCCGACATAACATGTACCTTTGGAAAAATACGCGTCACTTGGTAGCGGTGCATTTCCCCCGACTCATTTACTGGTTCTCCTTCTCCATAAAGAACATGAAATCAAGGAGAGGGTTAACCTTTCATGCTACAGTCAGATTTCCCCAAAGTGGCCAGAAAAAACAGGGGAGACTCAATATGACTCTAGTGTCGCTACTCGCTACAAAGCTAATCGCTTTCACTCTCTCACTTCTCCCTCGCTCTACCACACAATCCCCACACATAACTTACACACTTGCCATCTTGACGCACACACCAGCGCACAGGTATAGACATCAGGGCGCCAGTCCACTTCATGGGTTTTCTCTGATCGGATAGCATCTGATTTATCCAAACCCTGGGAAGATCATTTCATTTCTTTACTTTTAAAGTCCCTGTGAGATAAAAATTGAACCTATTTACTTTGTTAGCGCATATTACTAGTCTTGTGGTGAACAATTAATCCATGCAAGTAAATATATCTATATATATATATATATATATGAAGAGTTCAGATGCAAAAGCCTCTAAGTGCCATTTGAAATTTTCTTCTAAAATGATCATTTTTATCAAACTTGTATATTTAAGTTCGGTAATTTCAGTTAAATTGCAATGAGGATTACCTAATAATTGTCATTAAAGTGAAATTACTGAACTTGAATATATAAGCTTGATAAAAATGATCATTTTAGAAGAAAATTTCAAATGGCATTTAGAGGCTTTTGCATCTGAACTCTTCATATATATATATATATAAATTTACCATGGTAATCTTTAATCAAAATCTGAAAAGTTACTTCCGGTTTGGGAGGGTGTCTTTTTCTGATGACGTAGGTTTGACGGCTTGGGCTTGGCCCCCCCCCCCCCCACACACACACACACCACCAATTTATTCTGTCCCTACTTAAAATCAGTCTGCAGATGACAAAGAAATTGTTCAAAACAAGTTTTAACTTTATTTTGTTTTGATATTCCGATCTGTGATATTATATGGATTAAAGTGCAATCAGAAACAACAAGCCAAAAAGACAAGAGGGCAGGCCCTGTCATTGTAAAAAGTGTAAATGTAACATAACATGAAATGGGTGGATTGGGATTGTAAAATAAATAAATAAATATACATATATATATATATATATATATATATATATATAATAAAAACAACTTGCTGCATCACAATAAGTTTATTGTGATTGTCAAATTATTTGGTAACTAAACATAATTTTATTAGGTTTATTAACATAAACACAATGTTTACATGGTACAAAGACTGTATGCTACTGTTTTTATTATTGCTTAACACAAATTTCACACAATTTCAAAGATTTGATTCTGATATTGATTCAATATCAATTCCTTTGGATAAATATTAGGTACAGTAGATATGTTAATGTGTTATGTTAATTGTTCTCCAAAAATAAATTACCTAATGCTGTAAACATACAGAGAGCCCTGTCAGTTGGTATTATTAAAGGTAAACTCAAATTAAAAAATAATGCGTTTTTATAATAACAAACAACGTTATAATATTTTTAATGATATAGGTCAAATATAATAAATGTGTATATATCATATTTAGCAAAATGCTCCTCTCTATAGCAATTATTTTAAGTCCAACTAACATGCATGCTACAAGGGTCATTAAAAGGCATTCCTGAGTCTGAGGTAAATGTAACGTTACGTGACGCATGTTGTTCTCCAACTTCTCCAGCTGTTTTATGGACATCTTTCCGCGGTTGAAAAACACTGATCGATCGGTTTTATTTCGGTAAGTTAGCAGTAAAGAGTAACAGATGATCGGTTAGCGTGCCGCTTGAACTGAGATCTGTTAGTGGTCTTTCACGTGATCACGTCACATTTACAAGCGCCAAAATGGTGTTTATTGTTTGAATTTCGTAATAAAATTGACAGAATCTGAGAGCTGAGGTGAGAATTTGTCTCATATCAATAACAACCTGCTCTGTCTGTTGGTGTCAGTGTCCTCTTGCTCTTTGCTTCGCGATGTTTCTCTGCATGAGAAAATGGATGTGTGCGTGAGAGAGTGTAAAAAGTGACAATTGCGTCTCTCACAGTGTATTTTTGAGAGTTGGCGGCCCTGCAGATTCAGCTTGTAAATGTTTTCGGCGGGTGTGCTTCTGCTGCCGCGGTCTTGTTCATTTATCATTTTGTTGGTGATCTCTATCTTGGCAAGCGCTGAGCGCGCAGCGCGGTCGGAACTACGGGAGCCCAGATGGCCGTCGGCGGTTGTTAAAGAGAAACCCGATTTTCATTCAAGAAAATCGGCGCAATTGGCTTTATGCACAGCTTCACTACTTCCTGAATTTCAGCCAGCTCCTTGTTTCTTGTCTGCCATTATTGGACACATTGATTAATTCAGGTGTGTCTGACCTCAGTAGTCATGGGAACAATAATCAGGCACACCTGAATTAATCAATTTTGCCCATAATGGCAGACAGGAAACAAGGAGCTGGCTGAAGTTCAGGAAGTAGTGCAGCTGGGCATAAAGCCCATTAGGCGCAAACTACAAATTCGAGTTAATCGATAAAATCGATTTATCGCCCAGCCCTACCAATTTACTCACTGAACCACATTAAAATCTCCATATTCCTGAGATTGAAAAATGCGGTGCCTTTAAAATGAAGATTACAAAAGAAAACTAAAAAAAAAAGAAGAACCAAAATCTAAAAGAAAGTATTAAGAAGTCATTAATACTACTTGAAAGTTACAGGCATGCAAACCTTGGGAAAGGGAAACCCATTAAAAGTTCTTCTCCCCATTTTTAATATGGACACTATATAATGCAACACTGATTGCTAAAGTAAACTGATTTCACTAACAGGCCTACCAGTCTCTGTGTAAAAAAAAAAAAAAAAATGATGCTGCCATATTTTTTAAGTCATTTTTACTAGTCTCTCAGGTGAAAATTGTCATTTTGACCCCTCTCCACAAAATAATGGATTATTTAGTAATACAGTCATGACATTTCATATTTTGGCTTCAATCACTATTGATCTCTGTCTTTCTTCAGGAAAAAAAAATGTAGTCGAAGTATCTGATATTTGGTTGATTTTGAACGGAATGACCCTGTAATGCTAACTATGGCGTCAGTTTTGTGTATCAGTTTGAGCCAGAGTCTAACAATGACTGTCAAGAACAAGCTGATAAACCCAGACTAAAGTCACAAATCTCAACAGACTCGGACTGACTGACCAAGCAGAGCAGATTTTCTTTTCAGAACGAAAAGAAACAAAAAATAAACCAGTGTTGAGGATGAAAACAGGTGCAAACAATGCAAATTATACAAAAGAGAGTTGTTTTTAACATTTAAATGAAGTAAAAATTCTGGTAGACCCCATAAACCAAATTATGAAGCTGTAAATGAGCACAATAGGGGCCCTTTAATTAGTCAAATTGTGCTTATTGTGCAAGCCTATTCTCAGTTAATATTGCTGCGTTCAAGTCCTCCTGGGGAGTTCGTACGTACGAGGTGCGTTCAAGTCCGTTTCGTCGGAGCAAAATGGCGGTGTACCTACTTTTAATGAATTACACGAAAATACAGCAAGGTTTGTTAACTCTGCTAATAAAAAAAAATGAAGAACAAAGAATGCGCATCAGGTGTGTTTTTCTTTCTATGTTTTTTATTAGCTTATGAAGCCAATGTAAACTCTATCATTAGGTATAATATTTATTACAGTGATATCATATTTTGTGCAGAGAGCTTGTTTTATAAATGAAAAAGGCTTACAATGTCAATGAGTAAACATTGAAATTCAATTAAAATTTACCGTCAATAGACGTTGAATGAACGTTTCTCACTGACACGCCCCCAACTCGTACAGATCGGGGCTTAAAGAAATCCCGAGCTCCCCACTGGTATTTACGACATTGTGAAGGCGTTCAAGTGCGTTCAACTCGTAATTACGATCTATACGAGATGACTTGAAAGCAGCATATGTTCACTAATATCAGCAGCAGTGTTATGAGTTTAATCTCTGAGAAACTGTTTCTGTTTGTTCTGCAGGAGTGTGTGTTGCTGAAGCAGATGAAGTGAAGACAGTGTCAGTGATGGAGGGAGAATCTGTCACTCTAAACTCTGGTGTTACTGAAACACAGGGAATAATTCTGATACAGTGGAGGTTTGGAGAGTCAGGTTCCACTATCGCTCAAATGGATAGAAAGGAGATCTCATATCCCAGTCCCAGTCACATTGACATATTTACAGGGAAACTGCAGCTGGATCAGACTGGATCTCTGACCATCAAGAACATGAGAACCAAACACTCTGGACTTTATCAACTAGAGAGCGACCTCAACTCTGGGTCCTCACGTATGATATTCAATGTTACTGTCTCTGGTGAGAATACTTTTACTACCGATAACTATAGTTAGATGTTTAGCATTTTATGTTTTGTTTTATGAATTAAACTGAATTAAGCTGAGATTTCACCAGCAAATATTACTTATGTGTTTAACAGTCTTACAGAATTGTAGTTTATTGATATCACAGTCATGCTGTTGTTCTGAATATCTCACACATATGATCAGCATGATGGCGAGTGTGATACTGTTAATATACTATAGTTTTAGAAATAAAATCATATTGATTGACTTACATTTTACACACAATTTGCTCAGATATTTTTAGTTTTATTCCACTGGTGAAAGTTTTGAAATAATTCAAAGCAGGATCAATTATATAGAATTATAAATTGTAATTCTATCTACTGAACACATTCAATTGTAGTGTTTCAAATAGTGAAATGTTCCTGTGCTCTTATATGAAACGACACATTAAATTAGTCAACCGAAAGTAACTGTTGTACATACTAAACTGATTACCTTTATCAATCTGCATATGCCTTGTGTATTAACCATATAAACTGATATTCTAGTGCCAGTCACACTGTTCAACATGTTTAATCTGTGTGTCTGTGAATCTGTTTCTTGCAGAGTCTCCATCTGTTGTTGATGTTGGTGAAGCTGAAATGAAGAGTGTGTCAGTGTTGGAGGGAAACTCTGTCACTCTTCAGACTGATGTTACTGAAACACACGGAGATGAGCTGATAGTGTGGAGGTTTGGAGATGAAGGAAAACTCATAGCTAAATATGATGTAGTCAAGAGCTCACAATTACTCGACACTGATGAGAGATTCAGAGACAGACTGCAGCTGGATCATCAGACGGGATCTCTGACCATCACAAACACCAGAAACACAGACTCTGGAGAATATACATTGAAGATCAACAGCAACAAACAGACGTTTTACAAGAGATTCATTGTTACTGTCAGTGGTGAGTAACTCGAGTCTTATGAAGGATTTTTTTATCAGTTGTCCATAAATAATTCAGATGACACTATAATTAATATTAAATGTTATTTTAATGTTTATAATTATCACTGTCATTGGCATATATTTACTCACTAAATACAACCCGGATCTTCACTCAGGTTATATAGTGCTGATGTTTATAGTGTGTGTGTGTGTTATAGATCAGACACACTCACACTAATGTCTGTCTTTATCATTACAGTATCAGATCTACACTCAGGTTATATAGTGCTGATGTTTATAGTGTGTGTGTTATAGATCAGACACACTCACACTAATGTCTGTCTTTATCATTACAGTATCAGATCTTCACTCAGGTTATATAGTGCTGATGTTTATAGTGTGTGTTATAGATCAGACACACTCACACTAATGTCTGTCTTTATCATTACAGTATCAGATCTTCACTCAGGTTATATAGTGCTGATGTTTATAGTGTGTGTTATAGATCAGACACACTCACACTAATGTCTGTCTTTATCATTACAGTATCAGATCTACACTCAGGTTATATAGTGCTGATGTTTATAGTGTGTGTTATAGATCAGACACATTCACACTAATGTCTGTCTTTATCATTACAGTATCAGATCTACACTCAGGTTATATAGTGCTGATGTTTATAGTGTGTGTTATAGATCAGACACATTCACACTAATGTCTGTCTTTATCATTACAGTATCAGATCTACACTCAGGTTATATAGTGCTGATGTTTATAGTGTGTGTTATAGATCAGACACACTCACACTAATGTCTGTCTTTATCATTACAGTATCAGATCTACACTCAGGTTATATAGTGCTGATGTTTATAGTGTGTGTTATAGATCAGACACATTCACACTAATGTCTGTCTTTATCATTACAGTATCAGATCTACACTCAGGTTATATAGTGCTGATGTTTATAGTGTGTGTTATAGATCAGACACACTCACACTAATGTCTGTCTTTATCATTACAGTATCAGATCTACACTCAGGTTATATAGTGCTGATGTTTATAGTGTGTGTTATAGATCAGACACACTTACACTAATGTCTGTCTTTATCATTACAGTATCAGATCTACACTCAGGTTATATAGTGCTGATTTTTATAGTGTGTGTTATAGATCAGACACATTCACACTAATGTCTGTCTTTATCATTACAGTATCAGATCTTCACTCAGGTTATATAGTGCTGATGTTTATAGTGTGTGTTATAGATCAGACACACTCACACTAATGTCTGTCTTTATCATTACAGTATCAGATCTACACTCAGGTTATATAGTGCTGATGTTTATAGTGTGTGTGTGTTATAGATCAGACACATTCACACTAATGTCTGTCTTTATCATTACAGTATCAGATCTTCACTCAGGTTATATAGTGCTGATGTTTATAGTGTGTGTTATAGATCAGACACATTCACACTAATGTCTGTCTTTATCATTACAGTATCAGATCTACACTCAGGTTATATAGTGCTGATGTTTATAGTGTGTGTTATAGATCAGACACACTCACACTAATGTCTGTCTTTATCATTACAGTATCAGATCTACACTCAGGTTATATAGTGCTGATGTTTATAGTGTGTGTTATAGATCAGACACACTTACACTAATGTCTGTCTTTATCATTACAGTATCAGATCTACACTCAGGTTATATAGTGCTGATGTTTATAGTGTGTGTGTGTTATAGATCAGACACATTCACACTAATGTCTGTCTTTATCATTACAGTATCAGATCTTCACTCAGGTTATATAGTGCTGATGTTTATAGTGTGTGTTATAGATCAGACACACTTACACTAATGTCTGTCTTTATCGTTCCAGATCCAGGTCTGTCTTCAGGAGCTGTAGCAGGAATAGTTATTGTTGTTCTGCTGTTGTTCGCTGCTGCTGCTGTTGGTGTGATTTACTATCAGCGAAAGATCTCTGAACTAGAAAGACAAAAGGGTAAGTATTACAGCTGATATGGCAAAAGCATAGGGTTGGCTCTGTACTGCAATTTTTGCTTCGGTACGATACCAGAATATAATATTGATACTAAATTTATAACAGGTGACAAATGACCAGCCTCAAAAGAACTGAAAACTATTTTATTATGAACACTGTATGAAATTCTGCAGTAGCAATTGTATTGCTTGTAAACAAGATAACTAGTTTGTTTATATCACATTGTGCACAACAGAATCAAAATGTTAAAAAAAGAAGAAAAAAAGAAAACTATGATAGTTAAATCTGCAACAACTATGTAATGTCTTCTTGCTTCTGTGGAGTTGCTTTAATACTTCTTAGTTAGTTTAATGCATCAAGTAATGTTAATATGATAAATATGTATCAATATATTTATAAAAGATTATTGAACTAGATTACTAAATTATATAATATTGTTTGGTCAGGTTTCCTAATGGATGTTGACAAAAAGTAGCTTTATATAAAATTCTATTCTAACAATCATATTAGTTATATTCATATTATTTTTAATACCAAAATTAATATTACTAATCTCTTAATACATTCAAGCGAATTCAATTCATATATTAATTGTTTGAAATTATACGCAAGTGCAAATACTACGAGACCTAAACATCATTGATTCGTTAGTCATGTTTGAGCTTCTGTTTACCGCAACATGATACACTCAGATTGATGTGTGTTGATCAGTGTTGTGAATAAAAGTCTAAATTAATTGGTTGAAAGATGCTCTCAACTGTTGATCTATTAACTTTTTGAACAAATTAGGATTAGCAAGTGAAAGATTTGATGTGTTGCCTCCCCTTTGATCCTCGTGTTGTTTCTTTATAGCCACCACCATTCAAAAGTTAAATTAAATATCTAAGTTGACAGTAAATACATTTTTAATTTATATGGTCTGGCTCTGGAGTGGAGAATGAATGGAGGAAAGGATCTTAGCGCAGCATTTATTAAAACAAACCAGATAAAGGTTAACCAGACAATCCTAAATGAGAGAGAAAACCCATAAACGGGACAGATTTGTAAATATACCAAAGATAACGCCTGACCACAACAGACTGAACCAGAGGGATATTCAAGCACAGGATACTGATCAACTAAACTAGAAACTTGTGGAGGACTGTGATCAGGAACCACTGAAACAAATATGAACGTATAGAAAACATGTGACGTGATTCAGTACACGTCAAAATACAAGCCCTTAAACAAAAACAGAGAATATTTATCAATAGAGAAATAACTGTTCTTCTGAACTTTCTATTTATAAAAGAATTCTGAAAATGCATCACTGTTTAAATAAAAATAGCATCACAACTCTTTCCAAAATTATTAATAAACAGAAATGTTTCTTGAGCTGCAAATCAGCATTTTAAAATGATTTCTGAAGGATCGTTTGACAGTGAAGACTGGAGTAATGATGCTGAAAATACAGCTTTGATCACAGGAATTACATTATTAAAATATAATAACATAGAAAACCGTGATTTTAAATTGTAACAATATTTCACAAATCTTACATACATTTTTTGAACAGCAGTATATACAATAAACAATATGCTAGATAAAACATTGAAACTTGTCTTCTGCTTATTACATCTTTCTTATATCTGTCTGTCTGAAAGAAGTCTTTTCTCACCAAAGCTTTTGCCATTTACAGCTACCTGAACTAATATTAAAAATGTATAATTGATAAATGCTGAGGGAAGGGAAGAATTGTTTATTCATGCTAACTATGGCAATAGCTCAAATTAACACATGCTATTATTGTAACTTATTGTAAATTGTTATTCATTATTTTTTTTAAGAAAAGGCCTCTGTGATGAACTTATTATTTACAGTAGATGTGATGAGCACACGTGAAGAATCATAAAGTATATTCTCAGTGTTTCTGACATGTCTTCTAATTTCTCTGCTGTGATATGAAGTGATGAACGTGTCTGTGAAGGAGGGAAATGATATCACTCTAAACACTGGTGCTGAACTACACAGAGATGATCATGTAGAGTGGAGATTTGGAGATAGAGAACTTCTCATAGCTGAAATCAGAGGAGGGGTCACTGAGATATATGATATTGGTCTTGATGAGAGATTCAGAGACAGACTGAAGCTGGACAAGAAGACTGGATCTCTGACCATCAAGAACACCAGAAACACAGACTCTGGAGAATATCAACTAAAGATCAGCCAAGATGGTAAAATCAAAGACAAGAAGTTCAATGTTTTCGTCTGTGGTGAGTAGTTTACATTTAACATCTTTATTCTTTTAATTTTAATATTTTAATGTATGATGTCATTGTGAAGAGCTTATTTCAGGTTTTCCTTATCTTTATTGGCGAGCTTTTGTCCTCACAATGTTGGTGAAATCACACACACACTCATTTTTATTAGCATTATTATTAGCAGTTTCATCTTCAGGATTTCTTCTGATCAGAAACACTATCAGCTTTACTCGTGGATATGGACAATTAAAATATAGACTGTCTTTTTGATATTTTGGCACTATGAACTTATTAGAATAATTAATCCGGTAAACTCTCTCCAAACGTGATGCTTCTCTCCTAACGTTAAACTTTACTGTGTGCAAAACAGTAAGCAGTGTAAGCACCAACCAATGATAGTGATTTTGAACTAAAGATGATCAAAAATAAATTTGCTGAGGGACAATATCGATCTACGAGCGCCGATCCAAGTGTGCTGAACTGTGCAGAATCTCATATGGTCCGTTATTTCCGGAAGAAACACAAACACGAACCGTTTTCTTCTCTTCAGTATGTACACGTAGCCTAGTGTTCGCGCTCACCTTATCACCTTATTCACATCTCACCAGCGCACTTGGATCGGCGTTCGTAGATCGACTGGTAGAGACTATTTTTTAAAGATGGCTTCTTCCTGTATTCGCGAAGTTGACTGTGTGTATAAAATATCTTCTTATTAAACTGTATGGACACTGACAAAGTTCTCAATGCTTCAGTTTGAATGTATGGGACCCTTATTATGCTACCGTGTTAGTGTGGGGCTATTTTGAGCCTTGTTAGTGGTAATAACAAGCGATTTTTATTTGTCATAGACAGCAAACTGACATTGAATCAACGTGGAAACGACGTCTCTCATGACATTGAAACACTGTTGATTTGCTCATCGAATTAACGTTGAACCAACGTCAGACGCGGCATTCTTCAAAGCTAAATGAAATCGAAAATTGGTTTGCTTTCATAACGTTGAAACAACGCGTTGATTTCAAGTTGATTTTCCGTTAGTTTTGAAAGAATGACGCGTCTGACGTTGGTTCAACGTTAATTCGATGAGCAAAACTATGTCAGATCAACGTTGTTTCGATGTCATATTTCTACGTTGATTCAATGTCAGTTTGCTATCTGGGTAGTCATTACTCTATGCCTTATATACTAGCATTATACTAGCGTTATAGGCTAAACTGTTTTTAGAGATAAAGCTATTTACATCCGGCAATCATAAAAAAAACAAATCTCAGATAACGATTGACTAGGTAACAATGTGTAATTAGACCAAAGGTTCATTTTGCGCCGGAGTTGTCCTTTAAAGCCACACCGTGGAACTCTTCAACCTTTATAATATATTACCAAAACCCATTGAGATGGAAGATCGACTTGCAATAGGTTGAATGACGCGTCTGCCGTCTCCTGAAGGTGTCTGTATCGCTTTTACTTGCACTTTGTAACTTCGGGTTTCGGGTAGTGTTCGGGTAATGCTAGTGCTCAACTCGCGTTTGACTGCCGTCTGTATGTTTTCGTCATGCCGAACAACAGCTACAATGAAGAAGGCAACGGTTTTATCAGAGGAAACTAAAAAAGAAAAGGGGAGAGTGACAAATTAAAATCCAGGACTAGGATTAACACATTGGTCCAGCTTTCGCTTCCCTCGCTGGCGTGAGCTAACGGAGGAAGGGTACTCGACCGATGCGGACGCTTGCCTTCACACAAATGCTGTTTCTAAGGTAACCCAGATAAATTCATATAAGCAGTGTAGTATTTTCTGGTATTCCGGCCACAGCCGATGGTGTTATGAGTGTAATAAAATGCCCACAGCCCAGTGTTCATTTCTACAAACAGCCCGCCTCAGTGCAGGGCTCGCACTAATAAAATCGGCTCATGTAAAATATAACGTTAACATTACATTAAATGTAGTGAACGTCCCCACGACTCAGTAGTACCCACAAACACTAACATTACACACTACATGTCCCACGGTTGCTGTAAAAATAAACCAACACACATAACGTTACAGTCAGCTCTGGCCGACGGTGTTTTCAGTGCAGTGAATGTGCCCGCTGTCCCACGCCCACATTCACTCACAGACATGATAATCCCCACGGGGATCACCCCGCTCGCTCTCTCAGCCGGCTGCTATAAGGGAATCAAGCGCGGCAAGGTTGCCCGGCCCGCCTCATACACTGCAAGCACCATAGACAGTAAAAGCACAAGCACACACAATCTAAAGACACGGGAGGCTGACCGGTTGACTGTTTGTTGACTTTAATTTGCGACAGTGCTGCGGAGCTTGTGGCCTCTAGGGACGCTGGATGTGAAAATTACATGTTGAGCACCATCTAGTGGCCAAAAAGTTCCGCAGTGTGGCTTTAATCCACTTTTTCCTTACACTCAATTCAGTCGGGAATCCATGAAAACTTAAGTAGGGTTGGCGTTGTTGGTTAGATTTACAAAGTGGAACAGAGCAGTGACATCTAGCCTTTGTTTCAGCCATTGTTGAAGTGTAAGTGGACATGCACAAACTTGACAAATCCCGCCCATGAAACCCGGGAAAGCGGGACTTTAAAGGGTTAGCCCTTTAAGACTCCACAGGCTCCATCTCATGCAAAATAGACAAAAGCCAAATGAGAGCATCGATGACTTTATGACTATAGCCAGAACTCTTGCACTGAAATGCCAATTCACTGACGATGAGCTCAATGAACGTTTAGTCGAACTTATCATTGGTAGTACTCCTTTGGAAGCGTAAAGAAACAGCCTATATACAGCGAGGCTAAAGGTCACCCCATTGCTGACATGCTAGCGGATAGGCGAACCCGCAGCAGCAGCTGATAATGAACCGATACAACAGCTTGGCCTGTCACAGACTGTAAATGCCCGTGCTGTAATAAGAGGATGAACATGATGTCAAAACCGCAACAAGCCAAGGCAGTGCCCTGCATTCAACGATATACTCTATGTGCGGTAACAAAGGCCACTGGGCAAAGTGCTGTAAAAAGAACCAATCTTGTTGGTTGTTTGAGATGTTTACACACTTATGTTAAACGGGGTATGTTATGATGATACATAATACATGTGTACATAATACGCTATGAGGGTGTACCGGAAATGTATGTCATGTTAAGTCAAAATTTATTTACATAGCACCATTTATACAGGCAAGCTGACCAATGTGCTTTAGTATAAAATTACACAACAGACAAAATTTCAATTAAAGTACAAATTACAGGTTATTAAAAGCAATTGAATTTAAAGTCGTGACTTGAAGATTGACAGGTCAGATGCAGATCTAACATGAAAAGGCAAGCTATTCCATAATGTAGGACCCGAAATCGCAAAGGCACAATGACCTCTGTGTTTTAGCCTGTACCGTGGGATAGATAAAAGTTTCTGTGTCCCTGACGTAAGACCTCTGGAGGGATTGTATTGTACTAATAACTCAGAAAGATAGAGGGGAGCTAGGTTATTTAGGCACTTATAAACTAATAAGAGAATTTTAAAATCAACCATAAAGCGAACCGGAAACCAGTGAAGTGATGCAAAAATAGGTGTAATATGTTCATGTTTGCAGATGCCTTTTAAAAGTCTCACTGCTGCATTTTGGACTATCTGAAGACATGCTGGAGTAGTGGAGTTTATTCCATAGCATAAAGAATCACAATAGTCTAGTCGAGATGAGAAAAAAGCATGGATCACCCATTCAAAGGCTTGGGGACAGAGAAAAGGCTTAACTTTTGTAAGACTGGAAAACTGGTTAAAGAGAAAATATCTGACCAGTGCCCTCTGAAGACAAATGGCACTGCTTGCAAATTAACATTTGACACCCTACCCCCTTTTCTTTGAACATCTTATCTGCATCTTCTCTTTTTCTCTCTCTCAGTCAATAACACTGAAAAACTCACTCAAGAATATGGTTTTAATGTGAATGATAATCTTTAAGGAGTGTTTAGAATCATTGTGATGGTCTCAGGGTGACTGGTAATAATGTCTCATTCCCAAAGAAGTAAAAGGAAAGGTAATAAGGTTAAGAAGTTTAGGAATCACAGTCACACAAAGGAGTGTGGTCTGAGTTAACATCTTCTGCCTTGTTGTCTGAATGCAAATTACAACCAAGCAAATGGTCTGCCCCCGATAAACATTGTAGGGGGATTCAGTAACTTTCCATTGAAACCTGGTGATTAACATATCAGGTAAGGTCTGGCTATTTAAAGGGTGCAGCGGGAGAGCTCAGGGCTGCCTTTCTGTATTCAGATCAGCCCATGATGTTGTGTCTCTTCGAGGCTCAGATCATGTAATATGTTGGGTAAAGTTCCTTGTTCTAGAAACATTGATGTTTTGCATTGATTATCTTGTGGAATTGTAATAAAACATTTACCTGACATAATAAATTGTTATATTTGGCTATTCTAACAGACTTTGACTTTATTTTCATTAGAGTTAAAGGAATAGTCAAGCATTAACATATTTAATGATGCACAGATATCATTGATAAACCCTTTTCATTTTATGGAGTCAGATGAAACGAGTTAATACATAAGATTAAATGTGTTGCATTTAATTAAAATTCACTTTGCCATGGAAAAGACGGAACACGCTTGAGACCTTCACCACGAATCGAACTCCGCAATTTGGATCGATTTCGTGGCCTTTTTTACACTTTGGTCAGCAGACAAAGATGGAAAAAACACGATCTGACAACAGAATTTACTTTCTTATCTAGTTTCAGGACACTATCTAACGAAACACCAAGATTTTTCACACATGTGTTCACTGACGAAGAGAGTGTATATACTTGAGGATTGTGGCTTAACCCTTTATGACCTGTCATAGAACAATTCCACCAGAGTATATCTTTCTATTTTTACATGCTGTGCTGTCATTCTTTTGAGCATTTTCATATGCCATACATCAAAATAATCCTTACTCTCCCAATTTGAAGGCTATGTTTGTAATAAATGATAAATATCTCAAAAGTGCAATAAACAAAAAGAAAAACAATTTTTTAAAAAAATTCTACATTTTATTCAATACAAAAAATGGTAAATGTCAACCTCAAACTTGTCAATGTGACAAAGGTGCATAAAAAAATTTAAAACCATACAAAATTGATTTTAACTGTTTACATAAATTAGTTTTTAAGACTCGTTTTTTTACACTCATTCAAAAAAGGGGGGTAAAAATGCCATGTAAAATATTCAATTACATTTGTGGTCAAACAGATAACATTTTGCTTTTGAATATTGATTGAACATTGAATTGGTTAAAATATAAAATAAATAGACCCTGTCAGAACCAATTGACCCAATTAATAATAAAATTAATATAAAATAAATAAATAAAACTGATGAGCAGACGGAGAGTTCAGCGCGTCCATGTACTTTCATTTAGACATAACGTTGCGTGCGTGTGTGTGAATGTGCTTGTATTTGCGAGTGTGTAAACGAGAAAGAAATTATAGAATGAAGCAATGGTAAAAAGACAATAATGATAAGAAGGAATATATAGTAGATGGGAGTCAAACGCATGGTCAAATGACGCAGCTTTTGACGTCACAATATGCGACACACGCTGGAGTCATAGTGCACAGAACGTGATGCGTCAATGCGCCATCGGAAGACGTAACTATCAATCGCAGATCTACAGAACGTGTGCAAAGACGTGCAATGCATTTTTGTGTTGTTTTTTTTTGTAAACACATATTACGCAATTTATACAGACTCATTAGAGGGTGAAAACAACGCAACATGAGCATGTTGGAGGCTTGATCTCTGAACATGTTACATCTCTGGTTTTGTATGCAAAAAGAATGATTGAGCTAGCCATTTGGTTTCAGTTTCTATAGGCTCTTAAACAGACACACGCAAACCGCAGCGCCGACGCTCCCATCGGTCTGAGAGGGTTAAACTACTTTTAGAAGGGCCAAGGAGTATCAGTTCAGTTTTTTTTTCATTTAATTTTAAAAAGTTTCCAGACATCCACTTCTTAATTTCATCTAGGCACGCCAGCAGGGGCTCAAGTGAATTTTTACCTGCCCGTTTAATAGGAACTTTAATCTGAATGTCGTCTGCGTAACAATGAAACGACACATCATATTTCATAAAAATGTATCCCAAAGGTAGCATATACAGGGAAGAAAGTATAGGGGCCAAAATTGAGCCCTGAGGGACCCCCCCATCTAAGGTGGGCAGCTGATGTTACGATGTTTAACACGTTGAATCCTGAGTAAAAATGTTCTTTTGCACCTACAATGCTGTCAAGAACTTCAATGTGGAGACATTAATAAATTAGTCATGACGGAAAAAAAGGATGATAACCGATGTATTTTCTAGCTTCCTAGCTTGTTTAGTAGCTTGTTTAATACCATAACTTGTTGTCATCCACTACAACAAACATGGCAATAACAACTTCAAAAACATTGCAATAAATAAATGATTTTGAAGAGGAATAATTTGGTCAATTTGTTAAATTAAAACAGAGAGAAACTTTGAAAAGAAGGATAAAGGCACTGTCTCCATGCTACACTAATATTAATAAGGTTATTAATCATGTGTGTACACATATCCTTGCAAGTAACATTTTGGCTGTATTATTTGTGTCCTCTTCAAAAGTTGTTCCTGGGAAATGTTGTGTTTATAACCTCCACCTTCTCATTTCTCTGTTTCTATGTGCTGCTGTGACGTGAAGTGAACACAGTGTCAGTGTTAGAAGGAGAAACTTTCACTCTAAATCCAGATACTGAAATACAGAGTGATGATCACATAGTGTGGAGATTTGGAAATGAAGATCTCATAATTGAAACCAGAAGAGGAGGAGACATCTATATAGACCATGGTATTGCTGGGTGGAGATTCAGGGACAGAGTGGAGCTGAAACAGGAAGACTGGATCTCTGACCATCACAGACACTGAAATGAGACATGCTGGAGTTTATCAACTACAGATCACATCCAAAAGAGGTTTCATACGAGACATTCATAGTTGATCTCAGAAGTGAGTATCTTTCTTTAGTCAGTGTAATAATGATCACACTTCTTGCATGTAATTATTATTATCAGTTACATTTACGTTTGTCACTTTTTAATACATTTTATATTAAAGTTTCAAATTCTTCTATTGAACTAAAATCAAGTTATCAATGCTTTCAGTGATGTACATCTCGAAACTAAACTTGTGTACTGAAGGCTTATGAATTACTGAAGGGTTTTGGGAAAGTGAGCCTCTGCTAAGGTCTGTTGTGTTCTGATAACTATGATTGACTGCTGCTGTCAAAGGAAGTGAGAAGTGATCACACTGAAGGAATTACACATTAAATATGTTTAGATTTTTACTACGACGCTCTATTGAATCGTGATTTCTACCTATTTTTATAATACCTTATTCCCTCTATTAGGATTTTACATTTTAAAAACTGTCAGCAAGGCATGTTTGTCGGTTAGTTTTATTTTCTGTTGATGTGAAGGTCATATAATCAGACTAACAGCACATTTGCGAGTGTGATGTTGCTTTTTTCAATAAAAAGTACTGTCTGTTAAAAAAAATAAGCCACAGAAGTTAGGCGTCTACAAGCAACAGACAGGATCACAGTTTAATACCTGAATGAATCAGTGTTTATAAAGGTAAATGACTTTCGCGAGAGGAAAACAGATCCACACGTGAGGAAACGGGGACTCGCGAGCTCATTCATATCCTGTGCGCGCTCGTGACATCTCCTCTGTACGCAATACAAGCCCTCGCGCGCGTGCATGATCATTCCACACTAGGGATGCAACGGTACACGGTACAATCCCGGACCGTTCGGTCAGCCCTGCACGGGACAATCTAACCTCGTGTCCCGCGGGACTTCGGTTCTGCCATAGAGTTCGTGCTGATCCTTTTACCGTATTTTCCGCACTATAAAAGGCGCACTTAAAAGCCTTTAATCTTCTCAAAAAAAAAAAAACGACAGTGTGCCTTATATTCCGGAGCGCCTTACTATATAGCTATGGATCAATTAGTTAACAACGCTCCGCATTATTAAATTCGCCCGCGAACTCGCGCTCGTGTCCAGCTTATGCCCGCTTTGTTTGTCACACGGCCAGTTCAACCACGTATAAATCAGGTAATGTGTGTGTCGCTCACGAGCGCTCACTAACAGACACACGAACAGACCGGCGCTGCTCGCGCGTCATAGATGTTCATAAAGCGCTCCCCGTTCACACGGGTCATCTCATTCAAAACAGCCAACTGTTGTTAGTGAGCCGCCGCACATTGAATACTCATATGAGTCAGGCTGCGAATGTAAGTTACGTGCCCGCCCCAGCGCGCTCACGCTTACTAAATAAACGCCTCACCTCCGGCTCCACGTAGCCTACTCTCTACATTCCCAGCACAGATGCATAACGCAAACCCAGTCAAACGTTTGACTGCAGTATATTTTTGCACAAGAATCTCTCAAAAGTGGATGAGTAAATAACATTGCACTTTGTATCCTGAATGCAGTATTTTTTTTTTAATTATATTATTTTGCTCTGCTCTTTTTATTCAAACCACAAGCTAATTTATATTAAAGGTAAAAGTGCACTTTTTCTTTCACATTGATCACTTCATTTACCAGTTATCAAGGTTTGGATTTGGGATCCACTTGAATATTTTAAAGTTTGCTTGTTTACATTTTGTATTTCATATATGGTAGTTGAAGAGGTTCAGTACAGACTAGAGTGTTAATTTATTCCATACACATTGATGTTCTTACTGTGACATTCTGTTTATGCTCATAAGAAAAATAAAACATATCTTTGGGATGAAATAGCAGTCTCTTTCTGCACAAAACATGTACCGAAACCGAACCGAGACCGTGGCCCAAAAACCGAGGTACGGACCGTACCGTGGGCAATCTGTACCGTTGCACCCCTATTCCACACGCCCTCGCGCTTGATCTGCTCTCGCCTGCTGCTTTTTCTCGCTCGAACAAATGTTATTTTTAACAGTCGAGGGGCGGGACTCCCCTTTTCCGGAAGTTAATTGTGATTGGACGCCTGTCCAATGACTTGTAATTCAGTTGACTTGAGTCGAGACATCACTTAATTTGTTTCATTTATTGTGGTTAATTAATGTGTAATGTGATATAATGCATTGTTAATATAGAATATATTCTTACCAGATACTTTTTTTAATAGAAGGTTTAAGTGATTGCATTGTGTTGTTAAGAGATATTTACAGACTGTAATGACACATTTCCATGGTTATTAGCATTGTAACAGATTCAGACTGAAGTTGCACATTGATAAATTGGTACAGAAGCTCAAATTAAAAATAGGATTTTTATTTTAAAAACAAAGCCTGTTTTTCTTGGAAAACCAGCAGGAGATTGTTTGCTGTAACATTTCTCACTGCACTCTATTATGGTGACCTGCTTTATAGAAATGCGCCTGATAAATGTTTATCTTTATTGGATACTGTCTTTCATAGTGCACTAAGATTTGTGACTGGATGTACAGCATCAACACATCATTGTACAAAAGGACAGATTGGCCTTCATTATCAATGAGGAGGCACATGCATTGGCTTACGTTTATTTACTAGTCGATGTTGGATATGCTCTCCTGCTTGTCTTTGCACTTATATGTGTCGTAGCAACTGTTCCTACAATTTGCGTTCTGGTAACTTGTATTTGTTGTTTGTACCTAAGGTCCGTACAGAACTTTAGTTATGCAGCCGCTTCCACATGGGACACATTGCAGATTGATTTGAAGTTGCAAAATCTGATTTCTTTTGGTCAGTTTAAACACTACATGAAATCTTTGTAAATAGATGCTATAAATTGCTGTCACTGCTTTTAATATGTTACTAATAGTAATTAGACCTTTTAAAATGTATAGAATTGTACTTTTAAGTATTGTAATGTTGATTTTTTTTTATGTTTATGTACGTGTGTTTGTTTATATTTGTTACTGTGCGCTGTTCATTTTGGCCAGGTGGTCTCTCTTGGAAAAGAGGTTTTAAATCTCAATATGAGAACCTGGTTAAATAAATAAAAATAATAAAGTAGACTGTCCAGAAGTGTCTGAAAAAAGCATCTCATGAGAGTAGTATATACTAGCAGAACAGAGCACTGCACAGTCACTCTGAATTGTGCAGGATCCCCAGTCCCCAAACAATCACACATTACTATAACATCCAATATTATATTAATTTAAAAAAAAACATTATATTTTAGCTGCTCCATCTCTAACCAACTTCCTGATGTTACAAGTGTGATGTTAGTTTTAAGATGAACCACTGATCAACTCAAATAGGGTCCCAAACACTACATCATATATCAGCAAATCAGTTTATCTTACCTATGCAAAGTGATCGTTTAAATAATACAGTTATGTGTAAAGAAGTCAGGATACGTCAGCTGTCGGTTCAGGGTCCTGTTTCACTCGTTACAGTGATACTGAGAGACAGTGATGGAATATTATCTGAATTATATTTATGTTGTAATTTCAAATTCTTATGTTCACATGCTCACACTAATGGCAACATTTCCGTGTGTTTCTCTGTTTCTATCTGCTGCTGTCACTAATGAAGAGAGGAAGATATTAGTGAAAGAGGGAAAGAATCTGATCATAAACCCTGAAACTGAAATACAGAAAGATGATCAGATACAGTGGAGGTTTAGAGACATTCTCATCGCTGAAATCAGAGGAGGGACTCTGAAAACACATGATGATGCTGATGATGATGGGAGATTCAGAGGCAGACTGAAGCTGGATGAGAAGACTGGATCTCTGATCATCACAGACATCACAACTGAACACACTGGAAAATATAAACTACAGATCATCAGCAGCAGAGGAAACACAAACAAGAGATTTGTTGTTTATGTCTTTGGTAAGTAGTTCTTTCGATTTATTTTTCAAATATAGATGAGGTCTTTGTGAAAGGAGATGATCCACTTTGTGTTTTTTGCTCTATCAATGAAAATAGTTCCAATCGAAGCTAAAGCATGAAAAAATATATTAAATAATGTATTTGCAGAGAATATTTTATTCAGGTTAAAACTTGTTCTTAAATATTAAAGTTATTAGAGTTACATGTTTTTATTTGCATGTCACTGACAGTTTATACTTTTGACTCGTATACTGTACACACACACACACACACACACAGTGGTGGCACTATCATTATGAGGACTTTCCATTGCGGCAATTTTTTTCTGTCCCCTAAACATAACCCTCACATATTTTTTTTTTTTTCGCATTTTTTAATTTTTTATAATTAGTAGCCTATGTCTATTGTTATATTACAATAGTGTTCTCATTAAAATGTTGACAGTCCCAATCCTAGTTATTAATGTTTGAACCACATGCGCTGACGCTAAAGATGATCATCAGATGTTACGGTTTAACTGGTTTCCATGTCACTGTTAACTGGAGTTTTCTTGAGTTTTACTCAGCTGTGAATGATCAGATGCAGATTTGTCAATTCAACAAACATGTGCAACATGTCGAGTTCAAGAAAACGATCTCACTGTGTGATTTGTTGGTATCTTGTAAAAGTAAAAAAGTGATTTCATCATTTGTAACCGCAAAAGTATGTTTAACAAAAAGGGTCTTAAAGTCCTTATTTCGGGATTCAAACTCGTTCAAGAAAATCACCATTAAATACTGTTCAACCTTTTAATGCTGAAATTCTTGGTAACAAATAAGTTTCATATCAGTTTTAATATTTAGTAATAAATAGAACATGTTCACCACAGAACTCAATCAAATGAAGAAAAGATAAAGCTGCAAAAGATGTTTTTTTTTCTCTTGATATTTTATTGCATGGCTGTACAACAACAATTTAAAAAATAAATGAAAGCAAAAGACATGAATGGGAAAATAAATCATGTTCCACATGTGACTGACCAACACATTACCAGTGGAACCACAGTTGTGAACAGCTTTAACTTTAACATAGGGGCATTCAAACACAAGGAATTCAATCATTTCAGTGTTCAAAAATGTAACATTACTTTCTCAATTCCGTATTGAACTAGACTGATAAGAAACGTGTGTGTGTGTGTGTGTGCGTGTGTGTGTGCGTGTGTGTGTGTGTGTGTTAGGGTTGCCAGCTTCAGAAAAGAAAAAAATGCGGGACAATTTTGTGGTTCTTTACATGAAAATAAGGGACACTCAAAATATTTGTACTGTATCACACAGTATGTGTCATTTCAGGTTCGTATGTGTATAAAAGGTTCTCAGACATAAACAGTTTTCGGTTAACCTGTTTATGTACAATTTAATTCTAAAACAAATTTTAACATCACACAAAAAAGTCACATTAAACAAAGTTCAAAATAATAGCATTTATCTGAAATAGAAAGCTTTTGTAACATTACACATTTAAATTAAAGAAAGTAATATAGTCTACCGGTACTTTTATTAAACAAGGATGCATTAAACTAGGTAATCAAAAGTGACCGTAAACATTTATAATGTTACAAAAGCTTTTTTTTAATTTCGGATTTAATCGACTTTGAACCTATTCATCAAATCATCCTGACTTTAAATAATAAATAAAAAAACATTAATAATCAGAACTGTTTCTTGGGCAGCAAATCACATCAGCATATTATTCCCCCAGCAAGAGTTTGTGTTTTCTTGTGTGTCTGATGTTGGACTTGTGAACAATAATCATGTTGTTTGAATTACCCAAAACTGATTTGCCGAAATCGGACAATGAAAAGGATTTGCCGTTAGTGCGAGTCCGGATCGAACTGGGAGCGATTAGACAGGAGAGGATTCTGTTCGCAAATCAAACAGTGTTTTTTCCCAAAAGAATAATTAGTCTAATTCTCAGTGGAGAGTTTGTTAATGGTATGGTCTGATGCGCATGAGTGTAAAGACTCTGGGTCGGTCTGATCAGGGGGGGATTTGCATATCATAATTAATAATTGATAATTAATAATTATTCATACAGATTTGGATCAGACCGGTCTTACATATTAATTTATTAATTTTACCCATATGCATACATGTGCATCCCCGCAATCAACCACAAATTAATTGTTATTGATTGCAAGGACCACGTTTTACAAGACAGGCAAAATCAATTAGCTCAATTAAGTTATATAGCTTGTGAAAACAAATTCTGTGGCCACTAGAATCTGCCTTCCCTGCTCTATAACCAAATACCCTCTTAGGTATTTATAGTTCTGTAAAGCGTGTAGCTTTACATTGACATTTCATTGACCCGTATTATGAGCAAGACAATCAGTCAAGGTAAGCATATTTTGTATTTAATAAAGTTACTACTTAAGCATTTACTACGTTACAATGATACATGTATTTACAAACATTAAACACAAACTAAGACGACGCAGAGCGTTTAGACAATGCATACGCGTAAGTTGAGTGAGTTGGAGAGAGAGAGAGAGAGAGAGAGTGAGATAGAGTGAGTTGTAGAGAAAGTGAGAGTGAGTGGGTTACGTTCCCAAAACAGTCAGTTAACCTTTCTGAACACCACGAAAACACTTTCTTAATGCTTCTTAGAAGCTCTAAAAGAAGGTATACTTGCAGGGCACATTTGGTCTGTGTGAGTCGCGGGCTCGTTGCTCGGCCCGTTCGGGCCACGTGTCGACTGGAGGTGCGCCTGTCCTGCGCGCGTGCGTCACGTGAAGCGCGGCCGCGGCGTGTTTGCGCGGCCCATCCCGGCTCGTTCATGGCTGCTTTGTTCCGTGGGGAGTCACGTGGCGTTCGTCGGCATTTAGCGCGAGTGTTTTTGTTTTTTTTATTGCAGAACTTATACAAAAAAAACCAACACAGGGAAGTAAGGCAAGGTGTACAAACAAACAGACAATAGTACCTAACAGAAAATAAGCATCCTGGGTATGCATACATCAAATTATGTAAAACATAAAACAAGAAAAGCATAATTTAATGCCAAGTCATGTCTTTGAATAAATCATCAAAATACATCAAAAATTGTTCACTTTTCTTGTTATTTATAAGTCTAAGGGACGAAATAAAAGAGTCAAAATCAGCAAGAAAAAGAGGAAAGCTCAAAGGAGATTTAAGCCATTTTTGCTTATGGATGAAGAATTTTGCATACAAGATAAAGAAGTTAACATACTCAAGGGAAAGCAACTTTGGATTTTCATAATAAAAAATAACCTCTTTGAGAGTGAAGGTGTGGGTCGTATTTGTAGGGCTAAAAACAAAAGAACTTAATTTAGTCCAAAATCTAATGGTTACATTACATTCACAAAATAAATGGGCAGTTGTTTCCTCAACAAAACCACAGAAGGAGCAAGTATCATCAATATCAGAATATTTAGCAATAGAAGAGTTAACAGGGTAGATCTTATGAAGGATCTTATAATGAATTTCTTTAACTTTGTTGGACACACAAAATTTACTAGGCAAAAGCCAGGCCTTCTTCCAATTTACGTTTGTTACAAGGGAACCCCAGTAGAATTTACCCCTAGGGGTAATCTTTCTTTTCATTTGAAAAATTTTACGAATATGTCTGTTGTTACATTTTCGATCTAAAAATTCAATACCACCCAATCGTAAAGACGGATACACAATGTTACCTTTATTGAAGCTAAGGTGATTTTTAACTAATTGGATTAAGCCTTAGCGCGAGTGTTTGAAAGGCTGAAAGTCTTTGAGGTGACGTTACCCGAGGAAATAGTTCGGCAAAGTCCACTTCCTTTCCTGTGAGACGAACTTTGTAGTCCATTTGAAGAAAAGACGAGACTTTTAGACGAACAAAGGAAAAGATCCATGGTCGGATCAGATCTCCGTGAGGAGATCTAAAGCATTACATGTTTCTCTGAGGGGGTCAGACGAAGAAGGGAAGAGGTGGAGCCTGCGCACTCCTTTATCCCCTTGGCGGAATCCATCCCTTTCCTGTTGGCTTGAGCCAATCGGGGAGATGGTTGTAGCTCGCGGGAACTCTTGGTTTATTGTCCTTTGTTCCTCAGCGCGCGCTCCTCGTGGAAGGGGGTGTGTTCAATGAGGGTTTTACAGTGAACAATTTGATCTTCATTGGCAGTAAAACGAATTAAAAGTACACTTTACTTTACATCTCTATGCATATTCGAGTGTTTCATTCAATAAGCATTCTAGAGATATCAAGGAACATTATGTTATCAAAGGAATATACACTTATGTTTAAAATGCATGACAAAGGTATTTTCAATTTCTATTTACGCTGTGCCCAAACAAAGTTATTTCACTGGGACATGGGGAAGACACATATACATAAAAACCATTGAAAACATTTTGTTGAATGTTTTTAAACACCAAAAGTCCTTCTCTATGTTCATAAACATTCCACACATTCCGATGTGTGGGGGAAGGGAAAGGTTTGTGTGTGCGTGTGTGTGTTTCAGAAAACCCCTGGGGGTGGGTTTGATTCGCCTGGCCAAAATCCTTACATGAGTGTGGGCTGTGATTGGATGATGACTGGTGTCGTGTGTGTGTCTGTTATTAATCGGTGCTTAGATCAGTGTAGCAGTCTATTTAATCGGGACAAATAAATTAGGGCCAGAATACGGGACGTCCCGGCCAATTCAGGACAGTTGCCAACCC
The DNA here is from genome assembly GCF_016745375.1 of Pimephales promelas. The sequence continues at coordinate 649,706 of NW_024121121.1, read as the reverse complement.
TAGTGTGTGTGTGTGTGTCGTGATCTAGCATCTTCAGCTCAGAATATGGAGACAGAACAGGAAACATAACATGAAAGGATATTCATCTGAATCTTTCTATTTTATTTAGCTTTACAGCTTGTCAAATTTAGCTAAAACACATTTTGTTGCTGACCTGCATATTCAAGTACAGTGGGGGCAAAAAGTATTTAGTCAGCCACTGATTGTGCAAGTTCTCCTACTTAGAATAATGAGAGAGGTGTGTAATTTTCATGAAAAAATGAAAAAAAAAAAAAAAATCCAGGAAATCACATTGTAGGATTTTTAAAGAATTTATTTGTAAATGATGGTGGAAAATAAGTATTTGGTCAATAACAAAAGTTCAACTCAATACTTTGTAACATAACCTTTGTTGGCAATGACAGAGGTCAAACGTTTCCTGTAAGTCTTCACCAGGTTTGCACACACTGTAGCTGCTATTTCGGCCCATTCCTCCATGCAGATCTCCTCTAGAGCAGTGATGTTTCGGGGCTGTCGCTGGACAACACAAATTTTCTATGGGGTTGAGGTCTGGAGACTGGCTAGGTCAGTCCAGGACCTTGAAATGCTTTTTTTACGGAGCCACTCCTTCGTTGCCCGGGCGGTGTGTTTGGGATCATTGTCATGCTGGAAGATCCAGCCATGTTTCATCTTCAAGGCTCTCACTGATGGAAGGAGGTTTTGGCTCAAAATCTCACGATACATGGCCCCGTTCATTGTTCCCTCAACACGGATCAGTTTTCCTGTCCCCTTTGCAGAAAAACAGCCTTAAATCATGACGTTTCCTCCCCCATGCTTCACAGTAGGTAAATGTATGGTGTTCTTGGGATATAACTCTGCATTCTTCTTCCTCCAAACACAACGAGTTGAGTTTTTACCAAAAAGTTCTATTTTGGGTTAATCTGACCACATGATATTCTCCCAATCCTCTTCTGGATCATCCATATGCTCTCTGGAAAACTTCAGAAAGGCCTTGACATGTGCTGGCTTGAGCAGGGAGACATGCCTGTCACTGCAGGATTAGAGTCCCTCTCGGTGTAGTGTGTTACTTATGGTGGCCTTTGTTACTTTGGTCCAGCTCTCTGCAGGTCATTCATCAGGTCCCTCCGTGTAGTTCTGGGATTTTTGCTCACCGTTCTCATGATCATTTTGACCCCACGGGATGAGATCTTGCGTGGAGCCCCAGATCAAAGGCAAGATTATCAGTGGTCTTGTATGTCTTCCATTTTCTTACAATTGCTCCCACAGTTGATTTTTTCACTCCAAGCTGCTGGCCTATTGTAGATTCACTCTTCAGGCCTGGTGCAGGTCTACAGTTTTCTTCCTGGTGTCCATCGACAGCTCTTTGGTCTTGGCCATGGTTGAGTTTGGAGTTTGACTGTTTGAGGCTGTGGACAAGTGTCTTTTATACCCCTGAGACTATTAAGCATTTATTTTGGGAATGTCTCAAGACCCTAATGTTTTGGAAAGAACTTTGTAATTACTTGCAAAGTAAAGTTATGACTCCTGTTAACTTTGAAGAAATTGATGTAATGTTAAAATGCTTCTCATTTGAGGGTAAAAAAACCTTTTTGTTTATTTTTGATTTAATATAATTTCCCGTTACTATATTCATAAGGTCAAATGGAATGGAAAAATACCAATTTTTGAACATTTTAAAATTGATGTTAAGACATATTTAGAAACTATTTCCAAAAGTAAAAATCTGAAAGCTATGAAAACTAAACAGCTGTTTGACAAGTACAAGCTTTTTTTTGTAAAAAGTCTTTTCAGTAGCCTATTTATTTTTTTGTTTGTTTATTTTTTATTTTTTTTGTTTTCTCTACCCCTGACATGTATGGTTATATGTACTCTTGTATATAAAATGTTTTGTTATTATTAAAATGCAATAAAAAAGTGTCTTTTATACAGATAACGGGTTCAAACAGGTGCCAAAAATACAGGTAACGAGTGGAGGACAAAAGAGCTTCTTAAAAAAGAAGTTACAGGTCTGTGAGAGACAGAAATATTGCTGGTTTGTGGGTGACCAAATACTTATTTTCCACCATAATTTACAAATAAATTCTTTAAAAATCCTACAATGTGATTTCCTGGATTTTCTTTCCTCATTTTGTCTCTCATAGTTGAAGTGTACATATGATGAAAATTACAGACCTCTCTCATTATTCTAAGTAGCAGAACTTGCACAATTAGTGGCTGACTAAATACTTTTTGGCCCCACTGTATTTCCTTCAGCTTTTATTTAGATCAGCACTTCTCAGATCAGTGTTCATCAAACTGGAACTGAGACAGTAATATGAATTTTCTGTGTGAGAAGACTGTAAATCATGTCCATCTGAATGATATTTCTGTAGTAGTTTCAGGCTGTGATTCACATTCACACTCTTGATCTGATGACAACATTTCTGTGTTTCTCTGTTTCTATCTGCTGCTGTCACTAATGAAGAGAGGAACATATCAGTGGAAGAGGGAAAGAATCTGATCATAAACCCTAAAACTGAAATACAGAAAGATGATCTGATACTGTGGAGGTTTGGATATCAAGACATTCTCATCGCTGAAATCAGAGGAGGGACTCTAAAAACACATGATGATGCTGCTGATGGGAGATTCAGAGGCAGACTGAAGCTGGATGAGAAGACTGGATCTCTGATCATCACAGACATCACAACTGAACACACTGGAAAATATAAACTACAGATCATCAGCAGCGGAGAAAACACAAACAAGAGATTTATTGTTTCTGTCTCTGGTAAGTAGTTCTTTCGATTTATTTTTCAAATATAGATGAGGTCTTTGTGAAAGGAGATGATCCACTTTGTGTTTTTTGCTCGATCAATGAAAATAGTTCCAATCGAAGCTAAAGCATGAAAAAATATATTAAATGATGTATTTGCAGAGAATATTGTATTCAGGTTAAAACTTGTTCTTAAATATTAAAGTTATTAGAGTTATATGTTTATATTTGCATGTCACTGACAGTTTATACTTTTGACTCGTATACTGTATACACACACACACACACACACACACACAGTGGTGGCACTATCATTATGAGGACTTTACATTGGCTTAATTTTTTTTCTGTCCCCTAAACATAACCCTCACATATTTTTTTTGCATTTTTTTTTTTAATTTTTCATAATTAGTAGCCCATGTCTATTGTCGTGATCTAGCATCTTCAGCTCAGAATATGGAGACAGAACAGGATCATAACATGAGAGGATATTCATCTGAATCTCTTTATTTTCTGCTTTACAGCTTGTCAAATTGCAAACAAGTCCACAAGTATTTCCTTCAGCTTTTATTTCGATCAGCACTTCTCAGATCAGTGTTCATCAAACTGGAACTGAGACAGTAATATGAATTTTCTGTGTGAGAAGACTGTAAATCATGTCCATCTGAATGATATTTCTGTAGTAGTTTCAGGCTGTGATTCACATTCACACTCTTGATCTGATGGCAACATTTCTGTGTTTCTCTGTTTCTATCTGCTGCTGTCACTAATGAAGAGAGGAAGATATCAGTGGAAGAGGGAAAGAATCTGATCATAAACCCTGAAACTGAAATACAGAAAGATGATCAGATACAGTGGAGGTTTGGATATCAAGACATTCTCATCGCTGAAATCAGAGGAGGGACTCTAAAAACACATGATGATGCTGATGATGGGAGATTCAGAGGCAGACTGAAGCTGGATGAGAAGACTGGATCTCTGATCATCACAGACATCACAACTGAACACACTGGAAAATATAAACTACAGATCATCAGCAGCAGAGAAAACACAAACAAGACATTTGTTGTTTCTGTCTCTGGTAAGTAGTTCTTTCGATTTATTTTTCAAATATAGATGAGGTCTTTGTGAAAGGAGATGATCCACTTTGTGTTTTTTGCTCGATCAATGAAAATAGTTCCAATCGAAGCTAAAGCATGAAAAAATATATTAAATGATGTATTTGCAGAGAATATTGTATTCAGGTTAAAACTTGTTCTTAAATATTAAAGTTATTAGAGTTATATGTTTATATTTGCATGTCACTGACAGTTTATACTTTTGACTCGTATACTGTACACACACACACACACACACACACACAGTGGTGGCACTATTATAATGAGGACTTTCCATTGGCTTAATGTTTTTTTTTTGTCCCCAAAACATAACCCTAACATAATTTTTTTTGCATTTTTTTTAATTTTTCATAATTAGTAGCCCATGTCTATTATCGTGATCTAGCATCTTCAGCTCAGAATATGGAGACAGAACAGGGTCATGACATGAAAGGATATTCATCTGAATCTCTTTATTTTATTTAGCTTTACAGCTTGTCAAATTTAGCTAAAACATTTTGTTGCTGACCTGCATCCACAAGTATTTCCTTCAGCTTTTATTTAGATCAGCACTTCTCAGATCAGTGTTCATCAAACTGGAACTGAGACAGTAATATGAATTTTCTGTGTGAGAAGACTGTAAATCATGTCCATCTGAATGATATTTCTGTAGTAGTTTCAGGCTGTGATTCACATTCACACTCTTGATCTGATGACAACATTTCTGTGTTTCTCTGTTTCTATCTGCTGCTGTCACTAATGAAGAGAGGAATATATCAGTGGAAGAGGGAAAGAATCTGATCATAAACCCTGAAACTGAAATACAGAAAGATGATCTGATACAGTTGAGGTTTGGATATCAAGACATTCTCATCGCTGAAATCAGAGGAGGGACTCTAAAAACACATGATGATGATGATGATGGGAGATTCAGAGGCAGACTGAAGCTGGATGAGAAGACTGGATCTCTGATCATCACAGACATGACAACTGAACACACTGGAAAATATAAACTACAGATCATCAGCAGCAGAGAAACCACAAACAAGAGATTTGTTGTTTTTGTCTTTGGTAAGTAGTTCTTTCGATTTATTTTTCAAATATAGATGAGGTCTTTGTGAAAGGAGATGATCCACTTTGTGTTTTTTGCTCGATCAATGAAAATAGTTCCAATCGAAGCTAAAGCATGAAAAAATATGTTAAATTATGTATTTGCAGAGAATATTTTATTCAGGTTAAAACTTGTTCTTAAATATTAAAGTTATTAGAGTTACATGTTTTTATTTGCATGTCACTGACAGTTTATACTTTTGACTCGTATACTGTACACACACGCACACACACACACACACACGGTGGTGGCGCTGTCATTATCTGCGTTTACATGGACCCTTATAATTGGATTGACGGCTCAATCGAACTAAAAAACGTTCATGTAAACACCTTAATCGATCCGATTGAGCTCGATCCGACTGGAATTTCGATCGGATTGAAAGGGGAGTTTACTCCTATTGTAATCCGATCGAGAGAACATGTAAACACTTGATCGGTTTGAAAACTGAAACTAAAAGGACTGCACATGTGCAATGACGTTTTAATGGCGTAATGACGAATGACGCAGGGAACGAGCTGTTCTTCCTGTTGAATAAAGTGTCATATAAATTTGTGTTCCGTTATTTAAAAAAATCTAATTTCACTCCATGTCTGTGAAGTGAAGCAGGACAACGTCCCACCAGTGCTTGTTTTAGATTCTCATCCACACACGACTTTTGGGCGCGGGGTTTTACTGCTTGATAAACGGCAAAACGGTTCACACTCGTCGTCTCCAAATCATGACCAGAGACGGATAAATAATAAGTCTGTTGTTTAAAACAAATACAGAACCATTAGAAGAGAATAGTTATGCGTGAACAGTGGCATATTCGTGCAGTGTGCACATGTCAAAAAATCTATTCTGATTTGAATCTTGTGACAAGGCTGAACTTACCATTGGGCTTGACTGGGCTCAAGCCCATGGGTCCCGCCCAATAGGGAGCCCCGCCCGTTTACTTTAGATTTTTTTGTTTTTCAATAATATGTCAGTCATGTAATTTTTCATTAAAAGTTTGTTGATTGGTCTAGCATTGTTACCTGACCCTGCCCTGCAATGAAATATGTAATTTAAGTAGCTCATGTTTAAGTCTGTGGAGTAGGCTACTTATGGTGAGTTTTGGTATATTTATGAGATGCGCTCCAGTTCATGCGCCGGTGCCTATTACGTGTCGTGAATATCTATAATTGTCTGCTTTTACTTCTTATTTATTAAATCCAGGCAATTGGTTGATGAAACATTGATTAAAATCAAGATAAAATTAATATAAAACGAAATTCACTTTAAAGAAGGCTTTGCCCTTTTCTGTTTGAGGTCTGTGAAAGTTTTAATGCAGTCTTAAGTGTCACTTCAGAGCGCTCGCATCAGTAAAGGAGAACTGTCACGTCTGTAACTTCGTTTTTTCCTCATAAATACCAGGAACAGTTTATTTATTTTTCATTTTCCTAAAGATTTATACACCCATAGATTTAGCTATTTATACGTAAATGTAATACAAATGATTTGTTATGATTGCAACTTGCAGGGTATTTGTTTGTTTTTCAATATGTTTTCCAGCTAAATAAGTGTTTTATTCTCATTCTGACAAAATACATGTACATATTTAACACATGGTCACTTTAATCATTATTTATTTATTTATTGGAAATAAACTTTTTAAAGCTTCAATCAGTGGTCATATAAATAAATTACTACGTGTTTTTTTTTTTTTTTGTTTGTTTGTTTGTTTTTTACAACTCTGTCTATGGTACCAGTCACCTTTTGAAAGTAACTTTACAGTTCAAATAAAGATTGGATCGACTATATTTTTATGCCACCAGATGGCGACAAATGACTTAAAAAAAACATTTCTCATTGAATCGTTCATTCAAGAGATGTCAAAAATGAAACAAGTGTTTTTGATTGAGGAATTGAATCATTCAAACCCAAGTTTTTTTTAATATATACTTCAGATTAATTAAACATTTTGGCAACACTTTAGAATACTGTATCTTACTTAATGCATAACTAATAAGGAATTAATGAAGAACTAATAGGTAATTCTTTATTAACACTTAAGTCACTACTGTTAACTACTAAGGAAGATGTGTTAACTAATCAGTATGTAATATAATTTTATGATTGTGTTAAGTATCAGTTAGTTAATCAATAGCTAATGAATTCTGTCATACCTCCTGAAGAACTACTATTAATTATCTATTAATTAAGGTTCAAGAAAAATAACTATGAAGTAACTACTAATTAACAGTCATACACAGTATTCAGTTTGTCATTCTTCAGCACTAATAAGAAAAATAAGTGCAGACATTTACCTATAAGCTATGATCTGCAAATAAGCAAAAACATCTCATGTACTGTATATAACACCTTATTATTATACTTAGTTCTTAAACATTTTAAACTTCTTTTGCATCATTCAAGTTCCGGCAATATTGCGGTCGCCACATACACTGAGCCTGGCTTCTCCCAAGGTTTTTTTTCTCCATTCTGTCACCTGATGGAGTTTTGGTTCCTTGCCACTGTTGCCTTTTTCACCCCTCTTCACCTTTGTCGCAAGTAATTGTAGTGTATTTTACAAAGGTTTAGATGATTACATTAATATATATAGGCTATATATATATATATATATATATATATATATATATATATATATATTTACAGTAAGTTTGATTTGAGTCAGAAGTATGTGGTAATTCTTTATTAATTACTAATGGGTTCCCTATATTGTCACTTTAGAATACTGTTTCAGGTTCTAAGTAATTCCTGAAGGACTATCTAATAATTATTTATTAATTACTAATAAGTTCCTTATATTTTTACTTTAGAAGACTGTTTCAGGTTTTAAGTTGCCTAATTCCTAGATAATTATTTGCTAATTATTTATTAATTACTAATGGGTTCCCTATATTGTCACTTTAGAATACTGTTCCAGGTTCTAAGTAATTCCTGAAGAACTATTTAAAAGTTATGTATTAATTACTAATAAGTTCCTTATATTTTCACTTTACAAGACCGTTTCAGATTATAAGTAGCTTAATTATAATTATTTGATAATTCTTTATTAATTACTAATAAGTTCCCTATATTTTCAGTTTCCCTCAGTCGTTGCCTCAAATACATGAATTTACTCAGTGGCATTCTATGCTGAGGAAAACAGACACACACAGTACTGTATATAAAATATACAAATAATCTGAGGTTAGTTTTTGTATGACTGTTCAGTAGTTACTTCTTAGTTATTTTTCTTGAACTTTAATTAGTAGATAATTAGTAGTAGTTCTTCAGGAGGTATGACAGAATTCATTAGTTATTGATTAACTAACTGATACTTAACACAATCATAAAATTATATTACATACTGATTAGTTAATACATCTTCCTTAGTAGTTAACAGTAGTGAAGAAGTAGTTAATGAAGAATTACCTATTAGTTTGTCAATAATTCCTTATTAATTCTGCAGTAAGTAAGAGACAGTATTCTAAAGTGTTACCAACATTTTTATTAGACTTCAGCAATTAACATAAATTATATTATTTTGTTAAGTTGTTTGTGCAGAATCGTGATCTTTATTTTTATTCTCAAATTATCCAGAATTGTGCAGCTCTAATACATAGGCCTAGCTTGTGTATGTATCATTTAGTTCTATTTAAAGTAATGTATAGAAGGTCCCGAAAGTGACTCAAGCCCAGGGCCCCCACCACCCTAAGTCCTGCCCTGCTTGTGACATATATAAAGGCGCACATCAACCCGATCACTTTATTTATCATTCATGTAAACACCTTGTTCGGATTCATCAACCGTATTGATTTCATTCCGATTGTGTCCATATAAACGTAGACTGAGGACTTTCCATTGGCGTAATGTTTTTTCTGTCCCCTAAACATAACCCCGACATAATTTTTTGTTTTGCATTTTTAATTTTTTAGAATTAGTAGCCCATGTCTATTGTCGTGATCTAGCATCTTCAGCTCTGAATATGGAGACAGAACAGGATCATGACATGAAAGGATATTCATCTGAATCTCTTTATTTTCAGCTTTACAGCTTGTCAAATTTTAAACAAGTCCACAAGTATTTCCTTCAGCTTTTATTTAGATCAGCACTTCTCAGATCAGTGTTCATCAAACTGGAACTGAGACAGTAATATGAATTTTCTGTGTGAGAAGACTGTAAATCATGTCCATCTGAATGATATTTCTGTAGTAGTTTCAGGCTGTGATTCACATTCACACTCTTGATCTGATGGAAACATTTCTGTGTTTCTCTGTTTCTATCTGCTGCTGTCACTAATGAAGCGAGGTACATATCAGTGGAAGAGGGAAAGAATCTGATCATAAACCCTGAAACTGAAATACAGAAAGATGATCAGATACAGTGGAGGTTTGGAGATCAAGACATTCTCATCGCTGAAATCAGTGGAGGGACTCTAAAAACACATGATGATGCTGCTTATGGGAGATTCAGAGACAGACTGAAGCTGGATGAGAAGACTGGATCTCTGACCATCACAGACATCACAACTAAACACACTGGAGATTATAAACTACAGATCATCAGCAGCAGAGAAATCACAAGCAAGAGATTTTTTGTTTCTGTCTCTGGTAAGTAGTTCTTTCGATTTATTGTTCAAATATAGATGAGGTCTTTGTGAAAGGAGATGATCCACTTTGTGTTTTTTGCTCGATCAATGAAAATAGTTCCAATCGAAGCTAAAGCATGAAAAAATATGTTAAATTATGTATTTGCAGAGAATATTTTATTCAGGTTAAAACTTGTTCTTAAATATTAAAGTTATTAGAGTTACATGTTTTTATTTGCATGTCACTGACAGTTTATACTTTTGACTCGTATACTGTACACACACACACACACACACACACACACGGTGGTGGTACTAATATTATGAGGACTTTCCATTGGCTTAATGTTTTTTCTGTCCCCTAAACATAACCCTCACATACTTTTTTTTGCTTTTTTTTTAATTTTTCATAATTAGTAGCCCATGTCTATTGTCATGATCTAGCATCTTCAGCTCCGAATATGGAGACAGAACAGGGTCATAAGTAGGGATGGGTACCGAAACCCGGTATTAAACGGGCCCCGGTGCTGAATTTTGAAAGACCGCTGTATCGATAAGGTCGGACGTTATCGGTTCTGCTGTCGGTACTGGAGAAATTATTTATCATTCCTATAAAGACGTTATCTTGAACATGTTTATATCGCCAGCCTTTTCTATATATAAACTATATTTTAATTAAACCATTTGTCTGTGATGCAAATTTGAAATTCGCAGTTCAGCAGAGAGAGAGAGAGAGAGAAGAGAGAGAGAGAGAGCGATCTCTCACGCAAAGCCACAGCACGCGCAACACGACAGCCCTGCTTAATGAGTGACAATGAGGACAGAACTAAACATTCAACGTGGTTACACTTTAGATGTGGGATATTATTCTAATATATTTTGTATTTCGGCTTCCAAAGATTATAAAAAGAAGATATTTGAGATAAAACCGTTAAAAAACAAGACGCATGATCTGTCCAGCTTAACTTCCTTTATACTTCACAGCACTGCGGAGCGCTGTCAGTTCTTCCTAAAACCCAAACGTACCGTCAGAATCAGCACGATCGGCGATTGTTGCAAAATGCTGTCTTCTACTGTTGCAAGATCAAAAAATGGCTATTAAAAACACAAAAGCCTGCGCAAGAGCCTGTTCACAAGGCGGTGCGCGCTCCGAAACGGACTGCAACGAGACAAGAAAAGTAGGCTATACTTTGGGCTTCGTGTGTCCTCCTTAACTATCAAATATACATACAAATGTCAAAATGACCAGCTCTGAGATTCACTTAAACACAGTTTATTCACTTAAACACAATTATGTCTTAAATGGACGTAAATAATAGGGAGAAATTGATGGTGCTTCAGTTACCGGTTACCGATTAGATTTGCTCTCGGTCTTAAATGGGCAGCAGTCTAATAGCCTAAACCTGCTGACGATTCAGCCATTAATGCAAATCAAACAACAAAAGGCAGAGAAAATCACTCACAGCTTTTGAATAAGTAACTTTAGATTTAATAAGCATTAATCTATCTATGATAAACTATACAGTGCTATTTTATATTTGATTACTAAATTAGGTTTCTTTTCAGACAGAAACAATTACCTGAAAAGATATGTTAGTACACCTTCCTGAAATTAAAGCACTTTTGTATATAATTTGTATCTTTGATTGATTTTATTCTTATGTTTGTACTTGTTTTTTTTTCTTATGTGTCCTTTTTGTATATAAAACAAAAAAGCCTGCACATTGCTGCATAACAAAAATATATTTTTCTTTGTTTTGCTTTTTCTATTTTACATTTCAAAATATAGAGTTTAATTATGTTCTTAATTCTTAAAAAAAAAAAAAACACCAAAAAGAACCGATAAGAATACTGTTAAAGTACCGGATTGATAAGCGGTATCGGTAAGAGTAGTAATACCGATAAAACCTTAACGATACCCATCCCTAGTCATAAGGCAAGGCAAGGCAAGTTTATTGGTATAGCACATTTCATACACAATGGCAATTCAAAGTGCTTTACATGGAAGAAATTAAAATAATCAAAAGGAATCAGAATAATTAAAACAGTTTAGAATAAAAAATAAAATGAAGTACAGTAACAGTCGGACGAACAGTGGCACAGTGCTCATTCAGTAAATGCACAGCTAAACAGAAGTGTTTTTTGAGTCTTGATTTGAATGTGACTAATGTAGGAGCACACCTGATCTCTTCTGGAAGCTGGTTCCAGCATAATAGCTAAAAGCAGACTCTCCATGCTTAGAGTGAACCCTTGGTATTTCTAGCTGATGTGATCCTAATGATCTGAGTGATCTGTTGGGTTTATATTCAGTGAGCATATCTGCAATATATTGAGGTCCTAACCCATTGAATGATTTATATACCAGTAATAAAACTTTAAAATCAATCCTAAATGTAACTGGGAGCCAGTGTAAAGACCTGAGGACTGGTGTGATGTGTTCATATTTTCTGGTCCTGCTCAGAATCCTGGCAGCAGCGTTCTGTATGAGCTGCAACTGTCTTATGGTCTTTTTAGGAAGGCCAGTGAGGAGGCCATTACAGTAATCCACCCTGCTGGTGATGAAAGCATGCACAAGTTTCTCTAAGTCTTGACTGGAAACAAAGCATCTAATTCTTGAAATATTTTTCAGATGATAGTATGCTGATTTAGTTATTGCTTTGACATGACTATTGAAACTAAGGTCTGACTCTAGAGACACACCAAGATTCCTGACTTGATTTTTAGTTGTTAGACCCCTAGTGTCGAGGTATGCATTCACCTTGAGAACTTCATCTTTGTTTCCAAACGCAATGACTTCAGTTTTGTCTTTGTTTAACTGCAGAAAGTTTTGACACATCCAACTATTTACTTCATCAATGCATTGGCACAGGGAGTCAATGGGGCTGTAGTCGTTAGGCGATAGGGCTAAGTAGAGCTGTGTGTCGTCTGCATAGCTGTGGTAAGCGATTTGGTTCTTTCTCATTATTTGGCTCATTGGGAGCATATACAGGTTGAATAGGAGTGGCGCAAGAATCGAGCCCTGAGGGACTCCGCAAGTCATGGATGTCCACTCAGACTTATGATCTCCCATACTCACAAAATAACCTCTCCCTTCTAAGTATGACCTGAACCATTTTAGGACTATCCCAGAAAGCCCCACCCAGTTTCCCAGCCTGTCAAGAAGTATGTCATGATCAACAGTGTCAAATGCAGCACTGAGGTCGAGTAGTACCAACACGGATAATTTGCCTGTATCAGTATTTAAGCGAATATCGTTTATTATCTTTATGAGCGCTGTCTCCGTGCTGTGATGCGATCGGAAACCAGATTGAAAATTGTCAAAGTATCCATTCAAGCTTAAGAATGTGTTCAGCTGATTGAAGATAACCTTTTCAATGATCTTGCCTATGAAAGGAAGATTTGAGATCGATCTATAATTGCTTAAGATGGTCTTATCCAGATTGCTCTTTTTCAGGAGGGGCTTGACAACTGCAGTTTTCAGGGAGTTAGGAAAAATCCCAGAGCGAAGTGAGGCATTTACCACTTCTAGGAGATCTGCTTCTAAGCTGTCTAACAAATTTTTGAAAAAAGATGTGGGAAGTGTGTCAAGGGCGCAGGTTGATTGTTTTAAGGTGCTGTACGGTTTCTACCAAAATTGTGCCATCAATTTCTTCAAAAACAGACATAGTAACTACTTTCTCAGGTTGTGGTCTGGTCTGCCTGACCCCAGAGCAACTCAAGGATGTGCTGATCACCTTTCTGATGTTATTGATTTTCTCAGAGAAGAAAGAAACAAACTCACTGCATTTCCTTTCTGAGAGCATTTCTATGGGAATCTGGCTCGGGGGGTTGTCAGTCTCTCTACAGTAGCAAAAAGAGTGCGTGTGTTGTTTATATTGCTGTTTATAATATTTGAGAAGAAAGTCTGTCTAGCTTTGCCTAATTCCATATTGAAAGCATGGATGCTGTCTTTGTAGATGTTATAATGGACTACAAGTTTTGTCTTCTGCCACAAGCGCTCTGCTCTTCTGCATTGTCTTTTCATATTTTGCACAGCTGTTGAGTTTCTCCAAGGTGATTTTTGTCTGCCACTATTCATCCTGACTTTCACAGGAGCAATATCATCAATTACACTCTTAACTTTTAAGTTAAAAGAATCAAGGAGAAAATCAACAGAGTCAGCAGATATGCTTGGTTTTAACGATATAGCCTTCATAACATGAAAGGATATTCATCTGAATCTCTTTATTTTCAGCTTTACAGCTTGTCAAATTGCAAACAAGTCCACAAGTATTTCCTTCAGCTTTTATTTAGATCAGCAGTTCTCAGATCAGTGTTCATCAAACTGGAACTGAGACAGTAATATGAATTTTCTGTGTGAGAAGACTGTAAATCATGTCCATCTGAATGATATTTCTGTAGTAGTTTCAGGCTGTGATTCACATTCACACTCTTGATCTGATGACAACATTTCTGTGTTTCTCTGTTTCTATCTGCTGCTGTCACTAATGAAGAGAGGGTGATATCAGTGGAAGAGGGAAAGAATCTGATCATAAACCCTGAAACTGAAATACAGAAAGATGATCTGATACTGTGGAGGTTTAGAGACATTCTCATCGCTGAAATCAGAGGAGGGACTCTAAAAACACATGATGATGCTGATGGGAGATTCAGAGGCAGACTGAAGCTGGATGAGAAGACTGGATCTCTGATCATCACAGACATGACAACTAAACACACTGGAGATTATAAACTACAGATCATCAGCAGCAGAGGAAACACAAACAAGAGATTTTATGTTTCTGTCTTTGGTAAGTAGTTCTTTCGATTTATTTTTCAAATATAGATGAGGTGTTTGTGAAAGGAGATGATCCACTTTGTGTTTTTTTGCTCGATCAATGAAAATAGTTCCAATCGAAGCTAAAGCATGAAAAAATATATTAAATGATGTATTTGCAGAGAATATTGTATTTAGTTTAAAACTTGTTCTTAAATATTAAAGTTATTAGAGTTATATCATATGTTTTTATTTGCATGTCACTGACAGTTTATACTTTTGACTCGTATACTGTACACACACACACACACACACACACACACGGTGGTGGTACTAATATTATGAGGACTTTCCATTGGCTTAATGTTTTTTCTGTCCCCTAAACATAACCCTCACATACTTTTTTTTGCTTTTTTTTTAATTTTTCATAATTAGTAGCCCATGTCTATTGTCATGATCTAGCATCTTCAGCTCAGAATATGGAGACAGAACAGGATCATAACATGAAAGGATATTCATCTGAATCTCTTTATTTTCAGCTTTACAGCTTGTCAAATTGCAAACAAGTCCACAAGTATTTCCTTCAGCTTTTATTTAGATCAGCAGTTCTCAGATCAGTGTTCATCAAACTGGAACTGAGACAGTAATATGAATTTTCTGTGTGAGAAGACTGTAAATCATGTCCATCTGAATGATATTTCTGTAGTAGTTTCAGGCTGTGATTCACATTCACACTCTTGATCTGATGACAACATTTCTGTGTTTCTCTGTTTCTATCTGCTGCTGTCACTAATGAAGAGAGGATCATATCAGTGGAAGAGGGAAAGAATCTAAACATAAACCCTGAAACTGAAATACAGAAAGATGATCTGATACTGTGGAGGTTTGGAGACATTCTCATCGCTGAAATCAGAGGAGGGACTCTAAAAACACATGATGATGATGCTGCTGGTGGGAGATTCAGAGGCAGACTGAAGCTGGATGAGAAGACTGGATCTCTGACCATCACACACATGATAACTGAACTCACTGGAAAATATAAACTACAGATCATCAGCAGCAGAGGAATCACAAACAAGAGATTTTATGTTTTTGTCTCTGGTAAGTAGTTCTTTCGATTTATTTTTCAAATATAGATGAGGTCTTTGTGAAAGGAGATGATCCACTTTGTGTTTTTTGCTCGATCAATGAAAATAGTTCCAATCGAAGCTAAAGCATGAAAAAATATATTAAATAATGTATTTGCAGAGAATATTTTATTCAGGTTAAAACTTGTTCTTAAATATTAAAGTTATTAGAGTTACATGTTTTTATTTGCATGTCACTGACAGTTTATACTTTTGACTCGTATACTGTACGTACACACACACACACACACACACACACACACACACAAACACACGGTGGTGGCACTATCATTATCTGCGTTTACATGGACCCTTATAATTGGATTGACGGCTCAATCGAACTAAAAAACGTTCATGTAAACACCTTAATCGATCCGATTGAGCTCGATCCGACTGGAATTTCGATCGGATTGAAAGGGGAGTTTACTCCTATTGTAATCCGATCGAGAGAACATGTAAACACTTGATCGGATTGAAAACCGAAACTTAAAGGACTGCACATGTGCAATAACGTTGCAATAGCGTAATGACGAATGACGCAGGGAACGAGCTGTTCTTCCTGTTGAATAAAGTGTCATATAAATTTGTGTTCCTTTCTTTAAAAAAAAAATCTCATTTCACTCCATGTCTGTGAAGTGAAGCAGGACAACGTCCCACCAGTGCTTGTTTTAGATTCTCATCCATACACGACTTTTGGGCGCGGGGTTTTACTGCGTGATAAACGGCAAAACGGTTCATGCTCGTCGTCTTCAAATCATGACCAGAGACGGATAAATAATAAGTCTGTTGTTTAAAACAAATACAGAACCATTAGAGGAGAATAGTTATGCGTGAACAGTGGCATATTCGTGCAGTGTGCACATGTCAAAAAATAAATTCTGATTTGAATCTTGTGATAAGGCCGGACTTACCATTGGGCTTGACTGGGCTCAAGCCCATGGGTCCCGCCCAATAGGGGGCCCCGCCCGTTTACTTTTGATTTTTTTTTTTTTCAATAATATGTCAGTCATGTAATTTTTCATTTAAAGTTTGTTGATTGGTCTAGCATTGTTACCTGACCCTGTCCTGCAATGAAATATGTAATTTAAGTAGCTCATGTTTAAGTCTGTGGAGTAGGCTACTTATGGTGAGTTTTGGTATATTTATGAGATGCGCTCCAATTCATGCGCCGGTGCCTATTACGTGTCGTGAATATCTATAATTGTCTGCTTTTACTTCTTATTTATTAAATCCAGGCAATTGGTTGATGAAACATTGATTAAAATCAAGATAAAATTAATATAAAACGAAATTCACTTTAAAGAAGGCTTTGCCCTTTTCTGTTTGAGGTCTGTGAAAGTTTTAATGCAGTCTTAAGTGTCACTTCAGAGCGCTCGCGTCAGTAAAGGAGAACTGTCACGTCTGTAACTTCGTTTTTTCCTCATAAATACCAGGAACAGTTTATTTATTTTTCATTTTCTTAAAGATTTATTCACCCATAGATTTAGCTATTTATACGTAAATGTAATACAAATTATTTGTTATGATTGCAACCTTGCAGGGTATTTGTTTGTTTTTCAATATTCCAGCTAAATAAGTGTTTTATTCTCATTCTGACAAAATACATGTACATATTAAACACGGTCACTTTAATCATTATTTATTTATTTATTGGAAAAAACTTTTTAAAGCTTCAATCAGTGGTCATATAAATAAATTATTACGTGTTTTGTTTTGTTTTTGTTTTTTTTACTGAATCTCTTTTTTTCATCTGAATCTCTTTATTTTCAGCTTTACAGCTTGTCAAATTGCAAACAAGTCCACAAGTATTTCCTTCAGCTTTTATTTAGATCAGCACTTCTCAGATCAGTGTTCATCAAACTGGAACTGAGACAGTAATATGAATTTTCTGTGTGAGAAGACTGTAAATCATGTCCATCTGAATGATATTTCTGTAGTAGTTTCAGGCTGTGATTCACATTCACACTCTTGATCTGATGGCAACATTTCTGTGTTTCTCTGTTTCTATCTGCTGCTGTCACTAATGAAGAGAACATATCAGTGAAAGAGGGAAAGAATCTGATCATAAACCCTGGAACTGAAATACAGAAAGATGATCTGATACTGTGGAGGTTTGGAGACATTCTCATCGCTGAAATCAGAGGAGGGACTCTAAAAACACATGATGATGCTGATGATGGGATATTCAGAGGCAGACTGAAGCTGGATAAGAAGACTGGGTCTCTGATCATCACAGACATGATAACTAAACACACTGGAAAATATAAACTACAGATCATCAGCAGCAGAGAAACCACAAGCAAGATATTTATTGTTTCTGTCTCTGGTAAGTAGTTCTTTCGATTTATTTTTCAAATATAGATGAGGTCTTTGTGAAAGGAGATGATCCACTTTGTGTTTTTTGCTCTATCAATGAAAATAGTTCCAATCGAAGCTAAAGCATGAAAAAATATATTAAATGATGTATTTGCAGAGAATATTTTATTCAGGTTAAAACTTGTTCTTAAATATTAAAGTTATTAGAGTTACATGTTTTTATTTGCATGTCACTGACAGTTTATACTTTTGACTCGTATACTGTACACACACACACACACACACACACACAGTGGTGGCACTATTATAATGAGGACTTTCCATTGGCTTAATGTTTTTCTGTCCCCTAAACATAACCCCGACATAATTTTTTTTGCATTTTTTATTTTTTATAATTAGTAGCCCATGTCTATTGTCGTGATCTAGCATCTTCAGCTCTGAATATGGAGACAGAACAGGATCATAACATGAAAGGATATTCATCTGAATCTCTTTATTTTCAGCTTTACTGCTTGTCAAATTTAGGCAAGGGAAGTTTATTTATATAGCACAGTTCATACACAATGGTAATTCAAAGTGCTTTACATGGAAGTAATTAAAATAATCTAAAGAAATCAGAGTGATTAAAACAGTTTAGAATAAAAAAATATATAAAAAATAACATACAGTAAATAAACCAATGTAGAATGAGCAGTCTGAACATGCTGGAGAATATAAGCTACGGATCATCAGCAGCAGAGGAAACACAAACAAGACCTTCGTTGAAGATCATGATCTGATGTGTGTGTGTGTGTGTGTGTTGTGGCACCATTTTACACTCTGTTCATATTTCCAAGATTTAAATTTATATAGAACATTCACTAAATATGCTACTGACAATGTATGAGTTAAATGAGTTTGTGCATTGTATTTCTGATGTAAATTTGATGGTAGAATGTGGATGTTAGGCTGGAGACTCACTAAAAGAGCTTTAAAATGAGAGAGACCACAAACATCACGATAAGAAATCATAGATTTAGCCGTTTTGTTCCTCTAGTGTAGAGTTTCTCAACGAGGGACATTCACAAGTTCTTCCTTCAGCTTTTATTTAGATCATAAATTCAGTTTCTTGAGTAAAATATGAAAAGAAAGAACATAACACTACAAGACGCATCTTGCCAGGCTTGATGTCAGTGTTCATTGGTTCACGCATGTTTTAAATTCAATGAGCAACAGCTCGTTTCACAGCTGACCTGAGATCTGATTATATATGACCTTGTTTTTTTGTAATCACAATGTCTGATGAATGTAAAAAATGTAATTGTCTAATAATTCTGTGATTGTCATTTAAACAGGATTACATGAAACCTTTCCGGCAGGTGAAGCAGGTGAGATTCTGTTGTGTTGAAGATGTTTAACTGAAGATCATGATCTGATGTGTGTGATGTGGCACCATTTTACACTCTGTTCATATTTCCAAGATTTTAACTTATATTTATATAGAACATTCACTAAATATACTACTGGCAATGAATGAGTTTGTGCATTGTGTTTCTAATGTAAATTTGATGGTAGAATGTGGATGTTAGGCTGGAGATTCACTGAAAGACCTTTAAACTGAGAGAGACCACAAACATCACGATAAGAAATCATAGATTTAGCCGTTTTGTTCCTCTAGTGTAGAGTTTCTCAACGAGGGACATTCACAAGTTCTTCCTTCAGCTTTTATTTAGATCATAAATTCAGTTTCTTGAGAACAATATGAAAAGAAAGAACATAACACTACAAGACTCATCTTGACAGGCTTGATGTCAGTGTTCATTGGTTCACGCATGTTTTAAATTCAATGAGCAACAGCTCGTTTCACAGCTGACCTGAGATCTGATTATATATGACCTTGTTTTTTTTGTAATCACAATGTCTGATGAATGTAAAAAATGTAATTGTCTAATAATTCTGTGATTGTCATTTAAACAGGATTACTTGAAACCTTTCCGGCAGGTGAAGCAGGTGAGATTCTGTTGTGTTGAAGATGTTTAACTGAAGATCATGATCTGATGTGTGTGTTGTGGCACCATTTTACACTCTGTTCATATTTCCAAGATTTTAACTTATATTTATATAGAACATTCACTAAATATGCTACTGACAATGTATTTCTTAAATGAGTTTGTGCATTGTATTTCTGATGTAAATTTGATGGTAGAATGTGGATGTTAGGCTGGAGACTCACTGAAAGACCTTTAAAATGAGAGAGACCACAAACATCACGATAAGAAATCATAGATTTAGCCGTTTTGTTCCTCTAGTGTAGAGTTTCTCAACGAGGGACGTTCACAAGTTCTTCCTTCAGCTTTTATTTAGATCATAAATTCAGTTTCTTGAGAACAATATGAAAAGAAAGAACATAACACTACAAGACGCATCTTGCCAGGCTTGATGTCAGTGTTCATTGGTTCACGCATGTTTTAAATTCAATGAGCAACAGCTTTTTTTCACAGCTGACCTGAGATCTGATTATATATGACCTTGTTTTTTTGTAATCACAATGTCTGATGAATGTAAAAAATGTAATTGTCTAATTATTCTGTGATTGTCATTTAAACAGGAGAAGATAACTTCTATTCGGAAGCAGGTGAGATTCTGTTGTGTTGAAGATCTTTAACTGAAGATCATGATCTGATGTGTGTGATGTGGCACCATTTTACACTCTGTTCATATTGCCAAGATTTTAACTCTAAAAATTCTGTAATTGTTGTTTAAACAGAATATGATTCTGATTATTCTCCACTGAATCAGCCGAGATCAGGTGAGATTCTGTTGTGTTGAAGATCTTTAACTGAAGATCATGATCTGATGTGTGTGTTGTGGCACCATTTTACACTCTGTTCATATTTCCAAGATTTTAACTTATATTTATATAGAACATTCACTAAATATGCTACTGACAATGTATGAGTTAAATGAGTTTTTGCATTGTGTTTCTAATGTAAATATGATGTTAGAATGTGGATGTTAGGCTGGAGACTCACTGAAAGACCTTTAAACTGAGAGAGACCACAAACATGAGGATAAGAAATCATAGTTTTAGCCGTTTTGTTCCTCTAGTGTAGAGTTTCTCAACGAGGGACATTCACAAGTTCTTCCTTCAGCTTTTATTTAGATCATAAATTCAGTTTCTTGAGAAAAATATGAAAAAAAGACCATAACACTACAAGACGCATCTTGCCAGGCTTGATGTCAGTGTTCATTGGTTCGCGCATGTTTTAAATTCAATGAGCAACAGCTCGTTTCACAGCTGACCTGAGATCTGATTATATATGACCTTGTTTTTTTGTAATCACAATGTCTGATGAATGTAAAAAATGTAATTGTCTAATAATTCTGTGATTGTCATTTAAACAGGAGAAGATAACCACTCTTCGGATTCAGGTGAGATTCTGTTGTGTTGAAGATCTTTAACTGAAGATCATGATCTGATGTGTGTGTTGTGGCACCATTTTACACTCTGTTCATATTTCCAAGATTTTAACTTATATTTATATAGAACATTCACTAAATATGCTACTGACAATGTTTGAGTTAAATGAGTTTGTGCATTGTGTTTCTAATGTAAATATGATGGTAGAATGTGGATGTTAGGCTGGAGACTCACTAAAAGACCTTTAAACTGAGAGAGACCACAAACATCACGATAAGAAATCATAGATTTGGCCGTTTTGTTCCTCTAGTGTAGAGTTTCTCAACGAGGGACATTCACAAGTTCTTCCTTCAGCTTTTATTTAGATCATAAATTCAGTTTCTTGAGTAAAATATGAAAAGAAAGAACATAACACTACAAGACGCATCTTGCCAGGCTTGATGTCAGTGTTCATTGGTTCACGCATGTTTTAAATTCAATGAGCAACAGCTCGTTTCACAGCTGACCTGAGATCTGATTATATATGACCTTGTTTTTTTGTAATCACAATGTCTGATGAATGTAAAAAATGTAATTGTCTAATAATTCTGTGATTGTCATTTAAACAGGAGAAGATAACCACTCTTCGGAACCAGGTGAGATTCTGTTGTGTTGAAGATCTTTAACTGAAGATCATGATCTGATGTGTGTGTTGTGGCACCATTTTACACTCTGTTCATATTTCCAAGATTTTAACTTATATTTATATAGAACATTCACTAAATATGCTACTGACAATGTATGAGTTAAATGAGTTTGTGCATTGTATTTCTGATGTAAATTTGATGGTAGAATGTGGATGTTAGGCTGGAGACTCACTGAAAGACCTTTAAACTGAGAGAGACCACAAACATCACGATAAGAAATCATAGATTTGGCCGTTTTGTTCCTCTAGTGTAGAGTTTCTCAACGAGGGACATTCACAAGTTCTTCCTTCAGCTTTTATTTAGATCATAAATTCAGTTTCTTGAGTAAAATATGAAAAGAAAGAACATAACACTACAAGACTCATCTTGCCAGGCTTGATGTCAGTGTTCATTGGTTCACGCATGTTTTAAATTCAATGAGCAACAGCTCGTTTCACAGCTGACCTGAGATCTGATTATATATGACCTTGTTTTTTTGTAATCACAATGTCTAATGAATGTAAAAAATGTCATTGTCTAATAATTCTGTGATTGTCATTTAAACAGGAGAAGATAACCACTCTTCGGATTCAGGTGAGATTCTGTTGTGTTGAAGATCTTTAACTGAAGATCATGATCTGATGTGTGTGTTGTGGCACCATTTTACACTCTGTTCATATTTCCAAGATTTTAACTTATATTTATATAGAACATTCACTAAATATGCTACTGGCAATGTATTTCTTAAATGAGTTTGTGCATTGTGTTTCTAATGTAAATTTGATGGTAGAATGTGGATGTTAGGCTGGAGACTCACTGAAAGACCTTTAAAATGAGAGAGACCACAAACATCACGATAAGAAATCATAGATTTAGCCGTTTTGTTCCTCTAGTGTAGAGTTTCTCAACAAAGCATTCACAACTTCTTCCCTTAGCTTTTCTTTAGATCTTAAATTCAGTTTCTTGAGAACAATATGAAAAGAAAGAACATGACACTACAAGACGCATCTTGCATCTTGGTTCACTCAAATTTTGAATTGAATGAGCAACAGCTGGTTTCATCTGACCTGATCTGTTACTCTATTTACATAATACTTATCTGACAGCTTTGATTTTGTGCAATTGCAGACAGCAAGTTCAAGTAATTATGCTTTTTATAATTTGTTTTACCACAGCAGTATTTCTATAACCAGTGAATTTTCAGTTTTATGTAAATAACACCAGTGCCCAATTAATGTGGATGTTCAGCATTGATCACTGAGATCACATGACCTTTGTTACACTTTTATTATTAAAAAAAAAACAAAAAACAGAATACAATTACTTAAGTTACTTAAATTACTTACTGACTTTTTTTTACATACTATTTGCATTGTGTCTTACTTTGCTTTAGTAGTTATGCTTCAATAAGGATCTGATCTGAAGTGTTCATCTTTCAAGCAGATGTGAATGTCAGATTTTAAATATGATCTGAATTTATTTGTATTTATGCTGAAGCACTTAAAAATTACTCTTGTTGTACATGTAAGAAGAAGAAAAAGAAGTATTACTCTTGTGGCGTTTATAGCAAAAAAAGATGGGAAAACGCCTTTGTTCAATCCTAGAACTTAAACTATAACCACATTGTGTTGTGTGTTTTATTAATTTTGATAAAAGCATCTGCTTGAGGAATACGTGTTCATGTTAGATATATACATGTCTCGTATACATGATACATCATATACATGATCGTATATGTCCTCTAGAGGAGAAACTCTTATTTTGCTTCCTAACAGCTGTTTTAACATGCAAATCATAAACAGTGTACCAATATATATATATATATATACAATATTAATAAATAATAAAAAGGTAAAGGTAGCATGAAAAAATATACTGAATAATGTATTTGCAGAGAATATTGTATTTGGGTTAACTTGTTCTTAAATATTAAAGTTATTAGAGTTACATGTTTTTATTTGCATGTCACTGACAGTTTATACTTTTGACTCGTATACTGTACACACACACACACACACACACACACACACACACACGGTGGTGGCACTATTATTATGAGGACTTTACATTTGGCTTAATGTTTTTTTCTGTCCCCAAAACATAACCCTCACATAATTATTATTATTTTAATAATTATAATTTTTTCATTTTCATAATTAGTAGCCCATGTCTATTGTCGTGATCTAGCATCTTCAGCTCAGAATATGGAGACAGAACAGGGTCATAACATGAAAGGATATTCATCTGAATCTCTTTATTTTCAGCTTTACAGCTTGTCAAATTGCAAACAAGTCCACAAGTATTTCCTTCAGCTTTTATTTAGATCAGCACTTCTCAGATCAGTGTTCATCAAACTGGAACTGAGACAGTAATATGAATTTTCTGTGTGAGAAGACTGTAAATCATGTCCATCTGAATGATATTTCTGTAGTAGTTTCAGGCTGTGATTCACATTCACACTCTTGATCTGATGACAACATTTCTGTGTTTCTCTGTTTCTATCTGCTGCTGTCACTAATGAAGTGAACATATCAGTGGAAGAGGGAAAGAATCGGATCCTAAACCCTGAAACTGAAATACAGAAAGATGATCTGATACTGTGGAGGTTTAGAGACATTCTCATCGCTGAAATCAGAGGAGGGACTCTAAAAACACATGATGATGCTGATGATGGTAGGAGATTCAGAGACAGACTGAAGCTGGATGAGAAGACTGGATCTCTGACCATCACAGACATGACAACTGAACTCACTGGAGAATATAAACTACAGATCATCAGCAGCAGAAGAAACATAAGCAAGAGATTTGTTGTTTCTGTCTCTGGTAAGTAGTTCTTTCGATTTATTTTTCAAATATAGATGAGGTCTTTGTGAAAGGAGATGATCCACTTTGTGTTTTTTGCTCCATCAATGAAAATAGTTCCAATCGAAGCTAAAGCATGAAAAAATATATTAAATTATGTATTTGCAGAGAATATTTTATTCAGGTTAAAACTTGTTCTTAAATATTAAAGTTATTAGAGTTACATGTTTTTATTTGCATGTCACTGACAGTTTATACTTTTGACTCGTATACTGTACACACACACACACACACACACACACACACACACACACACACAGTGGTGGCACTATTATTATGAGGACTTTACATTGGCGTAATTTTTTTTTGTCCCCTAAACATAACCCTCACATAATTTTGCATTTTTAAATTTTTTATAATTAGTAGCCCATGTTTATTGTCATGATCTAGCATCTTCAGCTCTGAATATGGAGACAGAACAGGTTCATAAGGCAAGGCAAGTTTATTTATATAGCATATTTCATACACAGTGGTAATTTAAAGTGCTTTACATGGAAGAAATTAAAATAATCTAAAGAAATCAGAGTAATTAAAACAGTTTAGAATAAAAAAATTTATAAAATAAAATACAGTAAATAAAACAATTTAGAATCAAAATAAAATGAAGTACAGTAACAGTCGGACGAGCAGTCTGAACATGCTGGAAAATATAAACTACGGATCATCAGCAGCAGAAGAAACACAAACAAGACCTTCATAGTGTAAAAAGGGCCACGAAATCGATCCAAATCGCGGAGTTCGATTCGTGGTGAAGGTTTCAAGCGCGTTCCGTCTTTTCCAAGCAAAGTGTTTTTTAGTTAAATGCAATACATATAATCTTATGTATTAACTCGTTTCATCTGACTCCATAAAATGAAAAGGGTTTATCAATGATATCTGTGCCTCATTAAATATGTTAATGTTTGACTATTCCTTTTAACTCTAATGAAAATAAAGTCAAAGTCTGTTAGAATGGTCAAGTATAACAATTTATTATGTCAGGTAAATGTATTATTACGGTTCCACAAGATAATCAGAGCAAACCATCAATTGTTTTAGGACAAAGGAACTTTACCCAACATAGGCTACATGAGCTGAGCCTCGAAGAGACACAACATCACGGGCTGATCTGAATACAGAAAGGCAGCCCCGAGCTCTCCCGCTGCACCCCTTAAATAGCCAGACCTTACCTGATATGTTAATCACCAGGTTTCAATGGAAAGTTACTGAATCCCCCTACCATGTTTATCGGGGGCAGACCATTTGCTTGGTTGTAAATTGTATTCAGACAACAAGGCAGAAGGTGTTAACTCAAAGACCACACTCCTTTGTGTGACTGTGATTCCTAAACTTCTTAAAAACCTTATTACCTTTTCTTTTATTACTTTGGAAATGAGACATTATTACCAGTCACCCTGAGACCATCAAAATGATTCTAAACAATCCTTAAAGATGATCAGATTCACATTAAAACCATATTCTTGAGTGAGTTTTCAGTATCATTGACTGAGAGAGAGAAAGAGAGAAGATGCAGATAAGATGTTCAGAGAAAAGGGGGTAGGGTGTCAAATGTTAATTTGCAAGCAATGCCTTTTGTCTTTAAAGGCCACTGGTCAGATATTTTCTCTTTAACAAGTTTTTCCAGTCTTACAATAGTTTTTGCATGTAGTGAGTATTGTCTTTCAGTTTAATATTTGAGTGATGTTTCCCTTACTGTTTTTACAACAAATGAAATGAAAACAACGAGAAATACAATAACTAAACTATAATATTGTGTCATGTTATTGGTGTGTTTATTTTCTGAATTATGATTGTAAAGCACACAGGTTTTCAGACTGTGCTCCAGGGCCCCTGAGAGGCTACAAGGGGTGCTTGTTTATAACATTACTATTGAATGTTGCTCATATATAGTATTTTAGGATCATGATGGGATAAGTATATATGGGGATTCTTGTTATCAAAAAGTCTGAAACCCCCAGAGTCAGATCTGGTGTAACTTTCGTTATTTTAATCATTTCTTTATTTTTTTTTTTTTCATTTTATTTATTGTGTTTTGTGACGGTCTGCAGAGTGTGTGTGCGTTTCTCCTCGGGGTTCATCCCACAAAACAGGATTTCTGATTGTAAATATTCAATATGTTGGATATTAACGATTATTTGAGATCGGTCCGACCCTGATGTTCTTCAGAGCAGATTCAGTCACTCTTAACACACTTCACACCACAGGAAAACCTGACAAGATCATCTAGATCCATCAAGATAATTATCGTACTTGGATGGGGAGAACTGGGCCCAAAATCGACCTGATTATCTTGTAGTGTGTGTTCAGCTTAAGTTCTGAAATCTAGACTAGTACATTTCTCTTTTTAATATCTGTCATTGTGTGTGTATTTTCTGGCAGATCCCTCAGGAAACCGAGTGAATGATACGACTATAGAGATGCCGCCGGTGAATGAAGAAGATCTGGATGAAGAGAATAAACAGGAGGGGATGAGATTACTCGTGGTGAGATAAGACACGCCCACCAGTGTCAATCACTCTGACATCATCAACATTTCAGCTCCAGCTACAACAACAAAACACATTTCTGCTTATATGAGCCTTAAAGTGAGGAATGAAGCCGTCTGTTGAGCTGTTAAACTTGTAAAAAAAAGCTTCTTTGGTTTCAGATGAACAGGGAAATGTGTTTATCAAACAGTTTTATATATTGTTTTTATAATGTTACGCTTCATATCTGTTACTCTATTAACATAATACTCATCTGACTTTTACAGATTTGATTTTATGTGATTGTAGACAGCAAGTTTAAGTAATTATGCTTTTTATAATTGCTTTTGCCACCGCAGTATTTCTATAACCTGTGAATGTGGTGTTTTATGTAAATAACACCAGTGCCAGATTAATGTGGATGTTCAGCATTGATCACTGAGATCACATGACCTTTGTTACACTTTTATTGTAAAAAAAAAAAAAATGAATACAACTACTTAAGTTGACATTCTTTAATATTATTTGCATTGAAATTTTAAATGTGTGCCTGATTTCGCTTTAGTAGTTATGCTTCAATGAGGATCTGATCTGAAGTGAATCTGTTCATCTTTCAAGCAGATGTGAATGTCAGATTTTATATGTGATCTAAATTTATTTGTATTTATGCTGAAGCACTTAAAAATTACTCTTGTTGCACTTGTAATAATAACAAGAAGAAGTATTACTCTTGTGGCGTTTATAGCAAAAAGGATGAAAAGATTGCTCAATCCTAACTTAGATAACCTATAACCACATTGTGTTGTGTTTTGTGTTGTTTTATTAAATTTAATAAAAGCATCTGCTTGAGGAATACGTGTTCATGTTCGATATATATGCATGTCTCTGATCGTATATGTCCTCTAGTGGAGAAACCCTTACTTTGCTTCCTAACAGCTGTTTTAACATGTAAATCATAAACAATGTACCTATATATTCAATGTTAATAAATAATAAAAAGGTCAAATTGTGTGAAATGTGTGTCGCTTCCTTCTATATGTACTGTATGTGCACAATCAAATCTTCAGAGTACATTAAATCTGAACTTATACAGTTAAAAATAAAATACCTTAAAATATTCTCTTGTTGTGTTAATCATAACTGCAAACACCCAGAGATGAAATGTGACCGTAAGATTCGATGTTGTTCAACTAGCTGAAATTGGTGATAATAATAAAGTTTTTGGTAAAATTTGGCATGTTATTAAAATAATAAAAGTTTTCTTTTTCATTACAATTCAAGTTTTGCATTTTCCTCCCCTGCCATGAAAAGATTCAATAGATGCACTTCCTTTTTTTGAGCACCAGATGGCAGTAGAAGAGTTCATAAAAATAAAAAGTTAGAGGAAAGTACCCACATTTATACACTTTTTGTGTATTAAAAACCTCCCTCATTGCTTTTGTATTTTGTGTCTAAAACACTAATTAATAGCCATAGCAATGCTAGTTTATTTCCATATTCGCATACAGTGGCATTAAAGGGCGTTAATTTGAAAGCAGGTTGTGTATTAGGCTAGATATCAGGAATTATATAGGATTAACAATAGTCTGAGATCAGAAGTTCACCCCTAAATTAAAATGATGTCATCATGTCACTAATAGGGACCTATGACCCCCCTCAATGTGTCTGACGGAGTGATGTCTGGTTGCTGATGGGATTCATCATATTGATTAAATAAGATATTTCTCAGGCAGTAAATGTGGATCTTTTAGAATAATTTAAGGAGAGCTGGTCTGTTCTCGACTCTGTCTCACCCTGCCGTGTTTTTGTCTTGATCTTAATGATCTCAAACCCTCAAAAGTCTTGGTCTTGTTGTCTTGGTTTGGTCTTGACCTGGGGTCTGTACCATGATGGCAGTTGAATAAACTCAGGATTACAGGACTAGTTTCGAGTTGACAAAACCAAACCAATCCAACCTTTGTTGGTCACATGCTGATCATCAACTTTCTCTGTCAACTCGGGCTTTGATCCTGAGTTTAGGTGTTTAGGTGTGACATCATCAGTAGCGAACAGCCAATCACATGATGAGAAAGCAAAATATGAGAAAAATATAAAAGCTGAATGTTTTTCTTGCTCAACGACTAGTTACTGCAGCTTTAGGCCTCGACACAGACTCTTCTAGATACAGTTTGACGTTTTGATAAGCTTCATATGAGCAGTGGATAAGAAGCCCTTTATCATTTAAGACACATACATTCATCAACGTTCATAAGCACAAACCGTTCATGTTTCTTCAGTAAGTAAAATGCAGGTTTCATTTTGACTCACAGTTACAGAACATTTAATAGGCAAACTTTCAATATGTTAAGGTTATTCTGACAGTTTTTCATTGTGAGAGTCTGATGGAGTTTGTACCCATGATTTACTCACCCTGAAGCCATCAGGTGTAAATCACTTTCTTCTTTCAGACGAATACAACCGGAGTTATATTAAAAAACATGTCCTGGCTCTTCCAAGCTTTATAATTGGAGTCAATGGGTATATGTTTTTGGAAGTCCATCAGAGCCTATCCATCCATGATAAAAGTGCTCCACACCAGTAAACCCTAAAAATCAGATAAAATTGTTAAGATGGGGAACATTTGATAAGTTTAAACCAGGGCTTCTTGATGTAGGATCCAGGAGATGGCTAACTAAAGGTTTGACTGCATTGTGTGCATCTTTGTTTCACAAGGAAAATGTAAAAGTTTTGCTGAATTAAAAGAATGTTATGATTTATAAAAAAATAATAATATGGATATTAAACAAATACGGGACTATTTTGAAAGAGAGTTTTAAAAATGGCTAATTTGGAGCTGAATACAGAGTTGATAGTTGATTCCTATAAAGAGAATAATCCCAGAATAATCTATTATCTCTATCGGGACATGAGAATAGAAAAAACACAGAGAATTAGGGGAAGAAATTCCAGATGAAGAATGGTATTTTGCTTGACACAACATAGAATCACAAAGATGGAAAGAGTTTGCATGGAAAAAATCTAGTGCGTTATTTCATTACCCTCAAAATTAAAAGTAAACAATTATCTACACCACAATTATGCTGGAGGATAGGTGTGCATGCTGATGTTGATCATCTTCATGTATTCTGGAGTTGCCCAAAAATATTACCTTTCTGGAACATGTTTTTGATGGAGATCCAAAAGATATGAAATACCAATAATCAAGGGCTTCTGAAGTGAAGCGATGTTAATTCACGCTGAAAGCCATGTCTGGATACCATGGCCAGATTTTTCGCCTCATTTAGGGAACCAATCACAGAATTTTTTATTTATTTAATTTTTTTTTTAGGTTTTTTATTTTTTATTTTTATTTTATTCAAAAATTGCTTTACAATAGTGCAAACATGCACCTCTTAAACATCTGGATCATTTCAACAATGTATATATTGATCAAGTAGAATCATTCTTGCATTAACAGAATAAAGAAAGAAAGAAGAGTGAAAAAAGAAACAAACAAAAAATAAAAAAATAAAAAAAATAAAACAAACAGCAAACAGATAGGCTACTAATCATCTTGGTACATGAAAGATCTCATTTTCTATTATCAATTTTCCTAAGAGATTTGATTAAATAATTTACTTCACATAAAAACTCATTAAAAATAGGAATTTTCATAAGAAATCTTTGCTTGTGAAAGTAAAATTTTGCCACAATTATCAAGAAGTTAAGAGTAGATTCTAAGGACTTGTTTGGACATTTGGACATTCAAAAAAACAGATGATATCCTTGATGCAAAGACTACCATTCATATTAACTTTAGAAAAACAATAAGATCCCAAGTCATTCCAAAAACTTGATGAAACGTTACAATAAAAAAACAAATGACAGATGTCTTCAATTTCAGTAACCACAATTTCAACCTTCTGTAATACGGGAACCAATCACAGAACGGGGAGGGAGCAGCAAGACGATGACGACATCTATCCCTCACACCTGCGCAGTTTGTTTATCTATGGATTCAACATGGCAGCAGACGCGAAGCTACCGTTTGATGCAGCCTGCCTTAGATATTGTTTTAAGTAGTTTAGAATGCAAGTTTATTTTGAAAAAAAGAGCCGTTTTGGTGTTAAACTTCGCGAGACCCCAGTCGTTATTGTTGTCTCGACATTAATCGCCCAATGGAGGACCAGGGAGGCGGTCAACCTTGGAATATCTGCCGCTCAGTTGTGTCTCGAGAAAGAAAATGCGATAAAGAATTGTCGATACCAACTTCTGTTCGGCAGTCCCGACTCCCGAGGCCTGGATGAGCGTAAAGTGGCAAGACATGTTAGCCACGGAGTTGTATTACCAACCTGCTAGGCATCGTCGTCGACGAAGTCCATTTAACTTATAAATGGTAAGTGATATTTATTAATATCATATTGTCATTATGCCTGTAGACTACCTACTGTGGTTGTCACAGTGCCACTAAGTTGTGTTGCTTTTCAATATCAATATAACAGCTAATGTTACCACTTTATTAACTTTCAGCTGTGCACACGTAACTTACCCGATTAAAGTTGTTGACTTTAGTCATTAAATTAAATTATTATTTTTTAAAACTTGTGAAGTACACGCGCAAACAATTTCCAATGCAAATAACAACATCTATGTTAAACTGTACTCAGTGTTTTTCTAATTGAAACGATTGGCTATGAGCTAAGTACAGGCGCATTTGATAGGCATTCTTAGCACCCAATAAACGGCGCCGGGCATTCGTAAACCACGCCTCGACGTCAGCACCTGGCGGCCATCTTGTCACAGGCAGCTCGCTCACTGGTAACATTGTTTTGATGGTGCATGTACTTTTTAAATCACCGTAACTTGCTCAATTTTCTACAGATTTTTAAACAGTCTGGTTTGTTATAAACGGCAGAGATGTAGTTATGATACTGCATACTTATGAATAATAAGTGTATAAATAAATAATCATCCAGAATTATAGCCACGTTAATAACGTTTGTAAGAAACCAAACCGTAAATCCGTCAAGATTTCAACAAGATAAGAGTATTTCTTACATCAGATACCACAGAGCCCACCTATATGGGGAGGCTGCAGACCTGGAGCCGGCAGTTTTACGCCCCTGACAGTTTTACGCCCCTGACAGTTTTAAGCCCCTGTTGTTCCTGATGCGTCCAGTAGGGGGAGAAGGATTTACGGCGAAATAACGTAAAACGACGCTGGAAACAAACACATTAATAACCGTCTAGATTTCAACTAATTTTTATGTATTTGTTTATTTAAATAAACGTTATAGACAGTGGATTTATCTGCACTATAAGGATTAAAACATCCAGATGTTCAGTTGGGCTTCACTCAGGCTAATACACATAGTTGAATCAGATGGACAAAGTAATGATATTTGACCTACTGAAGAATTAATTATTTTAAACTGTTTTATATACAGGAAACTGACTGATATATGTTGTTGTGAAGTATATAAAGTTACATTTATGTACCATATTAAGCCTTGAGATATGCAGTACTTAATCACATGGATCCTTAATGAAATATCTGCTGAAATATTTACAATTGGTCATCATACAGCTAGAACAGTGTCCTACATAACATTTAATGAAGGCAAACACAATTTAACCCTTTTCTAAAATTCCAAGGGCCATTTAAAAGAAAGAGACAATGTTTTTGTTCACAAAAAGGTTATTTATTTACAAAAGAAGCTAAAGTTGAATAGTGGTAGAAACAATGGTTATAAAATAATGGCACAATGTCATGGTTGAACATTTTTTGGGGGTTCAAAAGATAGGTGTTTATAAAAGTTTAGAGACAGAGATTTTAATTTTCTTAAGTAGCTAAAGCAGATACACACCTTAATGAGATACAAGTTAAAAAGAAGAACTAAAGACAGAGTATGATAAAACACACATCAAGTGCACATACATTTTAGTCCAGATCAGTAAGCTATTTTAAGAAAACTGTATGATATACATTCGAAAATTAGATCGTCTCATTTATAAAAAAACAAAACAAAAACAACTTAAACCAAAATATACATTTAAACCATATGGGCCAAAGTTTTTAATGTGGGCTTTATAATGCATTTATGTTTGTATGTATTATGTTTGTAAAACAAATATTAGAGTGAGTGTGCAGTTTGAATCTTTACTTAGAGAGATTTTCATTCAAATACATACATGCATACAAACATGCCTATTATAAATGTGTTTGTGTACACATCATAAACTGTAATTAACACATTTCCAATATCCACTGTAATGTTGCTCCAGAAACCACGTGGAGTAGGCTATGTTTAAATGCAAGGAGTAAACTGGGTCTCACCAGAGGATGCCATGTCACGCAAGGTAAAGACAGACAAGATAAAAAATAAAAATTAAATGAATTTTAAAAGTGAGTGAGACAGAGCAGGTAAAGAGTAGACTAGGGCAGCTTTTAAACCTATATGTGGTTAAGTTTGCTAAGTTTGAGCCAGACAGAACATCAACCTGACCATCAAGTAGCCAACTTTTATTGTCTCTCGAAATAATAGACTTTATAACAGTTTTTTACCTTCTCTTTGTTACTATTTTCAGAACCTTGATGTGCATTTTGATCATTGGTTGTGAGTTTTGTGTCTAGAGTTTTGAAAAATGACATTTTAAAAACTCTAACCGTTTTCTCAATTGCTTGGATACAATATACATAAAACTTAAATCATTTGTTCATTCAACAAAAATCACCTGTTCAATATAACACAACTTAACATCAAAGTACTATTTCAAAAGGCAATTCACACATTGCATTTCAAATGAGTGTCTATTCATTTCCTTACAATGATCTATCAATTGATACAACTGCTCAAAATGATAACTGTTGCATGACACACAATCTTCCATGTTTACAGTAAATCATGAAAGTTTCAAGATAATGAGATTCAATAAATCTATGTTGTGATTGTAGTGTTTTGCATCAATATATCACACACTTTGTTGAATGATTCTTCTATGTGTGTATTATTCCTACTACTGCAGCCTACTTTACAGAGATGTGTTTACTGTACATGTGCCATAATGAAACCTGGATCACCTATTTTCTTCTACAACATTTAATGATTGTACGAAAAATGACAGTGAAACTAACGGTTGCTTGTGTGTGGGTGATAGTTTTGTTTAGGCCTATTTCACAGTAAATTTGTTTTTTGAACCAATGATTGTGCAAGTGCAAGATTTCTTTAAAGATGTGAATGCACTTTGCAATGTTTTGAACATTAGACAGCCTGTATTACAAGTGATAACCGTTTTGAGTTTTGTGTCTAGAGTTTTGAAAAATGACATCAAGGTTATGAAAATAGTAGCAACGTGATTGTAAAAAACTGTAAATTATAGACCCATCTTTTGAATTGACATCGAATCTTAGCTTATCGTTTAGAAATAATCAATATTGCATCATTACAATTCAATCAACAACAATAACTTTAGCAGATAATTTAAAATACCTCAATTCATGTCGCTTCTAGAAGGTCTGATGCTATAGATCTGTAATGAAATAGGACTAGGCTCATATAACGTCATTAGTGTAGTCTCCCCCTACTGGACGCATCAGGAACAACAGGGGCTTAAAACTGTCGGGGCGTAAAACTGTCAGGGGCGTAAAACTGTCGGGGCGTAAAACTGTCAGGGGCGTAAAACTGCCGGCTCCAAGTCTGCAGCCTCCCCCTACTCGAGCCCACCAGAAAGCCTGTCTGTGACAAGATGGCCGCCGGTGATGACGATAAATATTCCGCCGTGAGTCATCTACCCTTATATAGATATCTATGGTTCCCAGACCCAAGTCTCAACGAGAATTGGGTCTGGCGTTAGCCAGGCTAGTACGCAAGTCGACTTACGGCAAAATATTACAATATTTTTCTTAGACCAATGCATCGCTTCACTTCAGAAGGTGTTTATTAACCACGCAGAGCACTTTTATTATGGATATATCACAAGGGACTTCCAAAAAATATACACACCATTATAAAGCTTGGAAGAGCCAGGACATTTTTTTAATATATCTCGTCTGAAAGAAGAAAGTCATATAGGCTACACCAAAGGATGGCTTCAGGGTGAGTAAATCATGGGCTAATTTTCAGTTTTGGGTAAACTATCCCTACTCGTTTAAATAAACCAGGATGCGTGTTCTTTACTTTTCTATATTCAGTGCTATGCAGTGACTAAATATACATTGCAAGCAGCATTCACAGTTGTTTTAATTGTGTGAGAGGATCAAACGTAGCAGAACGTCTTTCTGTCCTCTTTCAAACTCGTCTTGATAATCTGATGTCATAAACCAGCAGCCACGCCCACCAGAGCAGAGAGAGCCAATCGGATCACAGCTTCAGTGAATCCATAATAGTGGACATAGGGTTGAGAGGAAAGTAAAATTGTGCAAATTTGCATTTTTCGAACACTAAAAACTATTTTCATGTAGTCAAGATATTAGTATCATGTTTATCTAAATAAAATTGATAAAAAAAATGCAGGCCCCGCTTCATTGATAGTATATGTTGAACTTTCTTGTACGAAAAGACACAGTACAAAAGGTATTGTATGAATGTCGTTTTTTATTTATTTTGTGCCACCAGCTCGTGATTTATGACGACAGAAGCTTCGTTCACCTGAGAATCACGTGTGTGACGGCATGTCGAAGGGAACACAGCATCTGGTAAGTGCTACTACTATTATTTCAGTGTTGTTGTTATATAGCCTAAGTACTATCATAATTAATTTGTTTGTAGGATTTGGTTGTCATTACAAAAGCCCATGTGGACAGAATGAGATTAAAGCACTCAAAAGAGGAGTGACAATCGTATTTAAAGGGGTACTTCACCCTATAATATCACAAATGTCATACCTGAACGGATCTGGCAGAGTCCTCTGATGTCCAGATGTTGAGATTGATTTCTAATGGGATTGTTGTAGGTGTTTTTATCCTGATATTGTGACAGTTTATAAACAAAGAATTATAAGAAAATGAAATGCAAAAAAAAGGTGTGCTTCTGAGAAATAAAGTCACAATTGTGAGATATGAAGTCATGATTGTGAAATACAGTATAAAGTCACAATTTAAGATAAAGATGTCACAAGTATTAGAAGTAAAGTTGCAACCGTGAAATATATAGTTGCATATTAGCTCATAGAAAATGCCACTCTGAAAAAGTTTTTTTTTTTTTTTTTTTTCTTGGAGAAATGGGATAAAGTTTTTGGGTACTTCCCATATTTGAAGCACAATTTGGCTGAACAGAGAAGTGACGAGATTTGCATTGTGAAATTCCTCATCGAAAGTATTTTTTTATTTTCTTCACATTAAAGTCTAAAAACTTTTTGAATCACCCTTCATCAGTTGAAGCTTTCATTCTGCACTGAGAATTGCAAAAAAAGAGAGAAAAGACAAACATGAAAAGCAAACAAACAATAGGTCTGATTTTAAATCACATTTAGGAATGTAGATTAGGCGATACCCCAATAACAGACCAAGTGGAAGATTTGCCACAGATGACATGTCCGAGTACTGAGGCCTTGAAAGATGGGAGGAAATAATATATTTCAGCACTTTTGCATTCTCTTGCTGAAATTTTGCAAAGGTTTTGTGAGCGAATGCAAAGTTTATCAGGGTATTGCAAAACTTTTGCAAAAGAATGAAAAAACATTGAAATATATTTTTTCCACCTATCTCATGTCTTTAAATATTTTAAAATGAAATAAAGCACCATATATGCAAAATATATATATTTTTTTCATTTTATTCAAAGCAATTTTACAGAATTCATGCCATAATGCCTTATCCTTGGTAAAATCATCTTTTGCACAGTTCCCTTAAGTTTAATTGGTGGCTCAACTTACCCACTAGCCCATATTTTACCCCATATCTTAAAATAGGAGATCTTCAGAACTCCAGTTCCCCCAATTTAGACCGAGGGAGCGAGTCTATTTTATATAATGTTGCAGAGGGTTTTTGAAGTTTCTGTCTTTGATGCATGTTTTTATGAAACAATATTCATATGTTATCTTATTATTATTAATAATAATAATAATAATAAACATTTGGCAGAGGGTGTGCTTTGTGTACATCATGCAGAAAGCTTAGACCAAGTGTTAAATGGTATTGTTTTTATTCAGTAATATTATTTTCTCAGTGGTGCCACTGTTTTGTTCCAATCTTTATTAAAACACATTAACAGGCCGTAGATACAAGCTTTGTCTATTAGCCTCGTGCTGATTTCATGTTGAATGCTCAAAGGAAGTTAAAGGGTTAGTTCACCCAAAAATGAAAATTAAGTCATTAATTACTCACCACCATGCTGTACCAACCCCGTAAGACCTTCGTTCATCTTCGGAACACAAATAAAGATATTTTTGATTGAATCTGAGAGCTGGATCAGTCCTCCATAGACAGCCTGAGGGACTGCCTCTTGACGGCCCAGAAAGTCATTAAAAGAAAAGGTTTAAATATTCCATGTGCCTACAGCGGCTCAACTATAACTTTATCAAGCGACGAGACTACTTTTTGTGCGAAAAAAAACGTAAATAACGACTTTATTCGACTTTCCATTACTTCCTTATGGGCGCATGCGCGAGAACTGAGACGAGACCGTTCTTCTTCGACTACTTTTTGTTACCGGCTGCTCACCGCTTAGGTGTATTAGCGCCCCCTACCCAGTGGTTGAATGTAACGAAGTACAAATACTTCGTTACTTTACTTAAGTACATTTTTCACGTATCTTTACTTTACTTAAGTAGAATAAATAGTGCATACTTTTTACTTTTACTTCGTTACATTTTGCAGCAATTATTATACTTTCTACTCCACTACATTTCTACAACTTCTGTTACATTTTCGTTACATTTTCTGATCAGTTTTTCCCCTGCCAAAACGTAATCTGACCGTCCGTTCGTTGCACGTTTGTCTCACCAGTGACGTTTGGTTGCCATAGATACAGTATATCAACCCGGTCACACTAAATGCGTCTCACACGCAGTGTGTTTATCATGCAACTCATACGCGAAAATTAGTTTTTACGTGCATAGGAAACACACCGTGTGTAATATACGTTTGGTTTGGTTAGGGCAAGCCAAGAGGTTCAGAATTACACCATAAATGAATCGCGTTTACTGCCAAACATAGTTATTAACATATAGTAAGGATAAGCATGATATTGCCTAATTGCAAGCTTGTTTCAGAAATGGTGACATTTTTTTTCCATCATTATTGAACATCATTATAGGAGTAGGCTATTAGGTTGAATGAGTTAGAATTAAATGTTTTATTAATCATTAGAAAATAGACATTAAGATAATAAATTGTTATGCAAGTACTTTTACTTTTAATACTTAAAGTACATTTAAAATAAAGTACTTTTTACTTTTTACTTAAGTATGGTTGTCATTGTGTTACTTCTACTTTTACTAAAGTAAATATTTATCTGGGTATTTGTACTTTTACTTAAGTACTGAGATTCAGTACTTCCTCCACCACTGCCCCTACCGTATAAGATGACGTACTGCTTGTAAACAGAACGTTTTGTGCCTCCGGCTATATCAGTACGTCATCTTATACGGTAGGGGGCGCTAATACTCCTAAGCGGTGAGCAGCCGGTAACAAAAAGTAGTCGAAGAAGAACGGTCTCGTCTCAGTTCTCGCGCATGCGCCCATAAGGAAGTAATGGAAAGTCGAATAAAGTCGTTATTTACGGTTTTTTTTTTCGCACAAAAAGTAGTCTCGTCGCTTGATAAAGTTATAGTTGAGCCACTGTAGGCACATGGAATATTTAAACCTTTTCTTTTAATGACTTTCTGGGCCGTCAAGAGGCAGTCCCTCAGGCTGTCTATGGAAGAGTGATACAGCCCTCAGATTCAATCAAAAATATCTTTATTTGTGTTCCGAAGATGAACGAAGGTCTTACGGGGTTGGTACAGCATGGGCGTGAGTAATTAATGACTTAATTTTCATTTTTGGGTGAACTAACCCTTTAAATAGAAAATAGTTACTGATCTGGGATCAGGTTTTGTCTTCCTCGAGTCTGCCCTCATGAGTACAATGACAGAAACTACACTACTAAATTAATAGCGAGGATGCCAACAGCATGTTATAAAAAGCATGTTTATTTAATATTGTAAAACAAACAGGCATGAAGTAATGAGAAAACAATATTGCATGTTTTTTTTTTTTTTTTGCATACCAACTTTTAAGAATTTTATGCTAGCATATGCATATCACAGCAAGTGAGAGATTAGAGATGTTAGTGAAAAACCACCAGGTGGAGCTGTTGTATAGATTTTCACTGGATCAACAGAGACATTTATTAATATTTAACATTAACATGTGCATGTTGTATTGATCTGCTTGTTAAAGACAAAAATATATATAATTCTTATAATTAATAAATAAATTAATAATCTATGATATTTACTCGAATGATTTTTTTTTGTGTTGTGGCTCTAATAATCATTCAGTGTTTGCTGTGTTCTGCACACTCCTCGTCTATCAAAGA
This sequence comes from Pimephales promelas, assembly GCF_016745375.1. The sequence goes on along the minus strand of NW_024121121.1, from coordinate 610,094 downwards.
CTTTCAATAACGTGGACACGCCCACCAGAGCACAATGAACCAATCAGATCACAGCTTCAGTGAAACCACAACAGCGAAAGACTTATGAGAGAAAAAAATAGCAATGTTATAAAACAGCAATAAAGAAAAAAAATCTACTCTGTTTTTCTGAATTAAGGAGTTAATTTTTCATGAGAATTTATTTTTGCTGTTTTTCTGAATTAACTCATTAATTCAGAAAAACAGAGCAAAAAAAATTTTCTCATGAAAAATTAACTCATTAATTCAGAAAAACAGAGTTTTTTTTTCTCATGAAAAATTAACTCCTTAATTCAGAAAAACAGAGTAGATTTTTTTTCTTCAAGTGAATGCAATACGCCTCCGTACAATATGATTCATATAGTACAAAATCTAAAAAAATAAATGGTGGGTCAATTGATGGTCACTCTCTCATAGGCTACTCTTCACTGAGTCAAGAAACTCCCTTGTGTTATCCCGATGTTAAAAATTAGGTATCTTTAGCAATATAGCTGGTATAGGGATATAACTGGTGTGTATATTATGATGTTATAATGAACTATATGTCTTTCTCCACTAAAGTTGTTCAAAGGGTTTCTAAGGATGCTAATATTTAGAAGGAAAACAGTTCGCTGGTGTTTCTGACGTCACAAACTGGTCACATGACACACACATTTGTATACTCATGGCCGCATACACTAAATGGGCCAAGGGTGTAGAGTTACATTCAAGGAAAAAAACATTTAAATATGTAATTTTGATGCTCAAAGATGAGTTGTAAGGGATACAATTAATGAGGGGGACTTTAAATCTTGAAGAAGGTCATTTACTTCTATTTAAATGGACAAAAGGACAGTTTTTTTGTTATTTCTCCTTTTGTGTTCTAAAAAATAAAAAAGAATATAATGTGGCTTTAGAACAACCACAGAGTGAGTAAATCACTGAATGTTCATTTTTGTGTGAACTATCCCATAGACAGTCACAGTCAGAAAAATAAGTTGTGAAGGAGTAATGTAAGTCAAAGTGAATGAAATGCAGTGTTTTATGAGTATTAGTTCATTTTATGTTTTAAAATTCCTATGAGTTTTCATGAATGTAGCATAACTATTTGACTTGTATATAAGCAGCTGCCTATTGTTGGATTGGAAGATGTTTTCTGAACTTTAAATTTACATTATTAGTGATATAGTATTGGAATAGTCATTTGTTTGTTTGTTACTGAACTTTAGTACTTGCAGTAATGTGGTATGATATCATAATATATTGTGCTTTGTAGGTAAAATTTACTTCTGTATTAGTTTTTTTTAAGTCATTTGGATAAATCCTTTGTTAAATGAATAAATGTTAATTTAAGATAATGATATTATACCACTGGTCCGTCATGAATCATGTCTGCCCTCTAGTGTGCAATACTGATACGGCGGTTCAGGATTATTTATTTATTTTTATAGTGTCATGTGAAATGTGTTTGTTCAATGATTGATGTATCAAATCTTCAGAGATCATCTGACCACAGATACAAAAGAAATCTGGAGAATTACACAGAGAGAGTTTAAATCTGCAGGAAAAACACAGTAAAAACTAAATTATCATCTAATTAAATTAATTAATCAATATAACCAATTAATCCATCCTAAGTATGAGCACGTACATCTCATTTAAAGTTCCATCCATAAGAAACGATATTAGGAAAATCTTCTTCTTGAGAAACATACCAAAACATTTTGACTCATTATGCTTACATGAAAAGTCTAGTCAGAACAGTGTAATATATGATATTGCTTGTGAGGGGTCAAAGGTCACAGGTTTAATGACCTGACCTGCCCGCATCAGGAACTGTTTTTGCACAGATAAATAATAACTGGTGTTGGTCTGACACTGCAAGTTTTAAGATGGTCATGCCCGCTATTACGTTAATAATAAGGTGGAGAGATAATAAAAAATATGTATAATTTTATTGTGATTTGTTTGTTTAGATGGCATTGTTAAAAATAAATAAATAAAACTAGGGTCCTAGAAATGCAGTTTTGAAACTGTAGCGTCTGGTATTGCAGGAATATAATATTGCAAAAACTTGCTGATTCCAACACAATACTGTTTTTGTGCAATTTTTCTCTCAGTTTTTAATTTTTGTAGCCATGCGTTCAAGGGAAAAATGGACACAAATCAAACACAAACTCAATAATTGGCCTATTAAAACATATGCTTTTAAAGATAGCTAGATCCTGCTAGCCTCTCCGAAATTGCCTACCCTACCTTTAACCAGACCACTTTATTTTCCATATTCTTTGAAAAACTTCAAGGTGACAGAATTAATGTAAGGATTTATTCTGCTATCCACTATTATGTTGTCAGTAGGAAAGATAAACAGTGTAGATGTTTCTCCTAATACAGACACTGTTGTGGCGCCATCTTGTGGCTGCCAGAATCTCATTAAACAAACTCACTGACCCCAGTGTAACTGTAACTAATGGAGCTGAGCAAGATTGCTGGAGTGTGGAGGATCAGTTGAGGATGATGTATCATCATAGCTGGGTTAGCAGACTGGTTTTAGAGAGGTTTTGAATTAATTATTTATTTATTTATTTTGCCACCAGCTGAACTCCAGCTTAGCCAGACTGGAAACAAACCAAGATCTGCCAGCCATTTTAGGCTGGTTTTAGAGTTTTGTCTTTTTCCTTGCTATGGTTATGTGAGACCTTTTCAGCGTATTACGTGACGTCACTAATGCGCATCACAGAACAGAGCAAGGCGAGAGTTTGTGCGTATAAAACTTAAACTGTTTCATTTATTTTTTAACTGACCGATCATTTCGCTTGATAAAACCCTTATTTTTCGTCGAGTATCGTTTAAAGTCATTTGAAGCTGCACTGAAATTTTGAAGCTGCCCCCGTTTGTCCATTAAATGGGGAAAACATCCTTGAAAGTTAATTTCTTAATTTCTTTGTGACTGAAGAAAGATGGACATCTTGGATGATACGGGGCTGAGTAAATTATCAGCAATTTATTTTGTTTTTTTTAAGTGAACTACTCCTTTATCAATCTTAAAACATTTTAAATTTTGTAGCTGCTGTTCTATTAGTAGATTGAAATATAATACAGGCCTATTTAAATATTAACAGTTTTATATGTTGCTATAAAATACTTTTATTGCATCAGACTACACATATGTGTAAAAAGGCCTTCAAAGAAGGAAGATGCTTTGTGTTCCTATAAGTGTAGTTACAACATCTACCAGCAGGGGCGAACAGGCCATTCAGTAACTTACTAACCAGAAGAGAAAACAGTACACACCATGAGACACTTGTTTTGTGTGTTTTATATACTATAACAATTCAAAAATAATAATAAAAAAGTTTAATGTAAGTTTTACTTGTAATCTAAAAGCATATTGTCACTGTGAGGAGACTATTTCATGAATCTCTGGAAACAAAAAAAAAGATCACAATCACCTTCACTGTGATAAACATTAAAACATTTAATCAAGAGTTTAGTGAGGATTTGTAATAAATCTGTTGATATTTCCTGATCAAACACACTGAAGATCACTGAACAATAATTTTCGATGTTCAGTCACTAGTTGTTCAAGCAGGGTCTTTAGGAGAGACACACTGTCTCCATCTTTAAACTGAGTTAAAAGTAGGCCTACTGATTCTGAAGTTTAGAAATGATTCTGTTTCATGTATATTGGTCATAAACTGCTGATTAATATGAAATGTCCTATTAATATGAAATCATGATCAGCTCTCTGTGTGATCAATATTTTGACCTTTAGTCTAAATCATTCACAGTGACTTCCAGGATCACGATAAACACAGATTTGTTCTATATCAACAATTGTATATCAACATAATATGACTATGATATATTAAGCAGATCTGAATGTAAATGTAGTATTAATAATAAATTTTCCACTGCACTGGTCAGTTTCTCATCTTGTTTTCACACTTCATCTCTCTCACACACGTTCACATGCACATAAAAGCAAAAATATCTGCCGTATTTTAACACCTTTAGCTCCTGACAGCTTCAGTTTCATATGACACTGTTTATTAATGTTTGTTTGAGCAGAGGTGCTTTAAACCACAGCGTTTACTGTTAAAGTGTATCTACACCTACAGTTCTTATCTCTCGTTTACCATCAGCTGGTCACGTGCTTTAATATTTGCACAGAAATGCTGAATGCTGTACTGAACTCCTCTGTTACTGTACAGCTGTGTTGAGTCCGTTGGCCGATGCAGCTGATGCCTGTGGTTTAGTTGAGTGTAGTTTGTGTGGACAGATCTCAACCCAAAGACACGACTGAATCTGACTCTAAGAGCTGGTGAAGATCAGGACAAACAGCTGTGGATCAGGGGGTTCAACAGACGTGTGCCTAAATGTGCTAAAATAGTCACAATGAGAGATAAAGATCACGCTACGAGTCGAGTGGAAAGTAAACCGAAGGTCTGACTAATGTTCACACATTTATATTTTGCCACCATGAGATTGTGGTCAGATTTCTTCTTCTCAGCTTCACGCTTGTTTTTTCCACTTCAGTGGTCAACATTTTCGTAGAACTGTGTGTTTTCAACAGAAACACCCACAGCCATGATGAGATCAATGTTTATCACCTTTTAAAAAAGACATAGCCTTAAGTTTAAATATGAATTCACTGAATATTACACTAATTCATCATTTTTATTTAATAGTTTTTTAATTGCCTTGCAGTTTTACGTTTCTTAAATGAATAAATGCAGAATCCAGAAGAAATATGAAGTGATCATGTTTTATATCATGCATGTTATTGTCAGTAGGATATTGTAATCAGCTATTCTCAATTGTTATATTAGTCTTGTTTGGTGCTAATGTGAAAAGACACATGATCTGAATCAGTTTTGACATTTATATTTCAACACTAACAGAATAAAGATTTAGAATCATGAGTTGCATTTGTTGTGATGTCTGCAAAGGTCAAGAAGGAGGCCGGAGAATTTAAAGGATATATTAAAGAATGTTTATTTAATATCATTCAAAAGGAGGCATATACAGTTATAAAAAATATGAAATATAGATATATCTTGCATATAACGTTTTAAAGGTATTTGTCACCCTAAAATGTGACAGTGAGAGAGAGAGCTGTTGGTGAAATAACATGTTCATCCAGCAGGAGGAGCTTCAGCAGGGTCACAGTATCAGCAGAGACACACAGGACTGACACCAATATTGAAAACAATACAAACATAGATCAAACTAAAACACTGCTCAAAAGCTATAAAATAAAATACATTAATATCACTTAATATTGAATATAATGAACTAATGTTATAATGTTTGACCATTTGACCTTGATTTAATACGAATCCCCTACTGGTAGGCCCCTATAGAGTGCCGAAGCAAGTTAATCCAAACTTTATACATTTTGAAGCTTATATAAAGATTTTAAAAAACACAATCAGACACAATAAAGTTTAAAAAAACACAAGCAGGTTTTAACTGTGTGTTCTATGACATAGATCAATATTTGGAGGCTTTGTTCACCACAGACCTTATTTCAGGCGATTTAGCATAATCCCATTCAAAAATCCCATAGGCTTTAGAGCGAGGGAACCGTAATGCTAAAATGCTAACTCACTTCGGCGTTTTGGCCTACAGAGTGACGTCGTAACTTCGGCACTCTATTGTGCATTTTCTTAATGTTTGATGTGGAGTCTATACAACATGCATCAAGGGTAAAAAAAACTGTTTAATTTCCTCATAATAATAATAATAATATACATTTGCACATCACCACATTTTCAGTGATTCTCAAACTCGTCAGATTAATTAATACCTCTAAATCTCTCGTTTCCAAAAGCTACTCTGCTCTGATTGGCCAGACGGCTCAGTCTGTTGTGATTGGTTTACCACGTACAGCGCGCATGACGAAAACAAAAACGCCCATTGTCAAACCAACGTTAGTTCTGCTTGTCCTGAGGCTTCCTACACCTGCTGTAAACACATGAACAATGACAGATTTTAACCAAATTTACAAAAGTGAGTACGACGATGAAACACCGGAAGAACTAGTTATTTAACCCGAACCTCCATCGCAAGGACGACTTAAGCAGGACGTTTCTCAGAGATACACTAATCAGTCTGAGGAACTTTATTAGCTGATGTGCATGTCCATCAATAAACTGATCGTTTTACTTTAACTAATTTATTTTACTGGATATTTTTCTAATATATTGCGGTGAACATGTGGAAACTATCAATAACAGTGCATATGCACAATATCATAGTTCCCTTTCAAGGCTACAGAACTTCGACATTACGAATGTCGTATATGGGAACTCCTCTCCTTTTCCACTTCTGCTGAAATCTTATAGGCTAACGCCAGCAGAGCTGGCCAATTGACGCAAATATGCAAATACTGAACACAGATGAGCGTCAATATCCATCAGAAGCTCTTTCTTCACGCTAAAATCGTGTGCTAGAGATATACTGTAAAAAATATGGACAAAGCGTCTGTGACGTCACCCATAGACTCTCTGAAGAACGGGTTTGAGGCTGTCTATGGGGGGTATGGGTGGCGCCATACTGGAAAATCTTGGAAAATACAAAAGTTTCAGAAAGGTTACAGAGGTGGTGTGATGTGTTGTGTCAGATCATGGCCGAGACGTCAAATTTACTCGGCGCATCGCGTTATCAGCTGTCAGTCAAAGTTAACCGCAAAGTTAATATCTAAATATGATCTAACCTAACGAGTTAGAAAAAAATTCACCCCCCTCACAGTTGTCAGGCACGCGGAACATATTGAAGATTACAATAAAAGTCCAAGTGACCAAACTGTAAACATATGAATTTATGCTGTGAAAACGGAGATTTTAACATGACGTCTATGGATATTTGCTCCCTTTTGGGACCGGGCTCTAGCAGATTTGAGATGTATTGCAGTTTTTCACACTTCGGGGTAGGCTTCATCTTTCAGATTCTAGAATGTTGCCACTTGGGTGCTAGAAAGCTGATACTTCATAACTCTAATAGGTATTTTTCGCCGTCGAAGGTGTGCCGAAGGTTTTTCGTCGAAGGTGTGCCGAAGATATGTGATGCTCTCTTCTGCATCCGATGGCGAACATTGGCAACTTGTGCTCGGGCCCCATACACCTGTTCTGTATCGCGTGCATGCTGGCCCACGCCGAGTTCAGCCCTTGAGAGGAGCGCCCCCGACAAATCTTGCGAGAATCACAACATGCTTTACGGCAACGACGTCACACACATCCACATCCACAACAACATGAAGCACAAAGACACTTGCACGCATTTCAGACGTGATAAAAGCAAAGAAAACACGGTCGGAAGAGACTAGGAAGACTAGACTAGGCTTTTCCATAAATGGGGCTTTTCACTCATTGGCGCGAGCTAAAAAGCAGCACTGGATGCAACAGTGATGCTGACATGGCGATCTTGTTGATGGACTTGTAAGTACATATTTATAAGTGTGTGTGCATTTTATTTTGTGATTTCACCGGAATGAATAGAGAGAGTCCGCAACGGCGATAAATGGGCTTTATGCAGCTGCACTACTTCCTGAACTTCAGCCAGCTCCTTGTTTCCTGTCTGCCATTATTGGACAAATTAATTAATTCAGGTGTGCCTGACCTCAGTAGTCACGGCAACAATAATCAGACACACCTGAATTAATCAAGTTTGGCCAATAATGGCGGACCGGAAACAAGGAGCTGGCTTAAGTTCAGGAAGTAGTGCAGCTGTGCATTAGTGATGAGTCGTTCATGAAAGATCCGTTCATTGCGTCTGTCACGTGACAAATGAAATGACTCGGAAGGTAAATTAATTATTTATGATCCCTGTAAATAAGTTTTGACTGAATTATAAGGATTTCTTAATTCAGAATATGATCAAGATTAATTAGGTGGATGTGTTCGGGGAATTTGCCTGTTAAAAGTATAAAATTTAAAGCCAAACGAAATGACTCGAAAAAAGATTCGTTCATTTTGATGAACGAGATCGAACAAGAGAGTCAGTAAAATGATCCGAACTTCCCATAACTACTGGGCATAAAGCCAATTGACGAGCGCGTCCGAGTAGAGACTGTGCGGGCGCCGCCACATACACAATCTAAGCTGTTGTCCCGAATCTGGCCCCAATTGTCCCTAAAATTATATTAAAACAAAACCTTGAATAGTTGTCTGATAAAATATTAAAAACTGTCCTTGGAGGTTGAGCCGGCCCCCGCCAGCAGCTCATTGGCTGCAGCATCTTTTCTGTTTCTTTTTTTGAAGTTCTACAAAGATGTAGGCGTGAATTTAAATGTACATTGATACGCAAATTTTCATTTATTCGTTTCGTTGACATGGCTGGTGTACCAGAACCACAACACACCATTTTTTAGTGGCAGACTAAAGATTAATGAGAGACTGTTGATCTTTGAAAAAAAAAAATGTTTGGTTCAGGTTTGAAATCATTATCGTTTATTATAGGCTATGTAGTCTAATATCATAGGCCTACCCATAAACACCTCGTAAATCTCTTATTTAAAGGCACACTATGCAAGATTTGTACTTTACTGTAACAGCTTCAAAAGGGTGTCAGGCCGTGAGTGCAGAGTGGTATTTGCGGTATTTGGTATCTGCACGAGTGGTATTTGCGAAAGTAACGTTAAATTCAATTTGACAAAAATAGAATTCCTGCATAGTGTGCCTTTAATAAAAAAAAGTGCAATTTAAATGCAAGAAAAAATGGAACATTATTTTTGTTAACTGCATTCATAAAATCTATAAATCTGTAATTATTCGGTTCTCTCTTATTTTATTAATACATTAATAAACTTAACCTTATTCAAGGGGAAGCTTTGCCTGGATGGGCTGGTTTTGTTCAAAGTAGAATTTTAGTCCCAGTCCAGCCCTGTCTACGCTCTTCAAAATAAAGGTTCTTTGGCATTAATGGTTCCATGAAGAACATTTTAACATCCATGGAATCTTTCCATTTCACAAAAGGTTCTTTATAATGAAAAAATGTTTTTACAATGTTCTTCTAAAAATCTTCTCTCAGGTTTCCTTAAATCTGGCCCCGGAGATCCACTGCCCTGCAGAGTTTAGATCAAACCCAAATCAAACACACCTAAGCAAGAAAATCAAGGTTTCCAGAGTTACTAAAAAATCCAGGTATATGAGTTTGATCCGGGTTGGAACTAAACTCTGAAGGACATTGGCCCTCCAGGACCAGATTTGAGGAGCCCTGTTCAGCATGACTGCGAAACCCCCCTTTTGAAAGCTTTATTTTTAAGTGCATCAGTTGGCGGTTCTACTTTGAATTACACCCAGGGCGAGACCCCCTTCGAGCCACCCCCCCCCCCCAAAACCAACCAAAAAAAAACAAAAATAAAAAAACAACAACCGAACAATACAATCACATACCGTTCATTTGAAAAACACAGTTAATAGAATCCAGTTATTTTGCTAGATTAATCTAACTTTAAAGGGAGGAAGTAACCATTGGCGCATTGGTTATTGCCTTGAATTATGTGCATGGCACACTTTTAGTTATGACTTGTTAAACTATACTTTGTCACGAAATGGAGTTTTTAAAAGAAAAAGGGTCAGAGAGATACTTAGGCCTATTTAATAACACAATACTTATCTCTTAAATAATTTCGAACAGCTCTCATATTAACAACTATCCAAACTGTTATAGACCTAAAATAGCTTTTGTAGCCCTATGTCACTCTTAAAATGTCAGAGAAAAGGACAGAATCAGAGATTATTTAGAAAAAAGAACATTGTACTTTGCATATTATAGGCTACTGTAAAAACACACAAAGTTGATCATTATGTAAATTATTTTCATTTCATGAATATAGTGACCAACATGATCACATACACAGAATCTTGTTCAAAAAGCCTAATACAAAATGAAATCAATTCACCAAATTAATAACATTAAAGAGAACGGGAGAAACTCCGGTGCACAGATCTTCTTAGAAGCAAATTTATTTGAGGTGCAACAATTGACTAACGTTTCGATGTACTAACATTAAAGATTTGTTTTTAAGGATTGTCTTTTATCTTACCTACTAAACTTAAAAAAAGGTTAACACAAAAAAAGATTTAAGAAAAAAATATAAACCTCATATTTCAGCATTCAATTATCTCTATAAAAAGAATGAGTCAATAAAGATACATTCCTGACATTTATAATGCACAGTAGCTTATCTTTTATTATTAATAGTAAAATTCGGTCCGATTTTCCCATGGCAGTCGTTGCTATACAACCATGCACTGCGCTCTCCACAATGACAAAGAAGTTTTAGTAGCTAATGTATTTCCACCACAGAAGCTCTGCTAAAAAATTTCTTTACGGAGAAGAGAAAAAAACCCAAGTGTTTGGGTGCACTCGCACTCCCATACTGAAAAGATTATGAGCGCGCCTAAAGGCCAATTTATACTTCTGCGTAGGGTGCGCGCAGTAGGTACGGCGTAGCATACGCACAGACGCGTCCCATACCGCGTACCCTTCCGCGTTGCCTGACGCGCACCTCTTCAAAAATGTAACTACACGTCGCGACGACGCGGACCGCAAGATCGGTGATTGGTCGGCTTGGTAGCGTCGTATTTCCTCCTACGCATTTCCGCACGTACCTTCTCACGCATTTCCACACGTACCATCTCCTCCGACGTCTTCTCTCATTTCTGCCTTTCAGTTTTAGTAATTTCACTAAAATGAACTGTTTTTTCACCCCAATAAGCTCCAACTCCAACATGATCCACTCTCTTTCAGTCGCTATTGCTTGTAGTAACCTAGCCGCGAGGAATCTAAACACAGTGGAACATTAAAACCCTCCGCCGCCTCCTAGCGTTTCGGAGCAGTACTGCAGAGCAACCAATACCTGAACGCAGAAGTATAAATGCTCACAACGGCGTCGCCTACGTGCGAAGCCAACGCCGTACACTACGGCGTACCCTCGACGCAGAAGTATAAATTGGCCTTAATGAGCGCGCTTCCGTGCGCCTAATCGCCTATTTGAAATAACGACCTCAAGCGCGCAAAAGACGCGATACGTGAACTAATCAAGAGACCCCCTTGATATCGCTTCTGTGCACGGCACCTTCTCAGCAAGCAGGGGCGCCATTGCCAATAATTGAATCGAAATGATAAAAAATAGAAAACCTTCGCGGCACAGAGGATTTTTTTAACTGCTCGTGCCGCCCCCCATGTGACGAGAAGAGATGCCGCCCCGGGCGACTACCCGGTTCGCCCGTGGCTAGAATCGCTACTCATGTGCATATACACTCACCGGCCACTTTATTAGGTACCCCATGCTAGTAACGGGTTGGACCTCCTTTTGCCTTCAGAACTGCCTCAATTCTTCGTGGCATAGATTCAACAAGGTGCTGGAAGCATTCCTCAGGGAGTTTGGTCCATATTGACATGATGGCATCACACAGTTGCCGCAGATTTGTCGGCTGCAAATCTATGATGCGAATCTCCCGTTCCACCACATCCCAAAGATGCTCTATTGGATTGAGATCTGGTGACTGTGGAGGCCATTTGAGTACAGCGAACTTATTGTCATGTTCAAGAAACCAGTCTGAGATGATTCCAGCTTTATGACATGGCGCATTATCCTGCTGAAAGTAGCCATCAGAAGTTGGGTACATTGTGGTCATAAAGGGATGGACATGGTCAGCAACAATACTCAGGTAGGCTGTGGCGTTGCAACAATGAAAAGTTCGACGTACTGTGCGTTCAGAGATGCTCTTCTGCCCACCTTGGTTGTAACGGGTGGTTATTTGAGTCACTGTTGCCCTTCTATCAGCTCGAACCAGTCTGGCCATTCTCCTCTGACCTCTGGCATCAACAAGGCATTTCTGCCCCAGAACTGCCGCTCACTGGATGTTTTTTCTTTTTCGGACCATTCTCTGTAAACCCTAGAGATGGTTGTGCGTGAAAATCCCAGTAGATTAGCAGTTTCTGAAATACTCAGACCAGCCCTTCTGGCACCAACAATCATGCCACGTTCAAAGTCACTCAAATCACCTTTCTTCCCCATACTGATGCTCGGTTTGAACTGCAGGAGATTGTCTTGACCATGTCTACATGCCTAAATGCACTGAGTTGCCGCCATGTGATTGGCTGCTTAGAAATTAAGTGTTAATGAGCAGTTGGACAGGTGTACCTAATAAAGTGGCCGGTGAGTGTATATGTAATTCACAGAGAACATGTAAATCTTCTCCTGCTCTGTAATTCAAGGGTTGATCAACGTCTCATGACTGCTGCGTACACCACATCATCACTCTCTACAGCACTCTGCCTCTGAAAGAAAACACAAATACATGTTCACTGACATATTCATCAAGAACTCGCTTTACACTTTTTCTATTTCTAAAATCCTCCTACCTGTAAAATGTTATTTTCACATTTTGGGGAGATAAAAGCATATCTGATGACATATTAGAGTTTGTGACAATAATGTAATGGGGAGAGCGAGGCACAACGCGGGGTTAAATGTAACACAGACCTTTTACATATTTAGTCAGGATTGTGTTCCCACTCTTTTTTTCTCACTGCCAAGACTCCCGCTGATTTATGGAAAGTTTTGCTTATATTTCAAGAAGATACTGGACAAAGAGTGTTTTGACACCATGCAAGTATACATTTTTTATCATAGTTTTTTTTTTTTTTTTTTTTAAGGTTTCTGAGTTGTGTGTATACGTCACCATTTCCATTTCCACCATTTTGAAACATGTCAGCAACTCCTAGCAAATGTTTAAAATATGCTTTACACAGCAGGGTTAGTTGTAACAGTGTTCATTGTGATTTTAAGCTCGTTTTTATTATTATTACTTTCTAAAATTAATTATAAAATTTTTGCATGCAGCTGCCACACACAAATATAATTCAATCGCAATTACAATATTTGATATTTGCACATCTGTGCAGCCCTTTCCTATTTCTATCCATGATATTGATCCATAATAGAAGGATGATTGGATGAGGGATGGATATATGGATATCTATCTATACAGATACACAAACTATACAGATAAAATAGGACTGAATTCTGTTAGTTACAAATAACCTCTTTGTCTTTTGACTGTTAACCCCGCATATGGGGTAAGTTGTACATTTGCACTTCTGTCACTTTCAGTACAACATATGCAGGTCCTAGAAAAGAAAAAAAACTAACTAAATTATTTACTAATCTAACTAAATAATTTTTTTAATAATTGAGCCAAAACCAAAATGTGTTGGGTTTGTGCCCCGCTCTACCCTGTCACTGAACATTTAACAATAACAAAAGTAAAATTATTGTTTAAGTTATTTATCTCCTCTCTGTTTTTGTGTTTATTTCATATTAGATAAATCTGATATTATTTTAAACCTATATGTTTTTTAACAGTTGATAGTTATTTTAATCCTGATCTAATCAACAGAATACATTAACCTGTGTAACAGTTAAAACTTGCTAATAAAGCTCTTAGCATACTAGAAACTTCCAGACTGTGTTGAGGCAAGCGGGCTAAACTCTGCAGGACAGTGGCGCTGCAGGACCGACTTTGGACACCCCTGTCATACAGTTACACATGTTATATGGTCATGTGGATGGTTACAATATGCCCCCTTACATTCAATTCCATTCTTTAGGGCATAAATAATGAAAGAAGTACAAGAAAACATTTGTACCAGTCTACCAGACGTGTGAAATTAATTTGGAAAAAAAAAAATTACTCTGAACCCTAAGTAGATTTACACAAATGGAGAAAGTCAAAAAAGCGTTATAGGTTGTGCCTCGCTCTCCTCTAAATCTAAATCTAAATCTGTGACTCTACAAAATACACAGATCAGAGCAGAAGACAAAGGGACACTAAAATACATCTAATGCTTTTATAAATATCTGTATAGACTCGCTGCTACAATAATTCAGACACACCATACATAGAAATAAATTCTCTTACCGTTTTATGTTTTTTGTAGAATGTCGGATCAGCGTAAGTGATCTCTCTATCACGGGTCTGGACTGTTTCAGAATTACAGAAACAAAACACTCAATGAAATTATGTTATGTTTGAGCACTGTTTACATTTTTTGATATGATATATCTATTATATAATACTTGCCTTCTCTGTCTGTTTTTCTGTGTTTCTTGCAGATGCAGAAGATCCCGACAGCAGCAGCGACTATCATCAGAGATGCAGCAACAGAAGAAGAAGAGATCAACACTATCAGTGACTCTGAGACTGGACCTGAAGGAGATAGTCATTAGTGTGAGTGCATGTAAACACAAATGCAGATATCAGAGCAGATGTATCATGTACCTGAACATGGCCCACAGAGTTCAGTGTTGAGATGTGTGATCTGGTTGCTGATGGTATTGTTGATCACACAGCTGTACGCATCATCCAGACACTCAATCTCCAGAGAGAGATTGACTCTGAGATCAGACAAACTGATGCTGGACAATACACTGACTCCTTTATACCAGGAGAGAATCGCATCACTATCATTCAACACTGATGAACACACCACTGAACAATTTGATGAAGATGATGATGATGAAGATGATGATTTTTTTGAAGAATGGCTAATGACAGGAACAGGCAGGCGAGCTTGAAAACAGAATAAATCTAATTCAGTAAACACTAGAGTGCTGTGATATTTGTCAGTTCATTACATTTCAAATTGAATGAATGTGAGAAACAAATGGCATCAAATGTATATTATTAAAATATGTAATAAGAATGCATAAATGCACAAATAATTTTTTATCATCACAGAATTGTCTTTATATAATTTTATAATATTCTCAGTAATCATGAAAATTATTAATTTTTAAAAGACCAACCTGCACGCACACACACAAACATGCTAAGATTGCTAATTGCTAAGATTTTTACATTAAAAAAAAATTAATACAAATTTTTAAGAAGCTTTTAAATGTCTCTTATGCTCACCAAGGCTTCATTTATGTGATAAAAATTGTAATATTGTAAAAACAGTAATATTGTTAAACATTATTACAATTTAAAATAACTGTTTTATATTTTTGGAACATTATACACAACTGTTCAAAGGTTTGGGGTCAACCTTTTTTTAAGTTACAGTAAAGACATTTATAATGATTATATTTAAATAAATTAAACAGAACTTTACATTCACAAAAGAAGCCTGAATTTGTATGTTTTTTGATCATGGATCATGTGACACTGAAGACCGGAGTAATAAAGCTGAAGATTCAAGGCTTGTTCGACTTCATGAAGCTCTGCGCAGACCGATCGGCGGCTGACTTGAAACAGTGCATGCCGGTAAGAAATTTTGTCCGACTTGATGCAGCACCGACTTCACGTGGCTGTGATGTATGCCATCAAAGTACCGTTTTTTTATTATTATTATTATTATTTTTATTGCTCAAATGAAAACAACAGTATACAAAGTATACAAAACATACAACATTAATAGTACCCTTGCCAGGGGGTATCACATACATTCAAACAAATTGTAAGTAATACAAATATTTCTCGTTTTCATAGCCTTTTTGTTCAAAGAACCACTAATTAATTTTATATATGATAACATATCACAATAAAAATGTTTAAAGGCCAGTTTTTGTTTTATATATTTGCATTTGTGGATCTAGAATTTAGCTTGCACAATTAGTACATTTATAATAAAAAAACATATCTTCTTTACTTTGTTTTCTAAAAAAACAAAACACAACATTTTCCCACTTCAATGTAAAGTCCTTGTAAAGTTCTTTCATAATAAAGCTGCAGAAGTCCTTCCAGAAGGTTGTGGAGTGTGTGCAGTTCCAAAAAAGGTGCTGGGTGGTCTCAGGGGGTTTTCCGCAAAAAGAACAGTTCACATCAATGTCCCTTTTGAATTTCGTCATATAGTGGTTAGCAGGGTAGTACTTATGGATAATTTTGAAAGAAATTTCCTTGACTTTGTTAGTAATAAAAAACTTATTGGGAATTGTCCATACTTTTTTCCAGTTAATATCATTGACAAAAGAATTCCAGTATGGAACAACACATGGGATAGATATCACTTCTTTCTGAAACAAAGTTTCAGAAAACAAAGCACCGTACATATTAATTGTTATTTCTGGAAGAGGTCAGACAGATTTTACCTATATCTGAATCGAATGGATTATAGAAAGGAACAGAAGAGATATTAAAATCAACACTTCTAAATAGCATTTTGACACCAGAAAGTATAGCATCATATACTATTGCATATTCTTTCGGTGTGGCTGGAAACTTATAGGTGTTTAAAAATTCTGTGTAAGACATAAGTTGTCCATCATTATTGAACAGTTGAAACACTAAAATAATCTCTCAAAATAAACTCTAAAATTTCTCAATCCAGTTAGGAAAAAATAATGACTTAGTCTTAAATAGAATATCCCGGTTGTTCCATATAATATATTTATGGGGAGAAAAGTTGTGCTTATATATGAGGAACCATGCTAACAAAACTTGTTTGTGAAATAAAGAGAGCTTTTCCGCGGTATTTTGTCTACATTGTAATTGCAACCTAATATGAAGCTCAAACCACCAAAATATAAAGTTAGGAATAAAATTCCAAAAGGAAACAGGATTTTTAAGAAATTGTTTGGCCCAGTTGATTTTAAAAGTATTGTTAGAGTATCAAAAGGTGTGTTCGACATCGCCTGCGGCTGGATGCAACCGATCAGCCGCGTGCAGGCGGGGAGGAGCTGCAAACGGAGACTTGAAGTCGGACATTTCTGGTTCCCGTAGTGACGGCTCAAGTGGTGTTTGCATGCTTATACCACAGCTGAAGTGAAATAAATACAACATTTGCCAAATAAACAGATATTTCAGATTTCAGACACATTTTAATTCAATACTTTACTGCATCATACAGCATCTGTTTGAACTAGAATAAAGTTCATAATAAGCCTATAATCAATGACGTGGAATCAACGTTTTTTTAATCAGTTTTATTTTGATAAACATGACACAATATAACATTGCGACTACATGAAAAGACTGTTTACTATTATAAAAAAAAACTGATTTGTGAGCTTTAGTGGAACTAAAGAGGCTTGTTCGACTTCATGCAGCTCTGCGCAGACCGATCGGCGGCTGACTTGAAACAGTGCATGCCAGTTAGAAATTTTGTCCGACTTGATGCAGCGCTGACTCCACGTGACTGTGACATATGCCATCAAAGTACCGCGAGAGCGATACGAGAGTAGCCGGAGGACTCAGCCAGCGCAGCTTCTCAAGAGCGGCTGCACGAGCTCTGATGATGTCACAGCTGTTCCACGATTCGCCGGATTCACCGCATGACAACGATCACGTGCGTTTCGTGTTTATTCTCACACGTTTAGTTCCACTAAAGCTCACAAATCAGTATTTTATAACAGTAAACACTCTTTTCATGTAGTCGCAGTGTTATATTGTGTCATGTTTATCAAAATAAAACTGATTAAAAAACGTTGATTCCACGTCATTGATTATAGGCTTATTTTGAACTTTATTCTAGTTCAAACAGATGCTGTATGAAGCAGTAAAGTATTGAATGAAAATGTGTCTGAAATATCTGTTTATTTGGCAAATGTTGCATTTATTTCACTTCAGCTGTGGTATAAGCATGCAAACACCACGTGAGCCGTCACTACGGGAACCAGAAATGGGCTTTATGCACAGCTGCACTACTTCCTGAACTTCAGCCAGCTCCTTGTTTCCTGTCTTCCATTATTGGACAAATTGATTAGTTCAGGTGTGCCTGACCTCAGTAGTCACGGCAACAATAATCAGACACACCTGAATTAATCAAGTTTGGCCAATAATGGTGGACAGGAAACAAGGAGCTGGCTTAAGTTCAGGAAGTAGTGCAGCTGTGCATAAAGCCAATTGAAGAGCGCGTCCGAGTGGAGACTGTGCGCGAGCCGCCACATAGGGGGACCAGACGTCCCGAAATCTAAGCTGTTGTCCTGAATCTGGCCCCAATTGTCCCTAAAATTATATTAAAACAAAACATGGAATAGTTATTGTCTGATAAAATATTAAAAACTGTCTGTGGAGGTTGAGCCGGCCCCCGCCAGCAGCTCATTGGCTGCAGCATCTTTTCTGTTTCTTTTTTTGAAGTTCTACAAAGATGTAGGCATGAATTTAAATATACATTGATACGCAAATTTTCATTTATTCGTTTCGTTGACATGGCTGGTGTCCTGGAACCACAACACACCATTTTTTAGTGGCAGATTAAAGATTAATTACAGACTGTTGATTTTTGGAAGAAAAAAAAATGTTTGGTTCAGGTTTGAAATCATTATCTTTTATTATAGGCTATATAAACTACTTATGAGTTAGAGTTTATGTTGTTCATTACTGTGAAAAACCAAGTTTTATTTCTCTATTGTGATGGAGCCATCGAGAAAGTCGTTCGCAAGTGTGGGAACACTTTAAACTTATTTTCCCGAATAAGATTAATTCTTTGACATTTCTGCATACAAATACATTATTCAAGTTCAACCAGTTACACAAGCATCCTTTCAACATACAAAAATATCAGTCCCACCAGTAAAGTTACAGAGTTCTGGTGGTTCCCATAGGAAAGAAGCAGTAGCTATGTCATGGTTTCAATACTCATGGAAAACATGGTTTAAATGGTAAAAAAAAATGATTCCTTATTGGTATCTTAATTGAAACCATTAGAATTTCTGTGATGGTTTCCAACTTTTTTTAAGCTGGTCTGATCTTCTGTCCTTGTCCAAAGAATTAATTACACACACTCATCATCATCCTTATTGTTTTATTATCAAGGTGAACACATGAAATTCATCCGTATCTGTAAAATTCACCTAGCCTACATGAGTTTCACAGCACTAACACTGTTTCAGCTTTGATCGCTTCGGTAAACTCGTCATCAACGGGGCGTTAACACACGCCTACTTGCATTTTATGGTTGTCAGCTTTGTTGCATTACATTTACTTCACCAGGAGATGGTGCTGCCATTTCTATCTGAATGAAGCTTCGAGTAATGAACCATTTTCGACACAATAGTATCAGAAAGCAATAATGCTTCGAAACGCTTCATTTGGCCATCACTGCTGCTGCACGTGTAACGGTTTGTATAATTCCTGCATAAATGGTGTAAGCGCCATCTGCTGGCGTCACTTGTATTGCGCCACGGTGCTGAAAATAGCGAATTCTGGGTAATCCAGTTCCGCAGAGACGTCTATTTGGAATATCTGGTAACTGCTGTGGTAAGTCACATAACGCTGCAGAGACACAAATAGCCTAAGTGCCTTAAATCTCACTACACAATGTTTGTTTCACTGTATTTTTGTTATGATGTAATTAAGAGATGTATGCTGTTTGTCTGATGTCGAGTGAGTCATTAGTTTTAGAGTTTAATGTTATATGTAGCACATGTTGCATGGCTGTCGCTAATGATATTCCTCCATCCGAATTACTGTGTGTTGTGTAGGCCTGTGTTTTATTCTCTGTCTGCGATGTCATGCCAATCCCGATTCGTTTGGTTTTCCTTTGTGCAGGAAATACTGAATTTGACGTTTATTTTTGTTGTGTGAAAAATGTACATTATAACAGCAATATTCCTGTTGAAAACAATTTGCTGTTTTATAAACTGTTTCATATAGCAGAAATACTTTAGAAGTTAGAGATTTTATTTATTTTATTTATTTCACATTTTTCTGTGGAAAAGATAAATAATTGTGAAACATTTCATTCAAACATTCCACTATACGATTACACTGGAATCAGTTTAATAAAAAGGAGCAGAATTTCTGGTAACTGCTGTGGGCTGTGTTTTATTCTCTGTCTGCGATGTCATGCCACTCCTGATTCGTTTGGTTTCCCTTTGTGCAGATGCTCGACATACACAACAAGACATTGGGGCGACATTGAGGACCGTCACACACGTAGGCCTATAGATGATGGCTGCATGCACCTTATTAGAATATACATCAACCAATAAATCGACTTTACTTTTCACTTCATTCTAATCTAGTCTATAAACACAGCGTCATCATCGACCCCACAAACTTTAGGTAAGTTTGAATATTAACTTGATGGATGTATAATTTTGCTTAAGTTTGTTTGATTAAACTCTATATTCACCTAAAGGACTGGTGATAATATATCCGGTAGAAATATTTAAATTTTGCTGCGCCACCATGATGTAAGTTTATCATTTAAACGCGTTTTTAAACATTGTGGTTTGGATCATGCAAATTATTTCAAACTGCTCAGTAGTGATGGGAAGTCCGGTTCTTTTCCGCGAACCGGTTCTTTCGGACAGTTCGTTTTAATGAACCGGTTCAAAAAAACGGTTCACCAGTTCTTTTACGTCATCACGTAATGACGTCAATTCTATCATACCGCCGGATAAAAATACATTAAATTAAAGGCATTTGTAATCATAACTTCAGTCAAATAATAGTACGCATCCTCATAATCATCTTGGATAAGTTTCTTACATTTACATTTTGAAAACGAACCCTGCTGCAGCCTAGGCGATGTGCTAACGCGGATGTTTTACATGTTTTAAATATATAAAATGCATAAATGGTCTTCATCATTTTATTTGTTATTAAATAAACTTACATTTCGCCGATTCGCCCTCTCATTTAAGTCCTGGGTTCACCCGTACTACTGCGTGCTCATGTATCAGCACAGGATCAGCCGGCCGAAAGAAAGTTCTGTTCAGAGACGGTGATATCACGCATGCGCAGTATCTCCAGCTCATCGGTTCTCAGTATCGAACGTGTCCGAAAGAAACAGTTCTCGGTTCTGCACTAGTGATTCAAGAGCTGCAACAACCAGTTCTCGACTCGAGAACCATAGCATAGGCTTGTATGTGCTGAGCTGAAACCTGAATATACAGTCGACAAAACTAAAAAAAATCGATGCATGTCTGTCTCTAATATAGCCTTCTGCAGCCTATGCAGTATACATCATGTTTATAATGTGTTAACATAACGAATTAAATGTTTAATTCGTTATGTTAACACATTATAAACATTTACTAAGCAGTGCACCATTAAAACCTTGGCAAGACATTAAAGATTTATATTGTTACTTAGAAATTAAACGAGCTGTTTAATTTCTAAGCTGAAAATATTATTTTAGTCTAATAATAAATGTTTAGTAGTTTGACAGTTTTAGAATCCAATCATTGTTTCCAATCGTCAAAATAATACAGTGATAATACAGTAATTATGTGATAAACATGTTTCCAAAATGTTTTATTTTTGTTACACTTACTGATGTTCAACTAAAGACATGGAAACGTACATTTCGTCCCTCAGAAAAAAATGCACGCATGCTCAGCTCATCAACTCATCAGTTCTCAATATGTCGAACGTGTCCGAAAGAAACAGTTCTTCTCGGTTCTGTACTGGTTATCCGACCGATGTACGTACGTTCGGTAGTACACGCATGCGCAGTATCAGCTGCTCGTGCTCATCACTTCTCTCAGCACCAACATATGTCTCCGTTCAGTGAACTTTTTGAGTTACTGGAATAAAATGTACTTCTGGATATTGGTTTATTTCGATTCGGAGGGACTGTCAGGCATGTCTGAAAGTGAGTAACTTTAGTAACTTGTGGTTTAGCGCTGACGCAAGACGCGAACTGTTTCGAACGATTCAGTCCGATTTAGTGTACTGGTTCGACCGGTTCACTAAAAAGAACCGGTTCAAAAGAACGATTCGTTCACGAACCGGCCATCACTACTGCTCAGGCACAGTGAGCAGCGGGAGAGAATTCATTTTGTAAATGCTGGTTTTGAGACCATGGTGAACTTGAGACGGTTTTGCACAGCGCACTTGAATCTGACTCTGAGGTCTCAAAGTGACAGACAGAAAGAAATTAATTTACTGGATTTGACTGAATTACTTTTGCAAAATTAACAAGAATGAATGTTGAATTTATAGTGAAAACCATGTATTGTATATTTGATTACTTTATATAATATAATATTATTCAGTGCTTTAAGTTTTTCATAGGTCGATTTATTGTGCCTTTGTTCTATTTTAATTTGTGACTCTTGTCATCAGTAAGCTTGAGATTATTTTCTACTATTATTTTTTGGTGATATTGAAAGTGGTCACAATAATTATGAAATTTTAGTAACATTACTTAACTGCGAAGTGTATCATAGATGGATAAAATGACTCGTATAATAATGTAACATTTAGCTCATGTAGTTGGTGACCTAAAGTGGTGGGGGGGCCCTGCAGTAACTCATAGCCCCGGGCCCAGTGAGCTCTTAATACGGCCCTGCTGATGAGATTGCATTTAAAAATTCAAATGGAAAACGGTTGTTTTAAATGGTCATAATATTGACTATTTTTTATAATAAGAGATTTCTTTTCAAAAACATAAAAAAGCTTATACCGAATTACCGATCCCAAATATTTGAATGGCATTGTACACAGGATAGGTATATATATAAACAGGGTAGTAATTTTCTACTCACCATAGACGGTAAGATTGAATATGTTGAGCGGTGTCTCTGATCTGGTGCTGCTGGTGACTTTATAAAGTCCAGAGTCTGTGGTTCTGGTGTTCAGGATGGTCAGAGATCCAGTCTGATGATCCAGCTTCAGTCTGTCTCTGAATCTCTCAAGAAAATCTGTCTTATAGTTATACCCTTTTATTTTAGCTATGAGACTGTTGTTGTGTCCAGTACTCCACAGTATCAGTTCATCTGTCTGTATTTCAGTATCAGTGTTTAGAGAGACAGATTCTCCCTCAGTCACTGACACTGACTTCACGGCATCAACACCAAACACTCCTGAACAACAAACAGAAACATTCTCTCAATAAAAGTTTTTTTTTTATTATTATTCTTCTCTCTACACTAATTTCAATGTATACTCATTGGAAAGGGACTGCTGCATGAACACAAAATTATTTTAGTAAATTAGTTTGATACAACTGAGGCAAAATGAATGATCAAAATAATAATTAACGTAAATATGCTTGTCAACAAATGAAAATATGAATAGAAGTGAAGACATAAAAATGCTTACCAGACAAAGTCCAGCACAAAAAGATGAAAATAAACATTTTCTTCAACAGTTCGCAACACAGTGAATGAAGCTGCTGGACTGTATGAAGTGGTTTAATGGAACTCTGCAGTCAGTGTGAAGAAACTCCTCCCTTCAGAAAGTGTACATGACTTCTCACAATGACACTGTATGATCTACAATAAGAAGAATGAGATAAACAGAGAACTCATTTAAAAAAAATTATATTATTATATATATTTATCATAAATAATTCATTTTGCTTTTGAAATTTAATCCAAAGTGCTTTTATTTTGTTGGAAAAGTGCAAGGAGACGTTTAAGCTTCCCCTTTGATGAAACTGATTTTCAGAAATCGAGTTTGTGTGGAATAGCATTTGCTGTGTTTCTGCTGTTGCTTTGTTTTGAGCTATTTTCATTGAAGGAGCAAAAACAGACAATATTTTTCTACAAAGTTTGATTTAGGCTACTTTTAACCTATCAATCTGTTAAAATCAAAATCATATCACATTTACAATCATGCTGATAATCAGACAAAATAACGCTTCATATTGTTTAACTACATCATGTTATCAGTATAAAATCAGGAACTCATTATTGGGGGATTTTTGCCCCCCCAAAACAATAAAGAAACAAATTAATGAATGAAATAATAGAATAATTTTGAAAAATAAATAATATAAAATTATTTAAAAGTCGTCAAGACATAAATCAGTATTAACTATTCTTAAACTTAAATTCTTTCTGGAAAAGGTCCGTCTGTGGGCGGTGCTACTGGAGGAGTTTATCCTCACTGACTGCAGAGTTTTACTAAACACCTTTACAACAGACCGGCAACACGTTTGACTTTTCAAGAGTGTCAGGACTGATTATTATAAAATTTCTGTTGTGTGAAACCACTTAGAGAACTGAAGAAAATGTTTGATTTGTTTTTCTTCTGTTTGTTCTCCTGCAGTCTGGCTGGTAAGTATTTTTATGCCTTCAGTTCTCTTTATTGTTTGTTTGCCTGCACAATATTCTGTTTCCATCATTCATTCAATTTTAGCATATATTTAATATATAATATTTTAAAAATTTATCAGAATAAACCTACTCAATTGTTTCAAAATGAAAAAAAAAAATCTGTTAAACCTCCAAATTGTGAGTGAATATTTCTGTTTGTTGTTCAGGAGTGTTTGGTGTTGATGTCGTGAAGTCAGTGTCAGTGACTGAGGGAGAATCTGTCACTCTAAACACTGATACTGAAATACAGACAGATGAACTGATACTGTGGAGTACTGGACACAACAACAGTCTCATAGCTAAAATAAAAGGATATAACTATAAGACAGATTATCTTGAGAGATTCAGAGACAGACTGAAGCTGGATCATCAGACTGGATCTCTGACCATCACAAACACCAGAACCACAGACTCTGGACTTTATAAAGTCACCAGCAGCACCAGATCAGAGACACCGCTCAACATATTCAATCTTACCGTCTATGGTGAGTAGAGAATTACTACTACGTTTATACATAGCCTACTGTATACTTTGTGTGTGTGTTTATGTATTATGAATGTTGTATTAAATTAATATTGATATGTTTTATTTTAATTTATAATGTTTACATTTAATTACTTTATTCAGTTTCTGTATATTTCCAACCTGAATATTACTGTTACGACGCTGCGTCATATCATTACGCCCGCTGCACTCATGGTAAAGTTTCCTAATTATTATTACGCAGGAATGAGAGTATAGTTCACATCAGCCTAGAAAATCACAACTTTACATTTTCCATCTGTCTTAGTGCACAATGTAACTATAGAAGACGAGTCAAGTTTTAAATAGGAAAAATATCAAAACACTTAGGTAATTTTTTTGGGAGAAATGCTAATGGTCTTGTCCCACTTGGTGTATGCTAAGCTATGCTAAAAGTGCTACCGCCAGAACCGGAGATCGGCTGAATGGATTCAAAAACGGTAAAACTCAACGGTTTAACTCTGGGGGAGTTGTAAAATGAGTCCATTTCCCAAAAAAAGTGGAGTATCCCTTTAATAGATAAAAATTAGGCAAAAAAGAGGGCAATTGGTCTCCAATGAAGCTAGAGTTCACATTTTATTTAAACATTTTTATTCATGGCTTTATTCTTCTTCATTTGAACTAGGGGTGTGCGATATGACGATTTTTAATCGTGGACGATTAAAATGTCTCCACGATCTGCTTTTGAAGAAATATCGTAGTATCGTGTTACAGTGCATTCTATCAGAACAGTTCTGGCGCCTCCGTCTCATCTGTACAACGCGACGTAGCCTAGACATCACACGTTAATGAATAGGTACGGGACACTGCAATTCACAAAAGTTCATTACTTGCATAAGCCTTGCCGGTTAAACATTTAATCCACGCGCTGATGCGCTGTTCTAACGTGCGCTTTCCTGACCGCATATACCCACGACAATCACAGGCACTAGAAGCCTGTCAAACAGCGCCAGAATACTGGACTAAGTTATCTTTCGAGTCTTATTATGCTAATACTGTTAAATACACACAATGTGTACATAAACAGGCTACGTCTAAAGTGAAAGCAAACATTTGAGAGAATATCTGGTGGCGTCTATATTAAAAGCGTCGCGTGCTGGTCTATAAACGACAGGAGTAAATAGTACTGCCGCTTGTCCTTAAAGGGATAGTTCACAAAAAAAAAAAAAAAATCTGTCATTAATTACTCACTCTAATATTGTTCCATACCTGTATTCATTTCTTTCTTGTGCTGAACACAAAAGACATTTTTTTTTAATGTGGGTAACCAAACAGTTGCTGGTCCCATTAACTTCCAGGAGAGAACCTATAAAAAACAGGGGGACCAGCAACTGTTCGGTTACCCACATTATTCAAAATAACTTTTATTTTCAACAGAAGAAAGAAACTTATTTGTGTTTAAAACATCTTGAGAGAGTAAATTAAGACCATTTTCATTTTTGAGGGAACTATCCCTTTAGTGTTAATAAAAAAATAAAAAACACACAAGGAGAAAATCACTCACTGACTGAGAACTTTAATAGTAGCTTTAATAAGAATCAATTTATTCAGTGAAGTCTATGTAGTGTTTTAATTTCATATTTCTTAATTTAATTACTTTCTTCAATGCTCCTGCTAAATACACCTACTGCATCTGAAAAAATAAAGTACTATTTATTTAATTTGAATATTAATTTGTGTAATGTTTATCTTGTCTTATTTTTTTAATATAAAAAAAAGAAAATAATGACAAAGATTTTTATCTTCGCCACTGGCCTAAATGTATGCCTTTCTTTTTTCTTTTGTTACCTAAGGATTTGTTTTTAACATTAGTTTGGCTGTAATGAACAGCCACTTGCAAAATATTAGAACCAAATTGAAAAAGAATCGTGATAAAAAATCGTGATCGTGATTTTCCCAAAAAAATCGTGATCTGATATTTTTTCCATATCGCCCACCCCTAATTTGAACCTCAGTTTGCTGATAGCTTTTTTTGAGAGGGTTCAAGCATTCACACACCTATTAAGTGATGGAAATCGGTCGTCTTGTTGGATGTGATTATGCAGAAAGTCCAGATGGACTGCTTTTTGATTTCTATAGGACTTTTTGGCAAGACATAAAAAAGCTTGTTTTGGAAGTTTTAAAAGACTGTGTGAAAGGTGAATTGAGGGCTTGATGAGTTTAATCCCAAAACCTGACAAAGATTCTTCATATTTAGACAATTGGCACCCAATTACTTTTTCTAAAATCCGGATTATAAATTGTTAGCTTCCCTTTACACAAATAGATTAAAAAAAACATGATTAACCCTTGTGCTGCATTAGATTTTTAACACCGTTGAGTGCATTAAGGGCCAAAAATGGCCACATATTAAAAACTGCCTAAAATATTATATATTTTTATTATTTTCCACTTTTACCAAGTTAAATATTTTAACCAGCATCAGTCCTCATCATAACTACCAAAAATGTATTCAATTTCAGGATTTTAACCCTTTAATGACCAGTTTTGGTGGCGAAACCATCGATTTGTATAAGAGGAAAAAACACAAAAATTCAATTATTTTCAGTAAACTAAATGCAAAGAGAAAACTTTAGATTTGGATTATCACAGTCTTGAATATGTCAAAGATCAGCAGCAACATTATTTCTGGTGCATTTAAAGATTTTGTGTTATGCCAGATTTAAAAAAAAAAACGACACTTAGCGCGTTAGAGACCAAAAATGGCCACATATTAAATATTGCCTAAAATATTATACAGTATATTATTATTATTTTCCACTTTTACCAAGTTAAATCTTTTAATCAGCATCAGTCCTCATCATAACTACCAAAAATTTAATCAATTTCAGGATTTTAACCCTTTAATTACCAGTTTTGGTGGCGAAAACATCGATTTGTATAAGAGGAAAAAACACAAAAATTCAATTATTTTCAATAAACTAAATGCAAAGAGAAAACTTTAGATTTGGATTATCACAGTCTTGAATATGTCAAAGATCAGCAGCAACATTATTTCTGGTGCATTTAAAGATTTTGTGTTATGCCAGATTTAAAAAAAAAAACGACACTTAGCGCGTTAAAGACCAAAAATGGCCACATATTAAATATTGCCTAAAATATTATATATTATTATTATTTTCCACTTTTACCAAGTTAAATCTTTTAATCAGCATCAGTCCTCATCATAACTAGCAAAAAATTTAATCAATTTCAGGATTTTAACCCTTTAATGACCAGTTTTGGTGGCGAAACCATCGATTAGTATAAGAGGAAAAACACAAAAATTCAATTATTTTCAGTAAACTAAATGCAAAGAGAAACCCTTGACTTTGGATTATCACAGTCTTGAATATGCCATGAACATGAATTCTCTAAAAAAAAAAAAAAGTATTCTATAAACATAAAACATATCAAAACTTCAAAACAAAATGGGGTCATTCTTCAGCTCATTTTCAGGAGCTGCAGAATTGCAATGCATGCTCCTTACAGATGTAATCACCATCAATCGGCTGCAAACAAAACGGGTTTGCAGTCGGTCACAAGTTTTCTCAACTCTGTTCGATTACTAGCAGCTCTTCGCATCTCGTCAGCTGTTGGTGGCATGTCATTGTTGATTAGTTTGCCGATGTATGTATGGTATAATGTGCGTGGCTTTCCTCGGCTTCATTTTCCATGTCGTTCTTTGGGTGCATATAACACATATTTGTTAATTTGGTCATTTGGGTCTCTTCTAAGTGAGTGGCCGACAAAGCGTAGCTGCCTTGGATTTGAAGGATAAGCTGGTTCTTTTCGACGGCTTTGTATACAGCTTGGTTACTTATTCGATCCATCTTCTTTATGCCAAGATTCTGTAGCAACTGGTGGCGAAGCTGTTGAGTGAGTTTTGCATTTTCTGGTTGATAATCCAACTTTCGCAGCCGTATAGGAGGATGGAAATGCACGCTGCTTCAAAGGTGTTTAGTTTGAGTTTGATTGGAAGAGTTTTTGACAGAAATACATCCTTCATTTTCCAGAATGGTCCCCACACATGTCCTTTTCGTGCTCTGATGTCTGTTTCGCTCGATGCAATGGCAGAGCCAAGATAATTGAAGTCTTTTGTCCATTCGAGTTTTTGTCCATCGAGTTCGATGAATTGATATAGGTGGATTGGCGTCTCTGGCCCGGCAAGTTCTTGGTTGCTTCCGTCTTTTTAATGTTGACCTCAAGACCCACTCGTTTTGCCCCTTTTGCTGTTTTTGCTGTCTGAAGTTGAGCATTACAGATGAAAATGCCACATTTTGAACAGGTAGTGGAGATTTTTCTTTTTTGCTAGGACTGAAACTGCACCCCCTCCTCCTCTTGTCATGGGTCTGCAGACCCACTAGCTTTTCTTCATCTTGTAGAGTTTAAAATTGCTGCAGCAAAGATGTGCATACCTTTATAACTTTTGCATCAACCACACTTGTATGAAAGGCAGACTTCGTTATTATCGTCTATTATTGTCTAAGGACTGACTGCATGGCTGTATTTGTGCCTCTTCATACGTGCAAAGTTATCAATTAACTTTGAAACATAGACTGCTAAAAAAGATGTCAAAGATGCGTAAAATTCAAAAGATTCATGTTTGTGCGTAAAATATGCATGAATCAAACCGAAAGAAAACAATGCAGTGAGAAGCGCTTTCTCTAGCTAAAAGCGCACGCACTCACGCACACGCACACACACACACACACACACACACACACACACACACACACAACACCACTGACACACACACACACACACACACACACACACACAGAGAGAGAGCGAGAGAGAGAGAGAGAGAGAGGGAAAGAGAGGGAGAGAGAGAGGGACACAGATAGAGAGAGAGTAAACAGAAAGGGTAAAATATTACCTTTAGGAAATTGTGATTTGCCACTCACACAAACACCATGTATTATATTTAGGCTCTACACACACACACACTTTTGTCAACACACACACACACATTGCTCTCAGACATCCACACATACTCAGAAACATAATTTTAGATCATTGAGCCATTAAAATGCTTCATAACGCACTACATACTGCCCCTAGTGGAAACCAGAAAATAAGGTGCATTTCCACCCATAGGGAATACAGATGTAGTGACATCATCTGGTGGAATACACTATATAATGCAAATATAATGCTTTTGCTTCAAAATGAAAGGATGTTTGAGCAAAAATCATGTTTCATGTATTAATGACAGCCTCGGATTTAAACAACGTTTTAATGGGTTTCAATGGGCCATTTTTGGTCTTTATGGTGCTGAGTGTTACTATTTGATCTACACAGTGTGTGTTATACATATTTTGCAAATTTGGATCACATTTTTTACATTTATCCAAAAAGTCACAATTTTGCCAAATTACATATCATTTGCATTAAAACAGCCAAAATGGTCAAAGAAATTAAACTGCAAAAGACCAAAAATGTCCCTAATGCAGCATAAGGGTTAAAAGAAGTTCTCAATTTCCCAATCTGGCTTTATAAAAGGTAGGCATACAGCAAATAATATTTGATTTGTTTTAATATTTTAGATTATATAAGGAATTGATCAACAATAATGCATTCATTTTATTTTTAGACTTTTATAAGCCCTTTGATACACTGTAAAAAAGCCTAATTTCAAAGAAAATTACTGTAATTTTTGACGACCATTTTCTTTCATTTTAAATTGTACTCAAAACACTGTAAAATTACAAATAATATCTGCAAAATAAAAATGCAGCTGATATTTTAGGTATTGTTACATTAAAGACAAATTCCAGTCATTCACATTTTTTTTTCACAGAAATTGATTGTATTTTTCATACAGTATTTTTCTGTTTTCTTACATTACATAAAATGTATGTAAAATTACAAATAGAATCTGTAATTAAACGGTAACAAAACAGTTCAATGATAACATGACTGGCAGCTCAAAAAACTGTAACATTAAAGTAAAATGTCATAAATTAAATAAACCGAAAAACACTGTTATTTAAAGGTATTTCCTGCATTATTATGATCAAATACCTTCATTGTGAAAAAAAAAATCATAAAAAAGGTCAAATGACTGGCAGCAAAGGCTGCCAAACAAAAAATATAAAATTAAAGGAAAGTATTCAAATTTATATAAACTGAAAAAAACATTTTTATTTCACTGGTATTTCCTGCATTATTATGATCAAATACGGAAGCCCCGTACTACGGAAGCCCTGAACCGCAACCTAAAAAAAAAAAAGTCAGTAAAAAAAAAAAAAAAATCTGTAAAAAAAAAAAATCTAGCATTTCGAGATTAAAGTCGAAACATTTCGAGATTAAAGTCGAAACATTTCGAGATTAAAGTCGAAATATTTCGAGGATTGATAAAGGACTAGATGTTGCAGTCCCTAATGTTGCACCACTTCTAATTCGGAAGTTCTTGAAGGATGGCTGCTATAGGGCTTTACCAGCGGGACACATCGTCAGTTGTGTACTGCAGCATCACAGGGTGTTTTGGCCAATTATCACAATACACCCTCTGCTGAGGCAGGCCCACCACAGGTTGATCAAGCCTGGGTGTGTGTCCCGCGGTTAGCTGCTCGCCTTAGCAGCCCAGGTGGTGTCACTCCTGTTCTCCTCTGTGTTAGCCAGTTCTTTGATGGCTTGTCTGTAACCCTGCCCCCTGACTCCCATTTCCCTAAGGAGCTTTGCTGTTGTGCTGGCTACAAAGCCCCTACACCCCACCTCC
This sequence comes from Pimephales promelas, assembly GCF_016745375.1. The sequence continues at coordinate 578,861 of NW_024121121.1, read as the reverse complement.
ACCGGACGCACCCTTATCTTCCAGCCTCTTTCTTCTGCCTCAGCTGCTAAGTTGGAATAGCGCAGTTTCTTGCGCTCATACGCTTCTTCGATGGCATCCTCCCAGGGAACTGTCAATTCTACGATGAAGGCGAGCCGGCAGGACTTAGACCAGAGAACGAGGTCTGGTCGCAGGTTGGTTGTTGCAATCTCCGGAGGGAAAATGAGCTTCTGACTTAGGTCGACTCGCATCTGCCAGTCCCTCGCTACATTCAGGGGGTTGAGAAAAGGGTTTGAGCGGCTAGCCCTCACCCTTTTGCCCTCTCGAACGAACAACTGTGGGTGTCGGCACACATCCTGGTTGTTAAAGGGTTGGGCATTGATGGATGCCCTCTTACACTCAAGCTTGTCGGCTAGACACCTGAGGACCTAGTTATGTCTCCATGTGTGTCTGCCTTGAGTAAGGCTGGTCCTACAGCCAACCAGGATGTGCTTGAGTGTTGCAGGAGTTGTACACAGGGGGCAGGATGGGTCCTTTCCGAACCATAGCTTCAGGTTTGTGGGAGAGGGCAGCACATCATACGTAGCTCTAACAATGAAGCTCAGCCTGTTGGATTCTATGCCCCAGAGTTCGCTCCATGTGAGTTTCTTCCTCTCGATCCCCTCCCACGTCTTCCAGCGACCCTGCTTGGCTTGTGCTACGGCTTTGGAGCATCTGGCTGCTTCCTCCTGTCGGTGCACCTCCTCTACCACCATGCTTCGACGTTCAGTTGCAGATGCCTTTTGCCAGAGAGGTTTTACAGCTCCTAGGCCAAAGCCTCCTCTGCCTTGTTGGACATGGCCCACCAAGTCACGATGGAGAAGAGCAGATTTGGCCTGTAGCACGGCTGTGGCTGGGGTCCACTTCCTTCCTGTTGCCAGGGTGGGAGCGGTGCCCTGCCACACAATATTTCGAGATTAAAGTCGAAACATTTGGAGAGACGATAGTACGAGAATACAGTCTTCCGTAGAAGCTGCGCGTGTGTGCTTGCCATTGTCTCACATTGCCGCACACACAGGCATTCATAATGGCCAATAGCGAGTTTCACACTGTTACTGCGCTTTGCCTTTGTATAGGGCAGAATAAAGAGGGCTCAAACATCTTTTTAGTTATGAGAGTCTCAGTCTGCATTACATTATAAATGGTGTTTTAGGATGCCAAACATTTATTATAATAATAATGATTATAATTATTCCTATGACGTACTGTAAAATCAATTTAGCCTATAAATGTACTATGTAAATGAAAATGAGTATTTCAAAAGTATATTTTAACCTACATTACACTATATTAAAATATTTTTGTCCTAATTTCTTCACTTGCAAGAAATAAACCCTCAAGCTTTTATTTAGGAGAAAACACCAGACCATGATGATCGCGTGAGCAAAGTAATCACGCCGCACAAACTGGATGCTAATGTCAGTTATTAGAATGGCGCAACGCCATATCATGGTTTCAATTTTAGTTCGTCGGCAAAATATAACGCTAGAGATCTTAATGTTAGGTTTTACATCCCGCTCCTCGTTTGTGTTTGGACGCACATACATTAGGCTATGTTCTGTTTCGCATGTGCAGCTCTTGGCATCAGTATGCAGGATTTTTATAAATAATGTAGGCTATATCTAGACAGATTATATAATTCATTCTCAATTTATAGCCTATTTGTCTGGTCGGATGCGCGTGACTGGATGAGGGTTGCTGTTGTATCAGCGTAGCACTCAATAATCGGGACAAGAGAGGTCCCGTACGGGACAAATAAATTATGCCCAATAATCGGGATGTCCCGGCTAATTCGGGACAGTTGGCAACCCTAATTTAAGCCCTGTGTTCTCCTCACTCCTGGTTGGTTCTCGTCTATGTTACATGGTGTGTTGTTACCGTGAGTGTTTCCTTTTGACCGTCGGTCTGTATATCCTACCTGAGCTTTGATAATACAAGTAAATATTTAAATTAGAGTCTTTGTGTCAGCCTCTCCTTCATCCTGCACCATAACCTGTGACAGATATTACCGTGATTGAGATCACTGTTTGCTAGGGATGGGGAAATGTATGGAATTAATTTTGAGCCAATAAAAATGAACGTAACTTTTCAAGAAATGAATGAAAATATAAATTGAAACTGAATAAAATATCTTTGAAACTGAAAAAGAATGAACCGCAAGCAATTTTTTTGACTTTGTTTTTAATACACTACATGTTTTGCTAACTATTCCTCATATTTCGTTTACTGATCTACACTTACAAATGCGCTTCCAGAGTTTTCATTTACGCTTCTGAAGTTTTCGTTTACACTCCCTGAGTTTGCGTTCGCAGTTCTGACACAAATCTCTCGTGGGGGCGGGGCTAGTAGCAGTGTATTCTCATTGGCTACTGAGTTTTTGATTGACAGCTTCTTGACCTGGAAGTGAAGACGTCAGAGTTGTGTTTACACGTGTGGATGTGAGCGTCTGTAAGCGCAGCTTTCTATTTAATTTTAGTAATATTAAGTTATGTTTGTTTTTTAATTTTATCTGTATTTACCTTCTGCTGCGATTACTTTGTCAACAGAAGCTTTTAGGTTCACAAGAGATCAGTCTATTCAGGTGTAATTGTACATCAAAGGAGGCCCACTGTATAGACCCCTTCACGGTCGACGTCACAGAAAAAAATGCGGTGCGCAGTGCGTATGTCGGGGTCAGAAAAGTTCATTCCATCGTGCTGTAACCATAGTTTAAACCAGCTACCGGAGATTTTCTCGTCAACATGCCTTTTTTTTGACTTTTTTAAAAACTGTTCCTGTGGTGTTGAGCAACTTTAATTCCTGTTAATCCTATAATTTTATATTTTTATTTATTTAAAGTGAATTAATTGTAATGAAAAATAAATAAAATTAAATAGCTAAAGTAAATCGTAAGTGGAAGTGCATCTGTCAATTCATTGAATGTTCAAAATATTCATTTTATTTAGAAAAAAATACACATTGGTTGGCCTATTCATGAGTAACTATATATCAGCAATTACACATGTTTAGGGAATAGGGGATTATTAATGTATGTGCTAAGGTATATGCTTTTTTTTTTTTGAACAATTATTCATGTACAAACAGTAAGGCAATAGTAACAATTCTAGATATGGGTAAACCACTATCAGAGTCTGCCCGTGGGGTGGGGGCACCGCCGCGCCCAGCAGTGTCCCACATTGTCCCTCAGAAACATACCCTTTGTCCCCCCTTGGGCTTATTAGCAGGTGGTCACCCTAATGTTAGGCTCTGAATAGGTTGTGCTATTACAAGAGAATAGCCTACTAGTATACGTGTGTGATATATTCAGCAGTCAAGAAAGTTTCACTTCAACCAGGTAATCAAGGTTGGCAACCATGGCCATCAAATTTCTCATTGTTACCATATGCATTTACACCATCAAATGATCATGTATGATCACTTAAATAAGAGGAATTTAAACTATATGAAAATTACAATCGTGGGTTGCTGTCAGATGATACAGACCTCAAAGGGCAGTTCATTACATATTTCACACAAAGAATATTTTTGTTGGTATTTTTTTAATCATGCTGATAATTTTATTTATTTCATTTTGTTAATATTATTTTCTAACATTTAAAATGGTAAATATATTTGAACAATAATCAACAGGTTCAATTATGACTTATAAAATCAGTTAAATGAATTTAAATAAAAAATCTAATAAATTTATTCATTCTTTATTGTCACTACAGCATATACACAAGTACCAAAGTGAAAGTCTTGGATGCAGTTATGACAGGAAAGACCAGAATCCACAAAACATTAACTGCATACTATACATGTAATGCACAGTATTCTCATAATATAGATAATAAAATTTATAATCACAAAGATTTTTAATGAAATAATACATCTCTGTGAGTCCACATAACACAAGTGGATTGTACCCATGTATGGCAGTTGGTCGGAAATTATTTTTAATAGTTAAAACAATTTACATTATTAGTATTTTTTTTTTTTTTATTCTATTGTTTCACTTCAGTATTGATTCATCCACTGAGGTCACATGGACATCACGGTCACTGTGTGTGGTTTTTAAAGCATCTTTAGGACTTGCAGAGATGGATTACTTTCCTTAAAATCTTAATTCGTATTTATCTGTAGAAAGAAAGTAAAATGCATCTGGGACAGCATGAGGGTGAGTAAAATAAGTGAGAATTTTATTTTTGGATGAACTATCCCATTCATATGCTGTTGGTATGCTAATCCATGATCAGCAGAGACTAATAAGAATAAACTGCAACCTCTTGTGTACGGTGATTGTTTTAATCTAGAGCTCCAAAGAAATTAAAATATTTGCTATTTTATAATATTAAAATAAAATACAACAGGTGTCTGAAGATAAGGATCCCAGTCATTCAAAGGTGATATGTCTGAACAAAGTAACATTATTGTCTGATGGAGACAGCTGATCTCTGGTATTATCACTCCATCCTCTGTGTCAGCATCAGAATTTTGTTTGTGGAAAAGTTGCTCAAATCCCTGGAAAATGAGAAAGGAAATATATTATAATCTAACAATACAAACTGCTTTGAACTCCCACATGCAGTAACCATTTGCAGACTTAAAATAATTATTTCAAACAAATTATATAAATGTTTTAAGGGATTTTACAGTACCAAATGTTTACCTGACTCACACACCATTTATCATCTGTAATACTATTGTATAACCAGTAGATGGCTCTATAGCCCAATAAACATTTATCCATGGCTGTGTAGCGTCTACTCCCTAGTTGCTGGATTTTTTCAGTCATAATTACTTGCATGTATTAGGTTTTGAATTTGGATATATATATATATATATATATATATATATATAAATTATTAAAGACTATTAAAAATTCAACATTTTTCTCCAAAATGTTTTTTTTTAACATAATTATTACTAAAATATGGATACAGAAAAAGCATTTTGTTGCCTTTTGCAGAATAAATATTGTGCCCAGGGTTATACTTCAAAACAAATGAGTGTTTACATATTATGAATGGAGACGTGGAAAATGGTCAAGTACTCTCTCTCTTCTTTTAAAAACTCTGCATCACAAATTAATCAGCAATTGGCTTTACATTGCCAAAGTTGAACCGGGCAGTGATTGACAGGGCTCTGGTCCAATGGCATCGGTCATTGTCTGATACAGTACATTTTGTACTGTAGGCTACAGTACAGATACTGTACAGTACTCTAGCACAATGTTGTCTGGGGTGGCAGAGGGGAAATATGATCTAATTGAAGCAAATATGATCTAATCGAAGACTGTAACCGTATGTAACGTTAGATAAACAAGACATGTAATGATTGGGCTAACAACTTACCAATTAAATCAAGACAACACTGCTGTATAATGTTATGGGCTCTCACTGAGCTCTAATATGCCTCTCCACCTGAAAAAGCAAGAACTGTATTATAATTAGTATTAGTTTAGTATTAATTAATAAAAAAAATAAAAACAATCAGACTTACCACGAGTAGCCTATGCTATCCAGTATTCTGATATCGACGATGACAAATTATATCATTTGTCTGTACTATTCCTTCAATAAGAAATCATATCAACAATATAGTGTAGCAGTAAATAAATAAAGAAATAAACTTAATATCACCTAAATGAAATAGAAAGCTACGCTTACAGACGCTCACATCCAAACGTGTAAACACAACACTCACTGACGTCTTCACTTCCAGGTCAAGAAGCTGTCAATCAAAAACTCAGTAGCCAATGAGAATACACTGCTACTAGCCCCGCCCCCACGAGAGATTTGTGTCAGAACTGCGAACGCAAACTCAGGGAGTGTAAACGAAAACTTCAGAAGCGTAAATGAAAACTCTGGAAGCGCATTTGTAAGTGTAGATCAGTAAACGAAATATGAGGAATAGTTAGCAAAACATGTAGTGTATTAAAAACAAAGTCAAAAAAATTGCTTGCGGTTCATTCTTTTTCAGTTTCAAAGATATTTTATTCAGTTTCAATTTATATTTTCATTCGTTTCTTGAAAAGTTACGTTCATTTTTATTGGCTCAAAATTAATTCGATAGAAATGAAGCTTCATGAAGCAATGAGGCTTTCCCCTGACTGTTCCGGGAAAAGATTCAAATATTCGAGAGTGTCGAGAACAGCGCCATCTGGTGCTTATTTAAAATAAAGCAGCCAGAAGCTCTGGCAGATGAAGCAACCACAACACACTACAGATTTTCAATGTTATGTGTACAAATAAAAACATTACATGTTTGTGTTTGATTTGTTCATTTAATACATTCTTTTTCCCATTAAAGTGTGACAATAAAATATACTATAAGCTTATATGATTCAATAAGATTTAATGTGTGCCTACTCTATCTCTCACTCTGTACACACACACTCACACACACATAATGAATAAGAACATTGTCTGATAGGATCATCTGTTTTTAAATGTATGACACTTGGCAGTGACGGTGCTTATGTAACTGTAGGAATGACAGAAAGGTGATAAAGTTTTTAATTATTTTTATTTAGAAATAAAAGCCGTTTCACAGTGTTGGGGCTGAGTCTATTGCCGCGTTCCAGAACTCATGTTTTTCCAACCTTATACCCGTGAAAGTGCACTGGCAGTCAAATCCGTGACTTGTCACCCGTGAACCCGTGACTTCCCACCCATTTGCGGAGTTCGATTCGTGGTGAAGGTTTCAAGCGTGTTCCGTCTTTCCCATGGCAAAGTGAATTTTAATTAAATGCAACACATTTAATCTTATGTATTAACTCGTTTCATCTGACTCCATGGAATGAAAAGGTTTATCAATGATATCTGTGCATCATTTAATATGTTAATGCTTGACTATTCCTTTTAACTCTAATGAAAATAAAGTCAAAGTCTGTTAGAATAGCCAAATATAACAATTTATTATGTCAGGTAAATGTATTATTACAATTCCACAAGATAATCAGGGCAAACCATCAAATGTTTTAGAACAAAGAACTTTACCCAACACATTAGGCTACATGAGCTGAGCCTTGAAGACATAGCATCATGGGCTGATCTGAATACAGAAAGGCAGCCCCGAACTCTTGTTACATCTCCCTTTATAATCAGACCTCACCTGATATGTAAATCACCAGGATACAATGGAAAGTTACTGAATCCCCTTACCATGTTTATTGGGGGCAGACCATTTGCTTGGTTGTAATTTGCATTCAGACAACAAGGCAGAAGGTGTTAACTCAAAGACACACCCTTCAATATCTGTTCAAGATATTTCTATATTCTTAAAACCTTATTACCTTTTCTTTTACTTCTTTGGGAATGAGACATTATTACCAGTCACCCTGAGACTTTGAAAATGATACCAAACACTCCCCAATGATTATCACATTCACATTAAAAACCATATATGAAGAGTTCAGATGCAAAAGCATCTAAGTGCCATTTGAAATTTTCTTCTAGAATGATCATTTTTATCAAGCTTGTATATTTAAGTTCAGTAATTTCACTTAAATTGCAATGAGGATTACCTATTAAATGTCATTTAAGTGAAATTACTGAACTTGAATATATAAGCTTGATAAAAATGATCATTTTAGAAGAAAATTTCAAATGGCATTTAGAGGCTTTTGCATCTGAACTCTTCATATATATATTCTTGTGAGAGTTTTCAATTTACTGACTGAGAGAGAGAGAGAGGATGTGGAGGTGGTAGGGTGTCAAATGTTAATCTGCAAGCAATGCTATTGTCTTAGAGAACTCTGGTCAGACTGATTCCATCAACCAGTTCCAGTTTTCCAGTCTTACGGTTATATGAAACTTACAAGAATAAAATAAGTAAAATGTTAATATATATATACTTAAATCACCAAAGTGCAAAGATTTTACAAAAAAAAAAAAAAAAGAATAGACTAAGTAGTGAAAAATACATTTGGGTTACTTAATGAATTATATTTATTAACTTTCAAAGTACAGCACTCTCCTCAAACACCCATCAACCAGACTGAGGCAACATTGACTTCTTAAATGAGATCTGGAATTCGAGTCTTCTGACACCCAAAGCAGAACTGGCACGTGATCGGACGGAAAGTGAGGCTTCATTTGTCATCGATCACGTGACTCTGGGAAAACCAATACACCCCCCGATAAGGGGCTTCACTAGAAATTGTGATAACGCATATGTGATACGCTAGCCCATTCTCACCCCCAAGGCGTCACCTAACTGACGTCTTGGGAAGCATTTGACCATGCTTCGATAGGCTTGTTCGACTTCATGCAGCTCTGCGCAGACCGATCGGCGGCTGACTTGAAACAGTGCATGCCGGTTAGAAATTTTGTCCGACTTGATGCAGCGCTGACTCCACGTGACTGTGACATATGCCATCAAAGTACCGCGAGAGCGATACGAGAGTAGCCGGAGGACTCAGCCAGCGCAGCTTCTCAAGAGCGGCTGCACGAGCTCTGATGATGTCACAGCTGTTCCACGATTCGCCGGATTCACCGCATGATAACGATCACGTGCGTTTCGTGTTTATTCTCACACCTTTAGTTTCACTAAAGCTCACAAATCAGTATTTTATAACAGTAAACACTCTTTTCATGTAGTCGCAATGTTATATTGTGTCATGTTTATCATGTTTATCAAAATAAAACTGATTAAAAAACGTTGACTCCACTTCATTGATTATAGGCTTATTTTGAACTTTATTGTAGTTCAAACAGATGCTGTATGAAGCAGTAAAGTATTGAATGAAAATGAGTCTGAAATATCTGTTTATTTGGCAAATGTTGCATTTATTTCACTTCAGCTGTGGTATAACCATGCAAACACCACGTGAGCCGTCACTACGGGAACCAGAAATTGTCCGACTTCACGTCTCCGTTTGCAGCTCCTCCCCGCATGCACGCGGCTGTTCTCGCCGATCGGTTGCATGCAGCCGCAGGCGATGTCGAACACACCTAATATCTGACGCTTTAGGCGCCCTTTAGCGTCAGTTAGATGACGCCGTAGGATCGCGTCATGTAAGTGACGCTAAAGGGCGCCTAAAGCGTCAAATATTGAAGCATGGTCAAAGGTGACGCCTTGGGATGAGAGCCGCGCATCGAAGCTTCAGTGTCATTCGTAACATCACTACTGTTTGCTTTAGTTGGGTTCTTGACCTTTATTATGTACTATTAATTTTTCTCAGACTGTTTTAACTATGTATTCAACAAACATTTGTTATCGCATTGAAAGTAGGAGAAAATATCAGCTGATGTTAGTCATTTTTTGGTGATGTTATAGTCTTCATGGTGACCTGATCCACTGATATAACAGAGAAATACAAACTTTATTTCCTGTTGTTGTTCAAAGCCTCTGAATAAGTGTTAAGTTGATATATACACTTGTTGCTGAACCCAACTGTTATATTTTTATCTTGATATTTTCTTTTTTTCTTGTATAAATTGTAAATAGACAAACTTGGAAGAGTGGTAGAGAGGGAGTTTCTCCTGTTTAAGGTAGAGAGAGAGTCAGGGAACTATTCTGTAGTTTCTTTCCTTTTTCTTTCATTAAGGTAAGTGTAGATTGGGTCCCTATAGTTAGAGGTTTTATTTCTGTATTTTCTTTGGCTTTTTCTTACTCCGAAGTGTTAACTTCCTTTACTTGTGTTAAACCAAAATAAATCGTGTGTACCACATTTCTGTTGTGTTGGTATGTAACCTTTGGAGCCAAACATTGTTTTGTTAAAATTATAATTCTTTAATGTTCCTTCCCCTATCTTAGACTGGGTGAAACGTAACACGCATCACAAACTCGCCAGTCTGATCATTAGTCAGAGGTTATGGCTAATAGCATTTATTACCATTGGTCACCCATTCTTACCATTATTTAAATAGTTCCATTTACCTATATAATAACTAGTTATTCTGTCATTATACACAGATTCGTTTGAGCATTGTTGCATTCTTGTAATTCTTTAACAATCAACATTTATTAAAAAGAAATAATTTACTGAATTAAATTTATTTTCCAATATTTTTCAGCTCGTCTGCCAGTTCCTGTCATCAGCAGAGACTGTTCCGTTCTCAGACTGTCCCCAAATTGTTCATTGTTGTGTTCATCAGTGTTGAATGTGAGTGATGCGACTCTGTCCTGGTACGCAGGAATGAGTGTATTGTCCAGCATCAGTGTGTGTGATCTCAGCATCAGTCTCTCTCTACCTCTGGATGTGGAATATCAGGATAACAACACCTACAGCTGTGTGATCAACAATCCTGTCAGCAACCAGACCACACATCTGGACATCACTCAACTCTGTCAGCCATGTGCAGGTTTGTCAGCAGACGTATATTTTTTTTTTTCCTGCAAACTAAGTGAATCATATTTCTGTTATTTAATTTATTTTTTCTTCTCTCTGAAGACTATATCCACTGTTGTGGTTTCACTGAAGCTGTGATCCGATTGGCTCTCTCTGCTCTGGTGGGTGTGGCTACTGTTGCTGTTCTGGTTTATGACATCAGATCCAGAAGTCTTCAACAGAAGAAGAGAGAGCAAACGACATCAGACTCTGATTAATCAGATACTCAGGAAAGTGGAGATGTTCTTAAACGACTGTAGAGAAACTCTTGAGGAAGTTACATTCATGAATAAATATAATTTAAGTGATTATTGATTACAGCTTTTTTATGTTTGTGTAGAATTAAAAATAATCCAATATATTTGAAATGAACAAAGACATTTGCTTTCCACCCCCTTTTTCCCCAATGATCATTTGGAGTTCCTAAGGCACAGAGGGACTGATTTGTGCATTTCAGGGGTCTATGAATTGTCATAAAATTAGGATTAGGAAATTAGAATTATCTGACTGGTCAGCTTGAATGTCTCACATTTGGGTTTTATTCACACAGTCAGGGAAAGGATAAAAGAAGATTGTAACTTTGCTCTGTCTCTTTTATGCTCTAGCTCTCTTCTCATTCTCTGGGTCTCTTTCTCTCTCTCTTTATCTCTTTTCTTTCTCTCTCTCTCTCTGGTAACATTTTACATGTATGCTGGGTATAATTAGTGATGTAAGTTATCATCTCATACATCTATTTTAAGTGTAAACATAACCATACTTTGTCATTAAACCTTTTCAATTACAAATAATGAGCGAACTAGTTTTTAATTTGGTATTGACTTTGAAGTTCATTACCTATTACAATACAATATTGTCACTCTATATCAAGGCTCTTCCACATATTAAGTTATTGTAACTGCGTGTATAAATGGCAGTGGGTGACCATCATTTTTAGGAAAACCGCAAGCCCAATCAGTAAAATATATATATATATATATATATATATATAATTAGTAGTATATTATTCAACCCCCATTGCAAATCAGGTTTATTGGCAAAATTTACTTTCAACTGTTTGCAATGAACTCATCAAGCAAAAGTAACTGGCTCAACACAACAACGGTTTCAAGTGGTTTCCCCAAATTCAAGTGAAAATGCAACTTTTAATGACTTCTGAGGTCTCAAAATTATTCAACTCCTTCATGGCAAGCATCTTTAGTACTTGCTAAAACACCTTTTGCTGTAATGACCTGCTGCAAATGACATGTACAACCAGGCACCAGCTTTTGGCAGAGTTTCTGAAGAATTATTCTTGTAATAATTCGAATTATTTTAGTAATATTCTTGGGTTTGCGTGCTGCAACCAGCTTCTTTAAATCCCAGCAGAGATTTTCTATGGGGTTCAAGTCAGGAGACTGTGATGGCCACTGTAGAATATTCCAGGACTGCAACCAAGCCTTGGTGGAGTTTGAGGTGTGTTTGGGATCAGGGGTGTTTCTAGAGTTTGATCATCACATACATTTTAATAAAGTACTTTAGTGATCGTGAAAGTACTTCTAAATAAGAGTTATGTTTGTTTTTAGTTTTCCTGTTTTGTTAATGTCTGAGTTTAATGTTCCTTTGTTCCGTTTCCATGGTTACCGTCATCATACACTGTAAAAACTAAAGGTGCCTCAAATATCCTGTTGGATACTCAAGGAACTTAAAAACATAATTGAAGTGCCTCAAAGCTCTTTCTCCTATAGTAGTGTTACTGGTGGAGCACTGACAATCTTTGCGGTTCTTGCTGGAACTTATGGGATTCTTTAAGCACTTTGTATTCAGTTCAGAGGTTCTGGAGTCACCTTTTCACTACCATGAGACCTCAAAGTTCTTTGAGGGGAAATTAGAGGAACTTGATGTCATGTTGCGAGTTGGGAGAAGTTTAGGAAGACTCAGTACAGTGGAATGCATTTCAAAATGCCAGTGGTGGTTTATTTTTGAAGCAGCAGCTCACAATGTGCAGTCCACATGAAGTACAAAAAAAAAAACTTAATGCAACATACATTGGTGCTAAAAACAAAATAAAAATGCTGTGAGCAGCAAAAACTGGCACTAAACAATGCCTAGTGGCTTATCCACCAAATTATCAGCATGTCTCACCTCAAACATGTTCAATCAGTTTGCACAGTACACTCTGTGGAGGACGCAACCTCCCCCAAACCAGACCTAACAATGGTTTATGGATCTATGATTCTTAATTTCTTTATCTTCCTCTTTTATAGGCTATTTCTTGATGCTAATAATAAGTGCGACGTGACGTGAAGAGTTAGCTGACGGCCACTGCGCTAATAGATAGTGGTGGAAGAAAAAAAATCTATATTGTAGTGCAAAGTATTGCAATATTTAGGCTAATTATACTACTATTTATATTATTAGTATAATAAAATACTTATATATTACCCACGGTGGGCCACCCCTAATAATAGATCCATTGCCACTTAGTATCTGACGGATGTATTCCGTCAAAATGGCTGACAAAATGGTTGGAGATTTTGACGTTACACTTTTTTTTTCATTTTCATGCTTTTCTTCATTTATATATATATTTTTGAAACAAAAAGTAATATTTAATTAAAAATGTCTACATCTTTATATCACAATGAATGGCATAGTAGAGTTTCTGATATTAGATAAAACTGCTAAAAAAGAAATTTTAAAAAAAATTAGGTAAAGGTACAATCCAAATATATATGTGACCAGAGGAAGATCTTAGGCCCTATTTTAAGGATCTAAGCACATGGTCTAAAGCAAATGGCAAAAGTGCACTTAAGTTGTGTTCGAATCCACTTTTGCAAGTTTAACGACGAGAAAAGAAAGATGGCTGCCTCTCAAAAGAATCAGTTTGATCAGTGTCTCATGGCGACTCCTGCATACACCACATCTTCCTCCTCTTGAACTCTCTGAAAGAAAAACAAAAACATCAAGAACATTACTGACCAATTTTTAGACGGACTAAAAACATTTTAGTGCTTTTCACACTTAAAGGGCCATGAAACCCCAAAACACTTATTTTTTTTAATTTTTTTTTAGATTTGAACAAATATGTACAGGCTGCACATAATTGAAAACACGAAACATACTCATAAAGTCAATCCATAAATGGAAATTTGTTATTTTTGCATTTTTTATTTCATACTTGGGTCATTGGCTGCCAGGGCTCCAGAAAGGGCTGGATGAACGAGCTGAAGTTAACAGTTTCAGCATTTATTCATGACAAAGAGCTCATTCAATCCAATAACTGCTGTAGTATGCATGTATAATTGAGGCAGTATCAATTGTTTTTCTAGCCGAGCAATTGTTTGGTGGCTCGCCAATGAATTTGATTTATTTATTTAATGTAGGGCTGGGTGATATATTGCACGATATTGTTATGCGCATCTAATCAGTAAAGCCGGCTCCTTGATTAGTAATAAATCTCCTTCACCTGCTTTCAGATGGAAGATATGATGCAGATATGAGTGTTAAATCAATGATTGATCATTATTGAAGACGCATGATGATAACAAGTAGAATCACTGAAGGAGAAAATCACAAATTGTAAGCCACCGTAAACACTTCTCCATAAAATACAACCCAATAAAGGAAAATAAGGCATCACATTGTGAATTATAGACCATAAACATAACTCCATATATGAATAAGAGCACACGTCCAAATTTACATCACTCATCTGATATAAACAGCTCAGAATCTTAAATTATTATTATTACAAAGGAATGATAAATTCCCATCAAGAAACCAAAACAGTGATATACATCTGAATAAAGAAGAAGAATCACATATAGAACCGCGTCACTGAGCTAAACTAAGAGAAGCTGAGGGCATGTCTGGACATGCGTCCGTGAGGCAGTGATAACTAAACATTTCAAATTCTATAAACTATATAAACTCTTTAAACTCAAACATAAGGAAAATATGCTTACTTGTAGGTCAATGACTAACACCTCAAGGTAATTTAAGGAGCAAATATCACAGGTGACAATGTCCCCTCAGCGATCGGCGCAACATAATCAGCAGCAGGCAGCAGCTGTTTCACTCACAAGCGCTCAGTCTGAGAATGATTTCCGATGTCAGAATAAAAGTCCTCTCTTAAAGGAGCCTTTACAACATTAACACTCTTCAGTGTTAATTTAACACTCATATCTGCATCATATCATCCATCTGAAAGCAAGTGAAGGTGATTTACTACTAATCAAGGAACCGGCTTTACTGATTAGATGCGCATAACAATTGAGAATGAGGAGTTGACGTCATTGTACAGAGCCCCTCCCCTCTCCGCCATGTTGGTAGGATTCCCACGGCAAACAGTATTAATTACTTGTGTTTTTAGCTCTGTAGTAGAGGAGTTTCTCGCAATGCCGCACTGTTTTACCATGCCTGGAAGTAACTGCTGCATTAAAAAACTCCTCCAGTAACTCACACGAGACATTTGGAAAACATGGGAACAATGGAATACAGTTTTTGGGGTTACCGAAATGGACACAGCATCAGGGAGAAACTCTGACCTGACAGACGAGGAGACGCCGGATTGATGGGTTGGCTGATGCCTTTACGATTTTCACTGTTTGCTGTGCCTTAACGAACATATGCAAAAGTGTTGTTTGAGTGCCTTGTTCATTACTTTTTTATTTCATTTAAATAAATGTTTGAAACAACTTGATATGGCCTAACAATATTGAGAACTGAAATAGGCTATTTGGACAACATAAGTTTCATGGACAACATAAGTAATAATAATAAAATAATAATACTGTTATTAGTGCAAAAGAACACATATATCGATGCTGCTTCTCCAAATACAGCTGTTTTGCACTTTGTGTGAGTTTGTTCCTGTAAGGTCCCTTTTCTTTCGCCTTATCTTTTTGCATTGCTTTACTTTCTTCCTTTTTTTTTCTCGTATTTTTAGATCCGTCTCTGTCCTGCCAAAATAATAAATGCACGAAAATTAAATAGCTCTGGAATGTTTAGTCGCGTCTATGGGTTCTAAATGCGTTGCCCCTGGTTAACTGATAGCATCTCCTACCATCATGGCCGACTGGCTCAGACCCCGCCCAAATAGGCACGTGACTCCTCATTCTCTATCGTTCGATATATCGCCCAGTCCAACGTCCAATCACAATTGACTTCCGGAAAAGTGGAGTCCCGCCCCTCGACTGTCAAAAATAACATTTGTTCGAGCGAGCAAAAGCAGCAGGCGAGAGCAGATCAAGCCTTGTAGAGGATATGTCACGATCGCGCACAGGATATGAATGAGCTCGCGAGTCCCTGCTTCCTTGCGTGTGGATCTGTTTTCCTCTCGCGAAAGTCCGTGTGCGCCAGCATCAGTTGTGCGCTCGGTCCTTATTGACATAGATTTGCTGCCATACTCGTAGCCTCTGAAGGAAATGAGTTGGAAGGACCTGTCCTGCCAAGGAAGTATCCTTGACATTGAGAAACACGTTTTGTGTATACATAAATCTCCTAAATCTCTGACCCATCATTCATCGTCTTCATCGTCTAATTTACTGTCGCTCCACATACGTCATCTGGTATCATTGAACTGATTGGCTATGAGCTACGTACAGGTGCATTTGATAGACATTCATAGCACCCAATAAATGGCTCTGTACATGCGCACTGGCGATTCTAGGGGGTGGCCTGGGGTGGCCAGGGCCACCCCTGAAAGCTCATTGGCCACCCCTGTGGCCACCCCAGATCTGATAGGTAGTTGGTCAAGTTCGTCAACACAAGAAACAAGAAAAATGCTGTCAATCAATGGTGACAGCTGATCAACCGATTTAGGTCCAGTTTTACCTTTTTTAACAACACAGTAATAGTCATACTGAGGCTCTGAGAGCTGATTTCTGCTCAGCGGACTTTGGCCATGCAGGTCAGGTTACTAATGAGATGCGCGCGCGGGCTGCTGCTCCTCCGTGAAACAGATCGACGGTCTTACAACAGCAACAAAATACAACGATAAAAACGCGGGAATCTGTAGATTGAGAGGTATGATAATTTAATGTTTAGTTATATCGTAGTTCCCTGTGAATGTGTAGGAAAACTGAAAAAGTCGAACTACACTGTACTAGCTAGATTAGCATCCTGAGAGAGTGCAGACGGTAAAGAGAACTCTTAAAGGGGCCACACCTTATTTCCACTCATACATCGCCATGAAATATAAAACGCTATTTTCTGGAAGACAGATGGTGGTTTTTGCAGATGTGTGTGTTCAATTATAGCTAATGTTATATTTTTCGCCAACCAACCACTGTGTTAAATATAGTGTGAGAGTAGATTTAAGTTAAAACACAAAAAAAACAAGCTGTGACTTATTTATTTGCTCTGTGGTTTAAGGGGTGTTTAAAAAAGGACTTTTTGTTTGTATCAATTAGCTCACAGTCCACATATATTTTTAGAAGTTTAAATAGGCAGAGTAAATTGCATTAAAATGGCATAAATGTCATAAGTTAAATTATGAAGAAGCATCTTGACTATTTATGATTTTGAGTCTTAACTGTTTGATTTTAAAAACGTATTAATGTATGCTGAATCAAAG
The DNA here is from genome assembly GCF_016745375.1 of Pimephales promelas. The sequence goes on along the minus strand of NW_024121121.1, from coordinate 561,969 downwards.
CCAACGTTTCAATTTATATTTTCATCAAGGCCTTGGACATGAATACTGTCTGGGTTGAAAAACACTTTTTGCACATTTTCATACATCACAAGGCATCCTAATGAAATTATTCAGTCATCAGGCTATTCTCTGTGTTACCTGTGTTTGCTTTACTTATTTAAGTCCCCTCTTGTGGTTAAATAAAAACACTCCTAGCAAAGAACAAACTAAGAAATTCAAATTCCAGTATCTCTAACAAATTATATCAAAGCTAAATAATAACATAAACTAAGCATGTAAAGAACAACAAATATTTTGTTTTGTTTTTCTCACAAACTTAGTTTTTTCTTTTGCTTTTACAGATACACTTTTGAATAAGGTCCTATCTTTAAGCATGTTGGTTTGTCCTGTTGGATTTCTGTGTTTTTTCATGTAACCACAAGATGGTGCCTCAATTAGTAAAGCAAACTCAGGTAACAATACAGGTGACACAGATGATGAGTTGACGACTGATACATGTTATTCTATAGGATGAGTTAAGAGCAGTTTAATTTTGCTAATCTAATCTAACTTGTGAAGTGACAAGGACTTAAATCCACTACAAGAAAATAGTTCTTAGAAAATATTTACCCTATCCTGACCATAATTACTGATTAAAAATAGACATGTTAAAATAACCAGAGATACTTGAGGACTGTCTGTGATTGGTGGTTAGGACTGTTTTTAACAGGATAGACACCTTTATTTGACAGTTATGAGAAAGGAAATCATGGGAGAGAGAGAGGATGTGACATGCAGCAAAGGACCGGGATTTGACCCATGGTCGGCTGCGTACATATACGCATTTAACTTCGCTATGCCATGGCCACCCCACTCTAGCTTTGTGTCCCATCTTGGCCACCCCCCGAAAAATGTCCTGGATACGCCACTGTACATGCGTAAACCACGCCTCAAATACTAGAAAATGAACATCTGGGGCACATTCAAGTTCAAAACGGTGCGCAACGTTTTGCTACGGTTTCCTAGTTGAACGTCATGTTTCCAGGAAACGGTGTGCACCGGTGTGCAACGGGGTTTGAAATATGTTTTCTCTCGTTTGGTGGGTGTGTCAGAACTGCAATCCAATCAGCAGCAACGTGTAAAGCACGCGGTATTAAAGTGAACTCGCACAATGGGTTAAGGAAAATAATTTACAAATGTGTTCAATGCAGATCGATATATGCAACAACTGAGGATATTAGAAGATATGTTTGTCATTTATTGTAAAAATATAGGATATCAACATGATGTAGTTTATTATATTTTTTAGCTTCATTGCAAGTGTATGACATTTGGTATAGAAATAAAAAATGGTAAGTGCTTTTCCTAAAAATGAGAAAGAAAATAGGTTATTAAAACATTATGAAATACAAATAAAGTTAGTGTGTGAGGCTAAACAGAATGTGTTTTAGTCTGAATTAGGTAAGATGTGTGCTTTCAGTTTCCACAAATCCCTTCACTTGATGTTCTCTTGTGTTCTGGGCAGCAAGTGCAGTTACTGTAACATCGGGTATATTTTGTAATATTAAACACATTTATACCGACTTCATCAGGCTCCGAAAATTTTTCACAAAGAACACTGAGAATGGCCTTATCGGGCTCCATAGTTGCAACTCTTGCGTCATCAGAACGGAGAGTTCAACGCATCACCGTTTCTGTTTAAAAAACGTTGTGCAACATTTTGTCCGGGCTGAACGCAGCCGTGGTTTCCAGACCACGTCTCATTCTCAATGATACATGGTCTGGCGTTATCAGCATTTGATCTGGAAATATGTAAAATTATGAAATGATGAAAAACTTAATCTGGCTGAAATAACACACACACAACAAATAAAAAATAGACTAACTTATCTTACCGATTTGTGAGCTTTTCTTTTGTAGAATGTAGGATCAGCATATGTTATTTCTTCACCACGCTGAACTGTTTGAACAATATAATGACAGACTGTTAAAAAACTGAATGTGTTTGAGAATTATTGTTGTGCTTTTTCTGCAACACGTTTACATTATTTTAATATTATACTGGGGCTGTTGAATGCTCGATTGCGCGCGCGCGCGCACACACACACACACACACACACACACACACACACACACACACACAGAGAGAGAGAGTTTGTCTATTACCCCTTTTCCACCGAAAAAAGAACTGGTTCGGAACTGGGGCTGGTTCAAAGTTGGTTCGGAGTTGGTTCAACTTGCGAACCCGTTCAGAACCTGTTTGTTTTTCCACTGACTAGAGCGCCCAGGGAACGGCGTCGTTATGTCACTGTGCACGTCGCTAGAAAAGCTTGCAAGTACATTGCTTTGGGATTATCTCTAACTCGTGTACCAAGAAAACTTTAAAAACAATTGAAATATGAAAGTCTTTTAATCTTTTTGTTTGATATGTAATCTTTTCTGATAAGTTAAGTACCCCTGTCTTGTCTTTTTTTCTTTCCATTTATTTGTTCTGTATCGTGACAGTTTTCTTCTTTGTTTCAAATAAAAAAATTAAATAAATAAAAACGCTTGCGTGTTTCTGTAGTTTCTCCTGGCTTTGCGATGGTCAGAAAATATGTTTAGAACACATCTAAACCCGCCCCAGCCCCCGACGTAAGCATGACGTGGTAAAACTCGTCAGCAGTCATATCACCCTGTAGCCCAAGACTGGTTGCCCACTGCAGCTAAGCAGGGCTGAGCCTGGTTAGTACCTGGATGGGAGACCTTCTGAGAAGGCCAGGTTGCTGCTGGAAGAGGTGTTAGAGAGGCCAGCAGGGGGTGCTCACCCTGTGGTCTGTGTGGGTCCTAATGCCCCAGTATAGTAATGGGGATACTATACTGTCAAAAGCACCGTCCTTCGGATGAGACGTTAAACCGAGGTCTTGACTCTCTGTGGTCATTAAAAATCCCAGGATGTCTTTCGAAAGAGTAGGGGTGTAACCCCGGCATCCTGGCCAAATTTGCCCAGTGGCCTCTGTCCATCATGGCCTCCTAATCATCACCATTTATACCAATTGGCTTCATCACTGTCTCCTCTCCACCAGTAAGCTGGTGTGTGGTGAGCGTTCTGGCGCACTATGGCAGCCGTCGCATCATCCAGGTGGATGCTGCACAGTGGTGGTGGTTGAGGAGATCCCCCCTCTATGTAAAGCGCTTTGAGTGTCGAGAAAAGCGCTATATAAATGTAATGAATTATTATTATTATTAAAAGAACGGTTCTAGTCCAGCAAAGAGATGGTGCTGCTTTGGAACCAGTTTTCCCGGCCGCGAACCGGTTCTTTGGCTGTCGAAACACAAAGAACTGGTTCGCGCGCAGGCACCGGCTCCGAACCGGCTCTCAAAATGCTTTGGTGGAAAAGGGGCTTATAAGGCGCCGGACTGGACAAAAGCGAAGCGAACTCTGCGATCGACAGCGAGAGACCAAGTGTGTCCGAGCATTAGTAAATTGATAGTAATATATAATTACTATAAGAGGTATATGGAAGTTTCTATAAATGGACAACAATATAAAACAACAAATAAATTCTCACCACTGAATTAGCAGTAAGTAGGCCTAACCTACTTCTCTCTTTTGGTTAGTAAACAAACACTTCAGTTCTCGGTTAACATAATGTTGTCTTCAATTAGGCCTAAGTGTCAAACCTCTCTGAAATCACACAATTTCATTTTGATTGTAATGTATTATACATGGAATTTGTAATCAATTGGCAATATCCCGATGTAAACAGCAACACACAGACAACCTTAAGACGCAATATGTGTAATTTCCGATTCTTCTCCCTCTATCCAAAGCCAACAACAGCAGTAGCAGCACGCGGATAATAAATAGTTTGGGGCAGATTTGTTTGCGCTTTGGTGCTGGTACTGACCACAGGTCTATGAGACGAAGGACCTTACTTGCAAATTAACATTTGAACATCAAATACACACACTTCTTCCCCTCGAGATCACCCACACTCACACAATAATATATAATGGTTTTAACTTGAACAACTATCATAAAGTTTTATACATGAGTTTAGTATTATTTGAAATGTCTACAAGTGCGACTGGTACAAGTGTCCTATTTCCAAATAATTAAATTAAAAGTAATAAGGTTTTTAAAGGAGCATTTCACCCATTGCAACATTAATCTTTATTGAAAGTGGATCATATATGTAGTCGAAATGTAAAATAATTTTTTTATTTGGTGCCCTCTTGACCGAGAAAAGAATGACTGAGGGGCGCATTTGTATAAGACAACAACTCCCACAATGCACCACATTGCACATCTCCGCAAGCCACTCCCACTAATGCAGAACAGCTTAAACATTAGACAAATCACGCGTCTACAAAGCTAACGTTAGCTGCCCCCAAAGTTTGAAATTCATTTCACACAAAATTTCTAGTTAGTTGGCTGTGGCGAGCAGGACGAGGGTGAGGGGCGAGGGATGTGAGAGGATGGCGTGAGGCTGGTGGCGTGAGTGATAATGAAAGACAGAGATGCATCTGAAGCATAAAATTAGGAACGACGACGGCAGGTTGAGAGAGAAACAGGCCGAATTTGATGTTGTGTTTTGTTTCTGTTATGTGTGGACAACAGTTGTCAATGAGGGGCTGCTGGCTTATACTTTCGTTTTGTATTTGTTCATTTTACAGTTAAAATGTTTAAATGTTCGCCGGTTCATGCCTCCTTCTTCCCACAACAACAAACCCTGTTAAGGTTACATTGGCAAACTCATTAGTGAATTACTCCTCGTAACTGTTTTAATTTTTATTTTGTGATTGTTTTAATTCCTTTCTGTGTGAAGCACTTTGAATTACCATATAGTGTATGAGATGTGTTATATAATTAAACTTTCCTTGCCTTGCTCGTACAATTAAAAGTAGCAATAGTCTGCTCATTCAGTGTCAATAATTCCTTACTTAAAAACATGTAGTTTTACAGATGTTTCAGCAGAGAGTAATTTTACTTGCCCTCTTGTTCTGTTTTCCTGCAAATCCAGAAGATTCCGACAGCAAAAACAATCAACAGAAATGCAGCAGCAGAGATCAGCACTATATACAAGGTTGATGGGCTCTGATCTGAAATAAACAAAATGAAACATTAACATGAATGAACCTGTCAATATGCTACAAAAACACTATATGAAATATCAGCACTATATGACTTTCAGAAGTATATATATATATATATATGTGTGTGTGTGTGTGTGTGTGGTTTGTATTGTTAATGTATTTATTATTGTTGGTAATTGGTGATGATTAATCATGAGATTAGTTTATAATCATGGGGCATGGGAATAATCATGGGGCCGGAATAATGTAGGAGCATTAATTGTTTTATATTTATTATTGGTTATTCATTGTCACGTGGGCACAGGTGATCAATTCCTTTTTCTTTATTATATACAGACCTGGACAGAGTGTGTTGATGTCCAGATGTGTGGTCTGGTTGCTGATGGGATTGTTCAGCACACAGCTGTAGGTGTTTTTATCCTGATATTCCACCTCCAGAGGTAGAGAGAGACTGATGCTGAGATCACACACACTGATGCTGGACAATACACTCATTCCTGCGTACCAGGACAGAGTCACATGACTCACATTCAACACTGAACACAACAATGAACAATTTGGGGACAGTCTGAGAATGGAAAAGTCTCTGCTGATGACAGGAACTGGCAGACGAGCTGGAAAATAGGAGAGAACATGGATAAATGAGGATGAATGATATACAAGTATTGAAGGAAGGTGCATGAGACATGATGTAAATCATGGAAGTGTCACAGACTATTTTGATTATGCTTAATTTCCAATCAATTTGTAATTGTTAAATTGTGTGTGGGAAAATGGTATTTATCTGTTTATTTGCCTAGGTATTTGATATGCTTTTCCAGGTTTAAAAAGTATTAAGATGCTTATTTTCTTAAAATCTATAGTTCTCTACTCACCATAGACGGTAAGATTGAATATGTTGAGCGGTGTCTCTGATCTGGTGCTGCTGGTGACTTTATAAAGTCCAGAGTCTGTGGTTCTGGTGTTCAGGATGGTCAGAGATCCAGTCTGATGATCCAGCTTCAGTCTGTCTCTGAATCTCTCAAGAAAATCTGTCTTATCTTTTTTTTCTTTCATTTTAGCTATGAGACTGTTGTTGTGTCCAGTACTCCACAGTATCAGTTCATCTGCCTGTATTTCAGTATCAGTGTTTAGAGTGACAGATTCTCCCTCAGTCACTGACACTGACTTCACGGCATCAACACCAAACACTCCTGAACAACAAACAGAAATATTCACTCACAATTTGGAGGTTTAACAGATTTTGAGTTTTCACTATTTTAAACAATTAACAAGAGTGCCATAGCAAAATATCACTTGACTAATTTTAGAGTATAATTCTATAAAAAAAAATTCAAAGTGCATTGAAGTACAAAATAGATTTGCAGTATTTAAATGAAATGTTCTAATTAATTCATGGAGAACAAAAGAAATGGACTAAATGTAAGTTGTTTTTTTTTACAAAAATGTAAAAAAGCAACATGATGGCAGATTATAGATTCCCCAATGCTTGAGAGAGTGAAGTGCTACTAAGTGGTAAATGTGGATTTCTGACTAGATATAATAACATTTTGCAAAAGAAAACCTCAAAAATATTAATTATAGATAAAGTGAGACAGAGACACACCTGTTCACTGGTCATTTTCCACAGCTGTATGTATGCAAAGGCAAGCACGCGATTCAAATCAGTGTTTCTCCCTGACTAGGCTAAATTAACCCCCTGGCTTAGCGCCATCTGCTGTTTACAAGGTTATAATTTGTAGGATGGTTTGTATGTATTTGTGAAATATTATCTAGGCTCATTTTATTTATATTTGCAAAACACACTGCATTTTCGCTCAAATTGACCTTTGTAATAGCACCTTGTTTGCAAAATGATGGATTTGTTTAATTATGGCCCAATATTAATTCCATAGAATAACCCCTATTTAAAACAAAACCGTGGTGTGTTCCTTTAAGAGATTAACTTGCAGATTCATTTTAAGCATAGCCTATATGCCTGTGGTGAAGAGTGTAATTGAAAAGAGTCTCTCTAATTCTTTTTGTTTGTTTTTCGAGACTACATCCAAAATGTTTCCATATCTGAGATGAAGGCAGTTAAAAGAACAAAGTGGAATAATGAGAATAAGCTCTTCAAAAGACGCAGCTTCTAATGTGGGTTAAGATATATAGGCTATGCATGATTTGTAAATAAACACTTTAAATACTTACTTTAAATACACAAATACATACATGCTTGTTATGTATACTCTCAGATTGTTATTTGAAGTTAAAAAAAAGTAAAAACACATTTGTTGCATTGCATTGCAGTTTGAGACATTCACCGTTGTTTTGTATCTTAATTCATAATATGGTGTGTGGAAAAAACTTATTCTGGATATTCTGGTTGTATGTCAAATGTAGCTACTGTACAGCATTTTATGATTGCGTTCTGTAATATTGTAATTGTAGCTGTAGTATTGCAGTAATACCACAGTTAGGCCTATATTGCAGTATTATTGTAGTACTATCAGTGCAGAGATACCTTGTATTGAAGTATTATTGTAGTACTATTTCATATCAGAAATACTGCAGTTATATTGCAGTATTGTTGTACTTAATTTCAGAAATACTGCAGTTAAATTGCAGTATTATTGAAGTACTACTTCAGTTGTATTGCAGTAACACTGCAGTTGTAGGACTCCAGCTATGCCTATTGCAATATTGCATTTTATTTTATTTTTCAAAAAACTGCATTGTTCTATAACCAAAAACTGCTGATTACTTCTAAAAAACTTCAATTCTTTTTTGTAAAGGGTTCATTACATTCATGATTTTTTTTTTTTTTTTTTGGAATAATAGCCTAATAATAATATCTACTGAACAGAGATATTTGAGTAGGCTAGCCTATTAGTCTAATAATAAAACATGAACATGGTTGGTGAAAACAGGTCCGTACGTTTTGACAAAAATATTATAAACACTAACAAAGGCATAAAATACTTACCACTCAGACTCCACAAGCACAAACAGAATATCAACATGTCAAATATTTTCTTTGGATGAGCGTTCAACGTGTTGGATGAGCTGAAGTTAACAGTGCTGCCGGTCTGTAATGGAGCGGTTTACTGAAACTCCACTACAGTTGGTGATTAAACCCCTCCCTCCTTTCACAGATGTTTTTTTTTTTTTTTTTTTTTTCATAGACAATAGACCTCTTTTAGTGAATACTTCTAATTAATCACCAACACCGCGTCTACAGTGCTACAAAAGCTCAAAACTGTCAAACTGCACGCGAGAACGTTGCAAATTATATTTCCTTTGTTTCAGAAGTAGGCTATGCTAAGTGTTGAACATAGGCTACAACAGAAATAGAACTGTACGTTTTCTATCGAGGATTATCGTGTCTCGTTTTCCATCCAGTGTTGCCTAGACAGCATAAACAGATTCTGGATCGCTCGCGTCGACGTTGGCTACACACACCACTACGATTATAAGAGTTGCTACTGTTAATGTTCGAATCCCTTCTATTCAGTTTGGGTTATGGTGCGCTGCATTTTAAAATATGTTGTTCCAAAGAGAGGTGTGTATCATTGATGGTGTAAACTAGTTAAGCCCCCTTAACAATTTCACATGCCCCCTCAGTCATTTCATCCTGTAGCCGGTCCTGATGCCAGGGAACACTCAAAGTGTGCAAAAGCCAGGAGAGAGGGTTTGCAAAAAGTAGCAGACAGTTTGTAGTGACCATGTTAGATGTTTTTATGACTTATTACAGTATTTATATTTTAATAATTTCAAGTTCTTTGTTCATTGTAATGTTAGTCACCACCCACTACAGAACAAGTAAAAGTGAAGGACTAGAATATTCTACATAATGGTAATTTGTACTACTTAAACTAATGTCTTTTAAAAAGGCACTGTTAATAAATGTTTGCCTATAAAAGCAACCAAGAAAAAGGCTGAGAAAAAAGAAAAGAAAATAAAAACAAACAGGTGGTGGTCCTGCACCCAGGCAGAAGAGCTGGCCCTTGGGTTGAATGTGAACCGAATGTGTAAAAAACCCGTTCGTAGCCTATTTTAGCATTCTCAATGTTTTTATTTCATGCTGATCAGTTCGGTGGTGATCAGATAAATCCCCTATGAGAACATGCTTTTTTCAAACAACCCACAATAGCCGACTTCCTGTTGGGTGGGCACACGGCACTGAGCGCAAAAAATGTGTGGCCAGAGCCCAGAGGAGATCCTTAATGAATTTTGTAGGCGAAAAGGGTTGCGCTACAGAGGCCAGCATATACAACCGTTTAGAAAGTGTCAATCCAATTTTATTTGATAGATACCACTGTCAGACAGTTTTGAAATACATAAAAATAAATTTTAAACATAAAAACATCAGAGTTTTAACATTTCTGACGTTTCAGAAAATAACATAATGTTATTGTATAAACCAATGAGCATTAAACTGTATCGTTTCTGGAGCTCTGATTGGGTGGAGGGATGGGTCAGAGTTAGGGTGTGGTTAAATATTCTAGCTCCACCCATCAGGCCCAAATAACATTCGCTCCTTCTCCCTGGACATAAGCTCCACCCGTTTGCTCTGCAGTGAGCAGCACTAGCTTGAGCGTTGGTGTTTATTCACACACTGACAGCAGACTTACACACACCAGACCAGCAGCACAGTCCTTTACAGATCTTCTGTTGCTGTATTACCAAACTGTTGTCATTTGAACCATTCAGTGAAATGCCAAAGAAAATATTTGAAGTGTTCATATTCTTCTGTTGGTGCTTATGGAGTCTGAGTGGTAAGTCATTGATTTTCAAGTTTTGTCAGACAAACTCTGTTTGTTCATTTTGTTACTTTGTCTTTTTTTATCCATGACATCAAAGGGTTTCAACTATTGCCATTTTTATTGAAATTAGTGAAGTGATGTGAGTTGTTTTGCAATGATACATTTTTAAATTGTTTCAAATTGACAACAATCTGGTAAATCTCCAAATGTGGTAAACCTGAGTAAATTGTGAGTGAATATTTCTGTGTGTTGTTCAGGAGTGTTTGGTGTTGATGCCGTGAAGTCAGTGTCAGTGACTGAGGGAGAATCTGTCTCTCTAAACACTGATACTGAAATACAGGCAGATGAACTGATACTGTGGAGTACTGGACACAACAACAGTCTCATAGCTAAAATAAAAGGGTATAACTATAAGACAGATTTTCTTGAGAGATTCAGAGACAGACTGAAGCTGGATCATCAGACTGGATCTCTGACCATCACAAACACCAGAACCACAGACTCTGGACTTTATAAAGTCACCAGCAGCACCAGATCAGAGACACCGCTCAACATATTCAGTCTTACCGTCTATGGTGAGTAGAAAATTACTACCCTGTTTATTTTTATTCATACAGTATATAGGCTTATATACACTGCCATTCAAATATTTGGGATCGGTATAGGCTTTTTTTTAAAAAAAATTTTTTTTAATGTTTTTAAAAGAAATCTCTCATTAGATAAAAAAAAATAGTCAATATTATGACTATTTAAAACAACCATTTTCCATTAAAATTTTTAAATGTAATTTATTTCAGTGATCAAAGCTGAATATGGAATAATCGATACTGATCAAGGCATGTTGACAGACAGTTGTGCGAGCTGACAAACAATTAAAATAAAAAATACACACTTAGTCATTGTGCTTTGGAGTTTATTCAAAATTATAAATGAATGTGCTACTTGAATACATTAACTGGCACATTTGGTATTCTGTCAACACAGGCTTTGATCCTGAGTTTAGGTGTAACATCAATAGTGAACAGCCAAACACATGCTGATAGAGTTTATAGAATATTAAGATTTTAAACAAATGTACACAGGAAGATTCGTTGTCTTTTGGGAGGTTGATGGAAACTTCAGTCGTTGGTAGGATCACTGTGATTTCGTTTTCAGCTTATGTTCAAAACAATCCCGTTTAAGCCACTGAACTAGTTTAGTCCGGTTATACATACAACCGCAAACAGCACATGTTGTCCCTGAGCTCCGTAACGACATCTCTCACAAAGATTTGCGTCTTTAAATAGTAAAATAATTCTCCGAAAAACAGCTAGCCTCTTCGCTAACTAACACACAAAATACCATTGGAATGCTACTTCCGCCGCCTCACCGGAAGTTTCACCCACTTTATTTTTTACATGAGCGCCCCTCGGAAACTTGTGGATAGCCCATTGAGAAATTAGAAAATGCCGGGCTGTCTGGTTGAAGAAACGACCACTCCCTGAGAAGACAAAGGACCTTTCTGTAAATTAACACTCGACTCTCTTGAAAAACTAGCATTCTCGAGTCAATTGCCTATGTCGTCTCTCTCTCACGCTGAGATCCCCAGTTACCCAAATATCTATATGGTTTAATGTGAATAATTATTATTTTATTTTTATTCATTTAGCTGACGCTTTTAGCCAAAGCGATTTAAAATTGCTATATATGTCAAAGGTCACACCTCTGGAGCAACTAGGGATAGTGGGTGCTTCTCAATATCCCTCCTCGTCTCCTCGCTCCTCCGTCCTCCCTCCTATGACCCGGAAACCGATCGAGCTCAGCCATCTTGAAGGACATCTCAATTCTCTAATTGCACCGTGAGGAGTCGAGGATCGAGGATCGAGGAGTGAGGAGGCTTCCTGAGGAGTCATAAGCGAGGATACACAGGTGCATCCTACACGGAACTGTTATACTGACTAAACGTGACGCACGTGTCAATTCTCCTCCCCCTTCACATCGGTCACAATCATTTTAATTTATACTTTACCTTTGCAGTTTATATAAACCACACATCTCAGATATTTCAACAGTATAGTCTATCTTTATTGTTATTTATTATGAATTTATTAAATAACCAAACTTCAACAACATAAGGGCAGATACTTTTAGCGCTGCTGATGACACTGTGGAGTGACGCTCAAGTGATCAAGTATTCCAATGTAAATAAAAAAGCTTTTATTCGATTCCTCTGTCCTCCTTTCCTTTCCTCGCTTCCTCGCGTCCTACAGGGGGTGGAGCTGAGACGCAAGGAAAGGAAACAAGGAAAGGAAACGAGGATGCACAAATAAGAAATGAGAAGCACCCAGTGTCTTGCTCAAGGACACATTGGTGTCTCGCAGTTGATTCGAACCTGGGTCTCTCACACCAAAAAGGCATGTGTCTTATCCACTGCACCATCACCACCCCATAATTATCATATAGTATTATACATGTTTTGTCATTTGAAATGTCTCAGTGCGACTGGTACAAAGGCATTATTCCCAAATAAGTAAACCAACAGATAATACAGTCTTTCACTCAGCACTGCAGCATCTATATCTTGAGTCGGGTACATCTTATACTCTTTATCTCTGATCATTTGATGTTATTGTATTGATTATCTTTGAACTGATTATGAAATTGGCACGATACTTTTACCTGACATAATAAATGGTTACATTTGAATTAATTCCAAATGACTATTTTCTAAAGTACATTAAGAAAAGTCTTGTGTTTCCGCAAATCTGTGTCCAGGATTAAGTTCATACTAGATCCCAGTGTAGGTGGAGCGTGCTGTGTGACTCACATGTGGGAATCTAGATTCCTGACTGCTCGACTTTAACTAAGTTGTTATGCAGTCGCAAATAGGCGATGTATTAGCAATGTATTGCTAAACTATTAGCCTATATAATTGACCGATTACCAGTTCGCAATTTAAACTAAATACAAGGTCGTGATAAAAGGGAGTCAATGCTTAAATGCCACGCTGGAAGACAGTAACACGCTGAGACCTTCACCTGCTTATCAGAAACTTTCGTTCGACCAATTTAGATGGGCTTTCAAGGATTTGATAAGAAGAGGTTACCACAACACATGGTCAAAAAATACAACTGACTTAAAGAAATCATTCCTTGGATTAAAAGGGAAGTAAAAAAAAAACTGTATAAAATGTTTACTGTTTTAACAAGTGTGTGCATATAAAATGTGGTTTGTGGATCATATCATTTCTACATTTAGATGATTCGCATGTCATAGAAAGTCAAAAGACAATTTCAAATGAGGGTAGATATGTCACGTTGCGGCTCAAAACTTTATTTATCTGTAGCATTTATCTCAAAGCTCTTTTCATTTTTATAATGAATTCCTATAATTCCTAACCTTATGATTGCAGTTTAACATTGAGTTTTACACATGAGCATTAAAAATGTGTATTATTGGGATCTGAAATATGTGAACATTTAAAGATCTATTAGCATTTCATAGACTTCTGTATACACTAATACAAAGTATTCTGTCAGTTGATCATATACAAATAAACTAGGTCAATGTTTCCATCGAATCGAATTGTGATAAATAAACTTTTTTTATAACCTTTTTTTTTTTTGCCAGCAATGTATCTAGCTGCTGTGTGCATATTTTGGTGATGATTGGACCAACAGCACAGGAGGAATTTAAAAAAGTCGTAAAAAAAATAAATAAAAATAATGACAGTTGAAGAAAATGATTGACTAAATTGAAATTAGAGATCATTTGTCAAGCTTGAAAAATAGAGCCTAAAGGTCAAGGTCAACCCTAAGGTCTTCTAGGCCTTTTACTGTTCTAAAGATCCAAAATTATAGCACCACCTAGTGTCAGACAGTGTGTATCTGAACACGATTGTGACCATCCTGCTGAGTTTGGGGTCTCTGCGTTTTACGGCCCATACACTTTACCTTCGGTGCTAAAACCCCTAAAGAACCATGTTTATATTCTAACATTGCTCATTTCTTCTCTCACAAGACTTTAACTGCTGGTGTGGTTTCACTGAAGCTGTGATCCGATTGGCTCTCTCTGCTCTGGTGGGTGTGGCTATTGCTGTTCTGGTTAATGACATCAGATCCAGAAGTCTTCAACAGAAGAAGAGAGAGCAAACGCCATCAGACTCTGATTAATCAGATACTCAGGAAGGTGGAGATGTTCCTGAAAAACTATAGAAAAACTAAAATCAGTTTCAATCAATTGTGTATATCACTTTTCACAATACAAATCATTCTAAAGCAGATTTTCAACCATTCAGCCTTACAATATACACTGACTAATTAGAAAATCAAAAGGTATAATTCTTTTTATTTTATTTTTTTGTATTCTGGTGTATTTGTATTAATGTAAGATTTATAGCAACATATTACAAAATAAAATAGTATAGTAAAATTATTGTCCCCGTTTCATCACTGTTGCATTAATGACAGCACATGACATCACGATGTGGTGATGTTTTTAATGTGAACAGACAGTCTTTAATTATGGGAATCATTTCTTTTGACTATAACTACAGTAGCCTATTACTCATGTTTGTTAGGGTATTTTTATTTTAAATTAGTTTTTCAGCTCCAGCCCTTGTGATCCTCCCACAATGTTTTCGATATCTCCCCATTCAAAACACTAGATGCTGATGAGTTGCAGCAGGTGTTTTAATTAGGGAGACATCAAAAACATTCTAGAAGGTGCAGAGCTGGAGTGCAACATTACATGTTTAATTGCTACACAATGTTTAATCATCTGGGATACTTCCGTCATCTCTGTTTTATAAATTTCTGTTTTTTTTAAATCGTTGCTTCATCCGAATGGTACGAAACTTGGTGACTTTTATGGTACTTGGTATGAACACACAAAAAAATTGGGGACATGATTTGAAAAGTCTAAGTGGTCATAAAAAAAAATAGTCACACTCAGGACCTTCGGGTCAAAAATGACCGCCATAGGAAATGAACGGGAAATTGACCAAAACAATATAAATCATTTCATACAAATCGGCCATGATGCAGAAAAAAAGTGGGACTACAGGGACTACAGAAGAAAATTAGCGTAACGCTATCTCTGTCTTGTATAACACATTTGTTGTGCAATGTCCCTGTCAAATAAATCAATCAATAAATAAATTTTAAGGGTCCGATCACTTTTGACCATGAAAGTATTGCTGTTTGATCCATTAATAACGGAGGCATGTGAATGCTTCTCACCTCATTCTTCACTGCATTTTTTTAATAGGTGCATGTTTGTCCACCAAAGGATACAATAAACTTCCAAATGCTGATAATGCATTTTCAGGATGAACTTCCTTATAAATATCAAGCCAACCTATATTATTTACATTTGTACAAAATGATTCTTGACTGAATCTCTTATATGATCTTTTATAAATTACCTTTGGTTTCCTACATTTTCTAAGTGTTTAAATACATTTCTTTCATTCTTGCTAAATAAAACTTATTGTCTTTAAATTCTTTTGTACTTAAAGACCTTAAAGGATTGAACCCTGATAAATGCTGCTTGCAGCTTTAATTACGTTTGTTTTTGATAAACGACAAAGTGCAACGGGTTTGTTTACTGCAGCTCGGAAAACATAACCGCGTCGCGTGTTATCGTGCGTTCATATGCGTGCACGAAATGAAACTCACATTTTTCAAGCAGAAATATGTGGAGACCAGACATACTGTACAATACATGCACGTGAATGATGGCACTCCCAATCAAAGTACACATTATAAAGACACTGATTATCTAGTCTCGGTGAAGTTAAAAACTCTAAACAACTGCACTAATTATGCAAGATATAAAGCAATGTACTGACAATTTGACATTGATTGACTATTGATTTATAGGCTATAATGAATTTAAAATGTTGATTAGATGGACATACTGGTCAATATGGATGCACATTCCTCAGTAAATAATAACCATAAATAAAGAATTGCGTCAACATGCATAATAATAAAAAAATAATTAAAAAATAATCATACTGATGCCGAAAATACCCAGGCTGTAGAGAGAACCAAAGTGAATCCCAAAAGCCAAAGCTCAGGGTTATTATTTTCTTCTTATTTATGTTTACGTTAATATCACTGTAAAAAAATATTTTCAAGATTTGTTATCACAACATATTTTCTTTTGTCGAATCAACTTTATAATAATTTATTTAGTTGAGATAACTTATTATTTTGAGTTTCTGATGATTAAATCATTCTCCTTCATTGTATTAACTCACTTTTTCCAGTTCAATGAACTTTTAAGGCAACCTGGTTACTTACTTTTTTAAGTTAAACCAACAATATTTTTTTACAGTGTCGTTATCTTAACATTCTATAAAAAATACTCTATTCAATAAATATTGTTTGTTTGAACCTCATTCTGTTCTGTTATTCTTTGACTGTTTTGTTTAAAGGAGGGAGGATTGTATTGGGAGCACTGAAGTGTCATGTGTGACTGTGTGGCAATGGTAAATGGTTTAGCTCACGGCGTCACAGATAAGGCGATTTGGAAGGGGACAAATTCAACTGAATATTTTTTTCAGCTCAGAACAACTGCCCCTCAAAATTCCTGTGCACGTCCCTGGTTAGGTGTAAGGGTTTGTGAATATTTCATGTTATGAATTTGCATATTATTGACATCCAGTTATGATTATTTTCATTAGTTCGCATCACACCAAGAAGGTCCAGAAAATGGATAGGTGGATGTTTTAGCTACAAAAATATGAAATGAGAAGGTATTCTTTCCAAGATTTAAACGTTAAATTAATGTCATTACTACTGTAAGTGATTGGAGTTATTTGTCTCATTTGAACGTATTCACACTAAAAGAAGGATAGGCTTACAATTATTATTATTATTTTTAATGTTTTAACCACAGCATTTTCAAAAGCAAGTTTGTTGTGGGTTTTTATACATGAATTATGATAATTAAAATCGATAATGTATAATAAAAAGGCTCTTGGGTCGGAATTGTGTTTAACTGGTTTGGGGAAAATCACTTGTATGGTGCCCTCTCCTGCATCAATTCCTCCATCATCCACAGTGGCGTAACTTTGTTTTAAAAAGTGGTGGAGACAATATCGACCCTGGCAAAATGTGGTAGGCACATGTCCCACCCGTCCCACCCGCAAATTACGCCCCTGATCATCCAGTATCTTCATCCTAAGTTCTTCATATTAAGACACATCAACTTCTGAAACACTTTTGAGAGCACAAACATACTTCGTTTTCCAGTCACACGTGATTTGTCAACAAATAAAACCAGTGAATCATTAAGCTAAAGGTTAGCCTGAATTGCTAAGCTAGGCCGTTTTTACCATAATGGTGACTATGGGGCAAAGTGAGCCAGAAGATGTGGGGTAAATTGAACCAGTGGTTCAACTGTGAGGAGAGTGATGTTCCCATCCCACTTGATGACACTTCTGAGTGTGACAGCAGCCAGGATGAAAGTAGTGAACCAGACATCTCAGATCTGTCAGTTGGTGACTTTATTATCGTGAATTTCACCAAATGCAACAGCTACCATTATATTGGCTTGGTTGAGAGTCTTGAGGGCAATGAAGTTAATGCAAGATTCCTCAGAAGAATCCGAGGGAGTACTGGCAAAGACAAAGCCACCTTTGCATTCAAAGAAAATGATGTGGGATCTGTCCCACTGAATGATGTGCTGAAGAAGCTTCCTAAACCTCGAAAGGTTGGAGGAACTGCAAGGAGGTAGCAACAACTCATATTTCCCTGCAACTTTGATGGAATATCCAATAGTCATTTTCACTGTGCTGAGGTCTGGAAGTTCAAACTGTTCTTTTGCTCTCACAAGTTCAAAACTGTTCAACAAAATTGGAAATTAGAACCAAACACACTGGAGGGACATTCTCTCTGCCAAACACATTTGTGTGTGTGTGTGTGTGTGTGTGTGATTGGACATGACTTGATTAACAGCATAAGATGTGTTTCTTGCTACTGAAAACTATTCTGGCAGACCTTCACTTAAAATAAATATGTAAAACTTGTTCACCAATACAAAAAATAAAACATTAAATGGAAAATGAAACTTTAATTGGTTTGTTTTGTGTTGTTTGAAGTAGCTTCAAAAAATAACATTGTTTGGAAAGTTAAGTGTATCATTAAATTATGTTTTTGTATTTTGATGCTTGCATTAAAACGTGTAAAATAGTATAGTCAATTTACCCCCAGATGGTTCAATTTACCCACTGACTGGATGGATGTTTTGGATGGATGTGTCGGATGTTTTAAGCAACGTCCGAAGAAGCACAGTTAGGCTACTCAAAACTGAGCAATATTAAACTGAGTGGCAGCACTGTACAAATAAGGAAAAGATAATCGTCCAATCTAGTGGAAACAGCAGGTGGCGATAATGTTCGTTTTTAGTTTGTGATCCGCTGTAAAGAAGAAAACCGTTAGATTCTCCGCCATTGCGGTCTTCTGCGCTTTGTTTTCCAAATTTGGGAAAGTAAGGTTAAACGCACTTCTTCTTTAGTTGGTTATAGATCATCGTGTAAATTATTTAGTCAGCCACAGTGGCTATACAGATCTTTCTGTTGGTATTTAGTAGGGTTAACAATCGTCGCCTTCATTCGGTAGGGTGTGGTTCAGAAACAAACAAACTGAATATTAAAAACAAACGAAGTTAGGCTTCGTTGAAATCTGCAACAGAATGAAGCACAACTTCAAATTCTTTCAGATTGTTCTGCTAATATGTGGTAAGTGCTCGATTTCAGTTTATTTTTTAACACTTTCGGTTTCACTTTGGCAGCGATAACATATCGTTCGTTGACTGTTGTCTTCTTCCTGAACTGCATTAACGTACCTTATGACAATAATCACATGTATTTAAATGACTGCCCTCCTGTTTAAGGATTAAATTAAAACCGAAAAAGCAGTTTTTGCAATCTGTATGCGTGAGGAAAAAAACAAAACACTAGTTTAGATAAAGATAATGGATTTCGGTTGCTAGTTCCTAGACAATTTCTACTCCGATTACATTTGTCTTCTATACTCTTTGACGTAGCTTTGCATTAGACTGCCATTAAAATAAATAAATCATATTATCAAACTAAATGATTTTATCCGCAAGCACCATAGGCCTGATACTGATTAACTCGGCATTGGTACTGAAAAGCAGATGAGCCTAGCCTAGAAATCTAGACGCACCCTAGCGGCAGCAAAAATTATTTTGCAGCAAATTGTGTGTATATATATATATATATATATATATATATATATATATATATATATATATATATATATATTTATATGTTATGATATATGTTATAGCCAGGGAAGTGTAGTTCAATTATTTAAATAATGCCTCCTTGATAATCATTTCCCTTTTAATGCATCAGGTGGGGTTGAGAACTTGCAAAGTGCTGGGTTTTTTTTTCAAACCAGATGTTCTGACCTTCAGATACTGCATGACGTTCTAAGCTTCAAATATCTTCAATCACGTGGAATTGTAATGAACTCAACAGGTTGCAAAGTGAACCACATTGTTTTTTTACCATTGGAACCACTGAACCAAAATGTAAAATCATAAAGATATCTTTAATACTTCTTGAGTTACAGGCATGCAATCTTGGGGAAAGTAATACTTCTGGTACTCAGAGAGGAATGTTCTATGCAGTTGTTTTCATAGGGAAAAACAAGATACATTTCTAGTTTCAACATTATATTCTTCAGATATTCCTCTTTAAAAGAAAAAAATATGAGATGTTGCGTGTTCCGCATTTGATTTTGACCATTGGAAATGTGTACAATATACCAATTTACTCACTGAACCGCATAAAAATCTCCACATTTCTGAGATTGAAACATACGGGGCCTTTAAAATGAAGATTACAAAAGAAAAGTTTAAGAACCAAAATCTAAAATGAAGTATTAAGTCATTAATACTACTTGAAAGTTACAGGCATGCAAACCTTGGAAAAGGGAAAACCTTTAAATGTTCTTCTCCCCATTTTTAAATGGACACTGTTGGTATATAATGCATCACAGATTCAAGTATACAGATTTCACTAACAGGCCTAACAATCTCGGTGTAAAAAAAATAAAATGATGCTGCCATCTTTTTAAATCATTTTTACTATGTAATTTGCCTCAGAATTTTAGGAAATTGCCTCAGAAATTGTTGTTTTGACCCCTCTCCACAAAATAGTGGATTACTTAGTGAATATACATTCATTACATTTCATATTTTGGCTTCTATCACTATTGATCTTTGTCTTTCTTCAGGAAAAAAAATAAATTAGTTGAAGTTTCTGATATTTAGCTGATTTTGAACGGAATGACCCTGTAATGCTAACTATGGCAGTTTTGTGTATCAGTTTGAGAAAGAGAAAATAATGACAGGCAAAAAAAAGCTGATAAACCCAAACTGCTGTCACAAATCACAACAGACTCGGACTGACTGACCAAGCAGAGCAGATTTTCTTTTCAGAACGAAAAGAAACAAAAAATAAAACAGTATTGAGGAAGAAAACAGGTACTGCAACAATGCAAATTATAAATAAAAAAAGATAGGTTTTTTAACATTTAAATGAAGTAAACATTCTGGTAGACCCCATAAACCAAATTATGCAAATTATGCTAAAAAAAGCTGTAAATGAGCACAATAGGGGCCCTTTAATTAGTCAAATTGTGCTTATTGTGCAAGCCTATTCTCAGTTAAATCTGTTCACTAACATCACTAGCAGTGTTATATGAGTTATCTCTGATAAACTGTTTCTGTTTGTTCTGCAGGAGTGTGTGTTGCTGAAGCAGATGAAGTGAAGACAGTGTCAGTGATGGAGGGAGAATTTGTCACACTAAACTCTGGTGTTACTGAAACACAGGGAATAAGTGTGACAGTGTGGAGGTTTGGAGAGTCAGGTTCCACTATCGCTCAAATCGATGAAAAGGATATCTCATATCCCAGTCACATTGACATATTCAGAGGGAAACTGCAGCTGGATCAGACTGGATCTCTGACCATCAAGAACATGAGAACCAAACACTCTGGACTTTATAAAGTAGAGAGTTACCTCAACTCTGGGTCCTCACGTATGACATTCAATGTTACTGTCTCTGGTGAGAATACTTTTACTACCGATAACTAGTTAGTTAGAGTTAGTTAATGTTTAGCATTTTTTTGTTTTGTTTTATGAATTAAACTGAATTAAGCTGAGATTTTACCTGCAAATATTACGTATGTGTTTGTTCAACAGTCTTACAGAATTGTAGTTTATTGATATCACAGTCATGCTGTTGTTCTGAATATCAGCATGATGGAGAGTGTAATACTGTTAATATACTATAGTTTTAGAAATAAATCCAAATGGATTGACTTACATTTACGCACAATTTGGTCTGATATTTTTTAGTTTGATTCCATTGGTAATAGTTGAATTATTGGAAATAATTCAAAGCAGGATCAACTGTATAGAATTATACATTGTAATTCTATCTACTGAACACATACAATTGTGGTGTTTCAAATAGTGAAATGTTCCTGTGCTCTTATATGAAACGACACATTAAATTAGTCAACCGAAAGTAGCTGTTGTACATGCTAAACTGATTACCTTTATCAATCTGCATATGCCTTGTGTATTAACCATATAAACTGATATTCTCGTGCCAGTCACAGTGTTCAACATGTTTAATCTGTGTGTCTGTGAATCTGTTTCTTGCAGAGTCTCCATCTGTTGATGTTGGTGAAGTTGAAATGAAGAGTGTGTCAGTGTTGGAGGGAAACTCTGTCACTCTTCAGACTGATGTTCCTGAAACACACGGAGATGAGCTGATAGTGTGGAGGTTTGGAGATGAAGGAAAACTCATAGCTAAATATGATGTAGTCAAGAGCTCGCCATTACTCGACACTGATGAGAGATTCAGAGACAGACTGCAGCTGGATCATCAGACGGGATCTCTGACCATCACACACACCAGAACCACAGACTCTGGATTTTATACATTGAAGATCAACAGCAACAAACAGACGATATACAAGAGATTCAGTGTTACTGTCAGTGGTGAGTCTTATGAAGGATTTTTTTATCAGTTGTCTATAAATAATTCAGATGACACTATAATTAATATTAAATGTTATTTTAATGTTTATATGAAATTATCACAGTCTTTGGCATATATTTACTCACTAAATACAACCCGGATCTACACTCAGGTTATATAGTGCTGATGTTTATAGTGTGTTATAGATCAGACACATTCACACTAATGTCTGTCTTTATCATTACAGTATCAGATCTACACTCAGGTTATATAGTGCTGATGTTTATAGTGTGTGTTATAGATCAGACACACTCACACTAATGTCTGTCTTTATCATTACAGTATCAGATCTACACTCAGGTTATATAGTGCTGATGTTTATAGTGTGTGTTATAGATCAGACACACTCACACTAATGTCTGTCTTTATCATTACAGTATCAGATCTACACTCAGGTTATATAGTGCTGATGTTTATAGTGTGTGTTATAGATCAGACACACTCACACTAATGTCTGTCTTTATCATTACAGTATCAGATCTACACTCAGGTTATATAGTGCTGATGTTTATAGTGTGTGTTATAGATCAGACACACTCACACTAATGTCTGTCTTTATCATTACAGTATCAGATCTACACTCAGGTTATATAGTGCTGATGTTTATAGTGTGTGTTATAGATCAGACACACTCACACTAATGTCTGTCTTTATCATTACAGTATCAGATCTACACTCAGGTTATATAGTGCTGATGTTTATAGTGTGTGTTATAGATCAGACACATGCACACTAATGTCTGTCTTTATCATTACAGTATCAGATCTTCACTCAGGTTATATAGTGCTGATGTTTATAGTGTGTGTTATAGATCAGACACATTCACACTAATGTCTGTCTTTATCATTACAGTATCAGATCTTCACTCAGGTTATATAGTGCTGATGTTTATAGTGTGTGTTATAGATCAGACACACTCACACTAATGACTGTCTTTATCATTACAGTATCAGATCTTCACTCAGGTTATATAGTGCTGATGTTTATAGTGTGTGTTATAGATCAGACACACTCACACTAATGTCTGTCTTTATCATTACAGTATCAGATCTACACTCAGGTTATATAGTGCTGATGTTTATAGTGTGTGTTATAGATCAGACACATTCACACTAATGACTGTCTTTATCATTACAGTATCAGATCTACACTCAGGTTATATAGTGCTGATGTTTATAGTGTGTGTGTTATAGATCAGACACATTCACACTAATGTCTGTCTTTATCATTACAGCACCAGGTCTGTCTTCAGGAGCTGTAGCAGGAATAGTTATTGTTGTTCTGCTGTTGTTCGCTGCTGCTGCTGCTGTTGGTCTGATTTACCATCGCCGACAGATCTCTGAACTAGAAAGACAAAAGGGTAAGTATTACAGCTGATATAGCAAGAGCATTGGGTTGGCTCTGTACTGCAATTTTTGCTTCGGTACGATACCAGAATATAATATTGATACTAAATTTATAACAGGTGACAAATGAACAGCCTCAAAAGAACTGAAAATTATTTTATTATGAACACTGTATGAAATTCTGCAGTAGCAATTGTATTGCTTGTAAACAAGATAACTAGTTTGTTTATATCACATTGTGCACAACAGAATCAAAATGTTAAAAAAAAGAAGAAAAAAAGAAAACTATGATAGTTAAATCTGCAACAACTGTAATGTCTTCTTGCTTCTGTGGAGTTGCTTTAATATTTCTTATTTAGTTTAATGCATCAAGTAATGTTAATATGATAAATATGTATCAATATATTTATAAAAGATTATTGAACTAGATTACTAAATTATATAATATTGTTTGGTTAGGTTTCCTAATGGATGTTGACAAAAAGTAGCTTTATATAAAGTTCTATTCTAACAATCATATTAGTTATATTCATATTATTTTTAATACCAAAATTAATGTTACTAATCTCTTAATACATTTAAGCGAATTCAATTCATATATTAATTGTTTGAAATTATACGCAAGTGCAAATACTACGAGACCTAAACATCATTGATTCGTTAGTCATGTTTGAGCTTCTGTTTACCGCAACATGATACACTCAAATTGATGTGTGTTGATCAGTGTTGTGAATAAAAGTCTAAATTAATGGGTTGAAAGATGCTCTCAACTGTTGATCTATTAACTTTTTGAACAAATTAGGATTAGCAAGTGAAAGATTTGATGTGTTGCCTCCCCTTTGATCCTCGTGTTGTTTCTTTATAGCCACCACCATTCAAAAGTTTGTGTTATAATATTTTTTAATCAACAAGGATGCATTAGATTTATCTAAGTTGACAGTAAATAAATTTGTTATTTATATGGTCTTAGTGCAGCATTTATTAAAACAAACCAGATGAAGGTTAACCAGACAATCCTAAATGAGAGAGAAAACCCATAAACGGGACAGATTTGTAAATATACCAAAGATAACGCCTGACCACAACAGACTGAACCAGAGGGATATTCAAGCACAGGATACTGATCAACTAAACTAGAAACTTGTGGAGGACTGTGATCAGGAACCACTGAAACAAATTTGAACGTATAGAAAACATGTGACGTGATTCAGTACACGTCAAAATACAAGCCCTTAAACAAAAACAGAGAATATTTATCAATAGAGAAATAACTGTTCTTCTGAGCTTTCTATTTATAAAATAATTCTGAAAATGCATCACTGTTTAAATAAAAATAGCATCACAACTCTTTCCAAAATTATTAATAAACAGAAATGTTTCTTGAGCTGCAAATCAGCATTTTAAAATGATTTCTGAAGGATCGTGTGACGGTGAAGACTGGAGTAATGATGCTAAAAAAAAGGCTTTTTTCACAGGAATTACATAATTAAAATATAATAAAATAGAAAACCGTGATTTTAAATTGTAACAATATTTCTCAAATCTTACATACATTTTTTGAACAGTAGTGTATACAATAAACAATATGCTAGATAAAACATTAAAACTTGTCTTCTGCTTATTACATCTTTCTTATATCTGTCTGTCTGAAAGAAGTCTTTTCTCACCAAAGCTTTTGCCATTTACAGCTACCTGAACTAATATTAAAAATGTTTAATTGATAAATGCTGAGGGAAGAATTGTTTATTCATGCTAGCTATAGCAATAGCTCAAATTAACATATGCTATTATTGTAACTTATTGTAAATTGTTATTCATTATTTTTTTTAAAGAAAAGGCCTCTGTGATGAACTTATTTACAGTAGATGTGATGAGCACACGTGAAGAATCAAAAAGTATATTCTCAGTTTTTCTGACATTTCTTCTAATTTTTCTGTTTCTATCTGCTGCTGTGATATGAAGTCATGACAGTGTCTGTGAAGGAGGGAAAGGATGTCACTCTAAACACTGGTGCTGAACTACACAGAGATGATCATGTTGAGTGGAGATTTGGAGATAGAGAACTTCTCATAGCTGAAATCAGAGGAGGGGTCACTGAGATATATGATATTGATCTTGATGAGAGATTCAGAGACAGACTGAAGCTGGACAAGAAGACTGGATCTCTGACCATCAAGAACACCAGAACCACAAACTCTGGAGAATATCAACTAAAGATCAGCCAAGACGGTAAAATCAAAGACAAGAAGTTCAATGTTTCCGTCTGTGGTGAGTAGTTTACATTTAACATCTTTATTCTTTTAATTTTAATATTTTAATGTATGATGTCGTTGTGAAGAGCTTATTTCAGGTTTTCCTTATCTTTATTGGGGAGCTTTTGTCCTCACAATGTTGGGGAAATCACACACACACTCATGTTTGATTATTATTAGCAGTTTTATCTTCAGGATTTCTTCTGATCAGAAACACTATCAGCTTTACTCGTGGATATGGACAATTAAAATATAGACTGTCTTTTTGATATTTTGGCACTATGAACTTATTATAATAATTAATCCGGTAAACTCTCTTTCCAAACGTGATGCTTCTCTCCAAACGTTAAACTTTACTGTGTGCAAAACAGTAAGCAGAGTAAGCACCAACCAATGATAGTGATTTTCAACTAAAGCTGATCAAAAATAAATTTGCTGAGGGACAATGTCGATCTATGAACGCCGATCCAAGTGCACTGAACTGTGCAGAATCTCATATGGTCCGTTATTTCTGGAAGAAACACAAACACAAACCATTTTCTTCTCTTCAATATGTACACGTAGCCTACTGTTTGCGCTCACCTTATTCACATCTCACCAGCGCACTTGGATCAACGTTTGTAGATCGACTGGTAGAGACTATTATTCAAAGATGGCTTCTTCCTGTATTCGCGAAGTTGACTGTGTGTATAAAATATCTTCTTATTAAACTGTATGGACACTGACAAAGTTCTCAATGCTTCGGTTTGAATGTAGGGACCCTTATTATGCTACCGTGTTAGTGTGGGGCTATTTTGAGCCTTGTTAGTGGTAATAACAAGCGATTTTTATTTGTCATTACTCTATGCCCTATATTAGGGGTGCAACGGTACAGATAGCCCACGGTACGGTCCGTACCTCGGTTTTTGGGCCACGGTCTCGGTTCGGTTTCGGTACATGTTTTGTGCAGAAAGAGACTGCTATTTCATCCCAAAAATATGTTTTATTTTTCTTATGAGCATAAACAGAATGTCACAGTAGGAAGAACATCAATGTGTATGGAATAAATTAACACTCTAGTCTGTACTGAACAACACTAAGCAATACAACCTCTTCAACTACCACTTATGATATACAAAATGTAAACGAGCACACTTTAAAATATTAAAGTGGATCCCAATTCCAAACCTTGATAACTGGTAAATGAAGTGATCAATGTGAAAGAAAAAGTGCACTTTTACCTTTAAAAAACATAAATTAGCTTGTGGTTTGAATAAAAAGAGCAGAGCAAAATAATATAATAAAAAAAATACTGCATTCAGGATACAAAGTGCAATGTTATTTACTCATCCACTTTTGAGAGATTCTTGTGCAAAAATATACTGCAGTCAAACATTTGACTGGGTTTGCGTTATGCATCCACAATGTGCTGGGAATGTAGAGAGTAGGCTACGTGGAGCCGGAGGTGAGGCGTTTATTTAGTAAGCGTGAGCGCGCTGGGGCGGGCACGTAACTTACATTCGCAGCCTGACTCATATTATTCAATGTGCGGCGGCTCACTAACAGTTGGCTGTTTTGAATGAGACGACCCGTGTGAACGGGGAGCGCTTTATGAACATCTATGACGCGCGAGCAGCGCCAGTCTGTTCGTGTGTCTGTTAGAGTGAGCGACACACACATAACCTGATTTATACGAGGTTGAACTGGCCGTGTGACAAAGCGGGCATAAGCTGGACACGAGCGCGAGTTCGCGGGCGAATTTAATAACGCGGAGCGTTGTTAACTAATTGATCCATATATAAGAAAGGCGCTCCGGAATATAAGGCACACTGTTGTTTTTTGAGAAGATTAAAGGCTTTTAAGTGCGCCTTTTATAGTGCGGAAAATACGGTTAAAGGATCAGCACGAACTCTATGGCAGAACCGAAGTCCCGCGGGACACGAGGTTAGATTGTCCCGTGCAGGGCTGACCGAACGGTCCGGGATTTTACCGTGTACCGTTGCATCCCTACCCTATATACTAGCATTATACGAGCGTTATAGGCTAAACTGTTTTTAGAGATAAAACTATTTACATTCGGCAATCATGAAAACAAATGTCAGATAACGGTTGACTAGGTAACAATGTGTAATTAGACCAAATGTTCATTTTGCGCCGGAGTTCTCCTTTAATCCACTTTTTCCTTATACTCAATTCAGTCGGGAATCCATGAAAACTTAAGTAGGGTTGGCGTTGTTGGTTAGATTTACAAAGTGGAACAGAGCAGTGACATCTAAGCTGTGTCTGAAATCGCTCCCTATCCACTAAATAGTGCACTATATCGGGTGTCGGCCATTTTGTAGTGGTGTCCGAATTCTGAGTGAACGACATCATTCCCTACATTCATTCACTACTTTTACCCACAATCCTCTCTGAATTCGAGTGTACATTCGATGTACACTCGCTGAAGCCCTATTTCCCACAATCCAATGCGGAGAGAACTGAGCGCGCATGTAAGTTCGGCGCGAGCAAGTTTAAACCAGAGATTACATTACATCCAGTGGAGGATTTGAAAAATATCCGTTAATCGTCGTTTTGAACATAATAACGGTCGCCGGAGGGCGCTCGACGACACGTCATCTGTGAACGCGAGAGTTAATGTACAATTTCAGTCGATGAAACTACAAAGCTGGCACGGAGGTATAATTACAAAATAAAGTCATTATGATTGTTATTGTTGTTAATATTATTTTATAAAGTAGGTAATGTAAGATAAAAGGAGTTTTATCAGTACGCGTGACGAAGCCTTTTCTGCGACAGCTCCAACTCTCCGACGCACAGTGTAAACGTCAGCGTCCGAATTCACTCATTTCATCTCGTTCACTCTTTGCAGATATAGTGCACTCAAATGCCATACACTATATAGGGATTAGTGAATGAGTGAACGAGTGAGCGGTTTCAGACACAGCTCTAGCCTTCGTTTCAGCCATTGTTGAAGTGTGTCGGAAGTGGACATGCACATATTTGACAAATCCCGCCCATGAAACCCGTGAAAGCGGGACTTTAAAGGGTTAGCCCTTTAAGACTCCACAGGCTCCATCTCATGCAAAATAGACAAAAGCCAAATGAGAGCATCGATGACTTTGTGACTATAGCCAGAACTCTTGCACTGAAATGCCAATTCACTGACGATGAGCTCAATGAACGTTTAGTCGTTTACTTATCATTGGTAGTACTCCTTTGGAAGCGTAAAGAAACAGCCTATATACAGCGAGACTAAAGGTCACCCCATAGACCTTATTCAGAGCAGCGCCATGACAGGTATGAAAGTGAGGCTGTGAGGGATAGACTTACCGTGTTTCCAATGGCATCCGCTGTAAAAAGCTGAATAAAGCGGCTAGATTACTTACAATTTTCCACAGCTTACATTGTCAGGAGTTTTTTGTCAACTGACATTCCTTTGAAAGATATTTTTGCAGTGTTTCATGAGCAGAACAATCCGAAAACACATTAAATAACAATACAGCCCATTGAAGAGATGCAAGTCTATCCCTCACAGCCTCGCTTTCATTCTCATTAAAACTCAAAGATGGCGCTGCCGTGAATAAGGCGTATTGCTGACATGCTAGCAGAGAGGCGAACCCGCAGCAGCAGCTGATAATGAACTGATACAACAGCTTGGCCTGTCACAGACTGTAAATGCCCGTGCTGTAATAAGAGGATGAACATGATGTCAAAACCGCAACAAGCCAAGGCAGTGCCCTGCATTCAACGATATATGCCCTATGCGCGGTAACAAAGGCCACTGGGCAAAGTGCTGTAAAAAGAACCAATCTTGTTGGTTGTTTGAGATGTTTACGCACTTATGTTAAACGGGGTATGTTATGATGATACATAATACATGTGTACATAATACGCTATGGGGGTGTACCGGAAATGTATGTCATGTTAAGTCAAGTCAATTTATTTACATAGCACCATTTATACAGGCAAGCTGACCAATGTGCTTTAGTATAAAATTACACAACAGACAAAATTTCAATTAAAGTACAAATTACAGGTTATTAAAAGCAATTGAATTTAAAGTCGTGACTTGAAGATTGACAGGTCAGATGCAGATCTAACATGAAAATGCAAGCTATTCCATAATGTAGGACCCGAAATCGCAAAGGCACAATGACCTCTGTGTTTTAGCCTGTACCGTGGGATAGATAAAAGTTTCTGTGTCCCTGACCTAAGACCTCTGAAGGGATTGTATTGCACTAATAACTCAGAAAGATAGAGGGGAGCTAGGTTATTTAGGCACTTATAAGAGAATTTTAAAATCAACCATAAAGCGAACCGGAAGCCAGTGAAGTGATGCTAAAATCGGTGTAATGTGTTCATGTTTGCAGATGCCTTTTAAAAGTCTCACTGCTGCATTTTGGATTATCTGAAGACGTGCTAGAGTAGTGGAGTTTATTCCATAGCATAAAGAATCACAATAGTCTAGTCGAGATGAGAAGAAAGCATGGATCACCCATTCAAAGGCTTGGGGACAAAGAAAAGGCTTAACTTTGGTCAGCAGACAAAGATAGAAAAAACAAGATCTGACAACAGAATTTACTTTCTTATCTAGTTTCAGGACACTATCTAACAAAACACCAAGATTTTTCACACAGGTGTTCACTGACGAAGAGAGTGTATATACTTGAGGACTGTGGCTTAACCCTTTATGACCTGCCATAGAACAATTTCACCAGAGTATATCTTTCTATTTTTACATGCTGTACTGTCATTCTTTTGAGCATTTTCATATGCCATACATCAAAATAATCCTTACTCTCCCAATTTGAAGGCTATGTTTTTAATAAATCAATAGGAACTAGATAAATATCTCAAAAGTGCAATAAACAAAAAGAAAAACAATTTTTTTTAAAATTCTACATATTTTATTCAATACAGAAAAATGGTAAATGTCAACCTCAAACTTGTCAATGTGAAAAATGTGCATAAAACTATTTAAAACTATACAAAATTGATTTTAACCGTTTACATAAATTAGTTTTTAAGATACTCATTCAAAAAAGGGGGTAAAAATGCCATGTAAAATATTCAATTACATTTGTGGTCAAACAGATAACATTTTGCATTTGAATATTGATTGAACATTGAATTGGTTAAAATATAAAATAAATAGACCCTGTCAGAACAATTAATAATAAAATTAATATAAAATAAATAAAGCCGATGAGCAGACAGAGAGTTCAGCGCGTCAGTGTACTTTTGTTTAGACATAACATTGCATGCATGCTTGTGTGTGTGTGTGTGTGTGAATCGGCTTGTATTTGCGAGTGTGTAAACGAGAAAGAAATTATAGAATGAAGCAATGGTAAAAAGACAATAACGATAAGAAGGAACATATAGCAGATGGGAGTCAAATAGGAGTCAAACGCATGGTCAAATGACGCAGCTTTTGACGTCACAATATGCGACACACGCTGGGGTCATAGTGCACAGA
Source organism: Pimephales promelas (assembly GCF_016745375.1). The sequence continues at coordinate 531,036 of NW_024121121.1, read as the reverse complement.
ACGTGATGCGTCAATGCGCCATCGGAAGACGTAACTATCAATCGCAGATCTACAGAACGTGTGCAAAGACGTGCAATGCATTTTTGTGTTTTTTTTTTTTTTTTTTTTTGGAAACGTATATTACGCAATTTGTACAGACTCATTAGATAGAGGGTGAAAACAGGCTTGATCTCTGAACATGTTACATCTCTGGCTTTGTATGCAAAAAGAATGATTGAGCTAGCCAGGCATTTGGTTTCAGTTTCTATAGGCTCTTAAACAGACACACGCAAACCGGAGCGCCGACGCTCCCATCGGTCTGAGAGCGTTAAACTGCTTTTAGAAGGGCCAAGGAGTATCAGTTCAGTTTTGTTTTAATTTAATTTTAAAAAGTTTGCAGACATCCACTTCTTAATTTCATCTAGGCACGCCAGCAGGGGCTCAAGTGAATTTTTACCTGCCCGTTTAATAGGAACTTTAATCTGAATGTCGTCTGCGTAACAATGAAACGACACATCATATTTCATAAAAATGTATCCCAAAGGGAGAATATACAGGGAAGAAAGTATAGGGGCCAAAATTGAGCCCTAAGGGACCCCCCCCCCCATCTAAGGTGGGCAGCTGATGTTACGATGTTTAACACGTTGAATCCTGAGTAAAAATGTTCTTTTGCACCTACAATGCGGTCAAGAACTTCAACGTGGAGACATTAATAAATTAGTCATGACGGAAAAAAAGGATGATAACCGATGTATTTTCTAGCTTGTTTAATACCATAACTTCTTGTATAGTAAGTCATCCACTTCAACAAACATGGCAATAACAACTTCAAAAACATTGCAATAAATAAATGATTTTGAAGAGGAATATTTTGGTCAATTTGTTAAATTGAAACAAAGAGAAACTTTGAAAAAAAGGATAAAGGCACTGTCTACATGCTACACTAATATTAATAAGGTTATTAATCATGTGTGTACACATATCCTTGCAAGTAACATTTTGGCTGTATTATTTGTGTCCTCTTCAAAAGTTGTTCCTGGGAAATGTTGTGTTTATAACCTCCACCTTCTCATTTCTCTGTTTCTATGTGCTGCTGTGACGTGAAGTGAACACAGTGTCAGTGTTAGAAGGAGAAACTTTCACTCTAAATCCAGATACTGAAATACAGAGTGATGATCACATAGTGTGGAGATTTGGAAATGAAGATCTCATAATTGAAACCAGAAGAGGAGGAGACATCTATATAGACCATGGTATTGCTGGGTGGAGATTCAGGGACAGAGTGGAGCTGAACAGGAAGACTGGATCTCTGACCATCACAGACACTGAAATGAGACATGCTGGAGTTTATCAACTACAGATCACATCCAACAAAGAGGTTTCATACGAGACATTCATAGTTGATCTCAGAAGTGAGTATCTTTCTTTAGTCAGTGTAATAATGATCACACTTCTTGCATGTAATTATTATTATCAGTTACATTTACGTTTGTCACTTTTTAATACATTTTATATTAAAGTTTCAAATTCTTCTATTGAACTAAAATCAAGTTATCAATGCTTTCAGTGATGTACATCTCGAAACTAAACTTGTGTACTGAAGGCTTATGAATTACTGAAGGGTTTTGGAAAAGTGAGCCTCTGCTAATGTCTGTTGTGTTCTGATAACTATGCTTGACTGCTGCTGTCAAAGGAAGTGAGAAGTGATCACACTGAAGGAATTACACATTAAATATGTTTAGATTTTTACTACGACGCTCTATTGAATCGTGATTTCTACCTATTTTTATAATACCTTATTCCCTCTATTAGGATTTTACATTTTAAAAACCGTCAGCAAGGCATGTTTGTCGGTTAGTTTTATTTTCTGTTGATGTGAAGGTCATATAATCAGACTAACAGCACATTTGCGAGTGTGATGTTGCTTTTTTCAATAAAAAGTACTGTCTGTTAAAAAAAATAAGCCACAGAAGTTAGGCGTCTACAAGCAACAGACAGGATCACAGTTTAATACCTGAATGAATCAGTGTTTATAAAGGTAAATGACTTTCGCGAGAGGAAAACAGATCCACACGTGAGGAAACGGGGACTCGCGAGCTCATTCATATCCTGTGCGCGCTCGTGACATCTCCTCTGTACGCAATACAAGCCCTCGCGCGCGTGCATGATCATTCCACACGCCCTCGCGCTTGATCTGCTCTCGCCTGCTGCTTTTTCTCGCTCGAACAAATGTTATTTTTGACAGTCGAGGGGCGGGACTCCCCTTTTCCGGAGGTTAATTGTGATTGGACGCCTGTCCAATGACTTGTAATTCAGTTGACTTGAGTCGAGACATCACTTAATTTGTTTTATTTATTGTGGTTAATTAATGTGTAATGTGATATAATGCATTGTTAATATAGAATATATTCTTACCAGATACTTTTTTAATAGAAGGTTTAAGTGATTGCATTGTGTTGTTAAGAGATATTTACAGACTGTAATGGCACATTTCCATGGTTATTAGCATTGTAACAGATTCAGACAGAAGTTGCACATTGATAAATTGGTACAGAAGCTCAAACTAAAAATAGGATTTTTATTTTAAAAACAAAGCCTGTTTTTCTTGGAAAACCAGCAGGAGATTGTTTGCTGTACCATTTCTCACTGCACTCTATTATGGTGACCTGCTTTATAGAAATGCGCCTGATAAATGTTTATCTTTATTGGATACTGTCTTTCATAGTGCACTAAGATTTGTGACTGGATGTACAGCATCAACACATCATTGTACAAAAGGACAAATTGGCCTTCATTATCAATGAGGAGGCACATGCATTGGCTTACGTTTATTTACTAGTCGATGTTGGATATGCTCCCCTGCTTGTGTAACGGAGGCCAGCTAGTAGTTGCTGTGCGAGTAAACCTCACTCCCCGATCTCAATAGGCGCTCTAGCGACAGACGCTAGGGGCTGCAGTCTTTAGCCTCCTTGCTAGAGCGTCCGACTCTTACGCCGGAGACCCGGGTTCGAGGCCCGCTCGGAGCGGGGCGAGTTGGACCCGGGTGTGAGGGGTTACACTTGTCTTTGCACTTATATGTGTCGTAGCAACTGTTCCTACAATTTGCGTTCTGGTAGCTTGTATTTGTTGTTTGTACCTAAAGTCCGTACAGAACTTTAGTTATGCAGCCCCTTCCACATGGAACACATTGCAGATTGATTTGAAGTTGCAAAATCTGATTTCTTTTGGTCAGTTTAAACACTACGTGAAATCTTTGTAAATAGATGCTATAAATTGCTGTCACTGCTTTTAATATGTAACTAATAGTAATTAGACCTTTAAAAATGTATAGAATTGTACTTTTAAGTATTGTAATGTTGATTTTTTTTAATGTTTATGTACGTGTGTTTGTTTATATTTGTTACTGTGCGCTGTTCATTTTGGCCAGGTGGTCTCTCTTGGAAAAGAGGTTTTAAATCTCAATGAGATAACCTGGTTAAATAAATAAAAATAATAAAGTAGATGGTCCAGAAGTGTCTGAAAAAAGCATCTCATGAGAGTAGTACAGTATATACTAGCAGAACAGAGAACTGCACAGTCACTCTGAATTGTGCAGGATCCCCAAACAATCACACATTACTATAACATCCAATATTATATTAATTTAAAAAAAAAAACATTATATTTTAGCTGCTCCATCTCTAACCAACTTCCTGATGTTACAAGTGTGATGTTAGTTTTGAGATGAACCACTGATCATCTCAAATAGGGTCCCAAACACTACATCATATATCAGCAAATCAGTTTATCTTACCTATGCAAAGTGACCGTTTAAATAATACAGTTATGTGTAAAGAAGTCAGGATACGTCAGCTGTCGGTTCAGGGTCCTGTTTCACTCGTTACAGGGATACTGACAGACAGTGATTGAATATTATCTGAATTATATTTATGTTGTAATTTCAAATTCTTATGTTCACATGCTCACACTAATGGCAACATTTCCGTGTGTTTCTCTGTTTCTATCTGCTGCTGTCACTAATGAAGAGAGGAAGATATCAGTGGAAGAGGGAAAGAATCTGATCATAAACCCTGAAACTGAAATACAGAAAGATGATCTGATACTGTGGAGGTTTAGATATGAAGACATTCTCATCGCTGAAATCAGAGGAGGGACTCTAAAAACACATGATGATGCTGCTGATGGGAGATTCAGAGGCAGACTGAAGCTGGATGAGAAGACTGGATCTCTGATCATCACAGACATGATAACTGAACTCACTGGAGATTATAAACTACAGATCATCAGCAGCAGAGGAGACACAAACAAGAGATTTTATGTTTCTGTCTTTGGTAAGTAGTTCTTTCGATTTATTTTTCAAATATAGATGAGGTCTTTGTGAAAGGAGATGATCCACTTTGTGTTTTTTGCTCGATCAATGAAAATAGTTCCAATCGAAGCTAAAGCATGAAAAAATATATTAAATGATGTATTTGCAGAGAATATTTTATTCAGGTTAAAACTTGTTCTTAAATATTGAAGTTATTAGAGATACATGTTTTTATTTGCATGTCACTGACAGTTTATACTTTTGACTCGTATACTGTACACACACACACACACACACACACACACACACACGGTGGTGGCACTATCATTATGAGGACTTTCCATTGCGGCAATTTTTTTCTGTCCCCTAAACATAACCCTCACATAATTTTTTTCCGCATTTTTAATTTTTTTATAATTAGTAGCCCATGTCTATTGTTATATTACAATAGTGTTCTCATTATAATGTTGACAGTCCCAATCCTAGTTATTAATGTTTGAACTCCATGCGCTGACGCTAAAGATGATCATCAGATGTTACAGTTTAACTGGTTTCCATGTCACTGTTAACTGGAGTTTTCTTGAGTTTTTCTCAGCTGTGAATGATCAGATGCAGATTTGTCAATTCAACAAACATGTGCAATATGTCCAGTTCAAGAAAACGATCTCACTGTGTGATTTGTTGGTATCTTGTAAAAGTAAAAAAGTGATTTCATCATTTGTAACGGCAAAAGTATGTTTAACAAAAAGGGTCTTAAAGTCTTTATTTCGGGATTCAAACTCGTTTAAGAAAATCACCATTAAATACTGTTCAACCTTTTAATGCTGAAATTCTTGGTAACATGATCAGCAAATAAAAAAGTCAGTTTTAATATTTAGTAATAAATAGAAACTGTTCACCACAGAACTCAATCAAATGAAGAAAAGATAAAGCTGCAAAAAGATGTTTTTTTTTCTCTTGATATTTTATTGCATGGCTGTACAACAACAATTTAAAAAATAAATGAAAGCAAAAGACATGAATGGGAAAATAAATCATGTTCCACATGTGACTGACCAACACATTACCAGTGGAACCACAGTTCTCAAGTGGTGAACAGCTTTAACTTTAACATAGGGGCATTCAAACACAAGGAATTTAATAATTTCAGTGTTAAAAATGTAACATTACTTTCTCAATTCCGTATTGAACTAGACTGATAAGAAACGTGTGTGTGTGTGTGTGTGTGTTAGGGTTGCCAACTTCAGAAAAGAAAAAAATGCGGGACAATTGTGGTTCTTTACATGAAAATAAGGGACACTCAAAATATTTGTACTGTATCACACAGTATGTGTCATTTCAGGTTCGTATGTGTTTAAAAGGTTCTCAGACATAAACAGTTTTCGGTTAACCTGTTTATGTACAATTTAATTCTAAAACGAATTTTAACATCACACAAAAAAGTCACATTAAACAAAGTTCAAAATAATAGCATTTATCTAAAATAGAAAGCTTTTGTAACATTACACATTTAATTTATATTAAAGAAAGTAATATAGTCTACCGGTACTTTTATTAAACAAGGATGCATTAAACTAGGTAATCAAAAGTGACAGTAAACATTTATAATGTTACAAAAGCTTTTTTTTATTTCGGATTTAATCGGCTTTGAACCTATTCATCAAAGCATCCTGACTTTAAATAATAAATAAAAAAACCTTAATAATCAGAACTGTTTCTTGGGCAGCAAATCACATCAGCATATTATTCCCCCAGCAAGAGTTCGTGTTTTCTTGTGTGTCTGATTTTGGACTTGTGAACAATAATCACGTTGTTTGAATTACCCAAAACTGATTTGCCGAAATCGGACAATGAAAAGGATTTGCCGTTAGCGCGAGTCCAGATCGAACCGGGAGCGATTAGACAGGAGAGGATTCTGTTCGCAAATCAAACAGTGTTTTTTCCCAAAAGAATAATTAGTCTAATTCTCAATGGAGAGTTTGTTAATGGTATGGTCTGATGCGCATGAGTGTGGGCAGTGATTGGATGATGACTGGTGTCGTGTGTGTGTCTGTTATTAGTCAGTGCTTAGATCAGTGTAGCAGTCTATTTAATCGGGACAAATAAATTAGGGCCAGAATACGGGACGTCCCGGCTAATTCGGGACAGTTGCCAACCCTAGTGTGTGTGTGTGTGTGTGTGTGTGTGTGTCGTGATCTAGCATCTTCAGCTCAGAATATGGAGACAGAACAGGATCATGACATGAAAGGATATTCATCTGAATCTCTTTATTTTATTTAGCTTTACAGCTTGTCAAATTTAGCTAAAACACATTTTGTTGCTGACATGCATATGCAAGTACAGTGGGGGCAAAAAGTATTTAGTCAGCCACTGATTGTGCAAGTTCTCCTACTTAGAATAATGAGAGAGGTCTGTAATTTTCATCATATGTACAGTACACTTCAACTATGAGAGATAAAATGAAAAAAAAAATCCAGGAAATCACATTGTAGGATTTTTAAAGAATATATTTGTAAATGATGGTAGAAAATAAGTATTTGGTCAATAACAAAAGCTCAACTCAATACTTTGTAACATAAACTTTGTCGGCAATGACAGAGGTCAAATGTTTCCTGTAAGTCTTCACCAGGTTTGCACACACTGTAGCTGCTATTTTGGCCCATTCCTCCATGCAGATCTCCTTTAGAGCAGTAATGTTTCGGGGCTGTCGCTGGACAACACAAATTGTCTATGGGGTTGAGGTCTGGAGACTGGCTAGGTCAGTCCAGGACCTTGAAATGCTTTTTACGGAGCCACTCCTTTGTTGCCCGGGCGGTGTGTTTGGGATCATAGTCATGCTGGAAGATCCAGCCATGTTTCATCTTCAAGGCTCTCACTGATGGAAGGAGGTTTTGGCTCAAAATCTCACGATACATGGCTCTGTTCATTCTTCCCTCAACACGGATCAGTTTTCCTGTCCCCTTTGCAGAAAAACAGCCTTAAATCATGATGTTTCCTCCCCCATGCTTCACAGTAGGTAAATGTATGGTGTTCTTGGGATGCAACTCTGCATTCTTCTTCCTCCAAACACGACGAGTTGAGTTTTTACCATAAAGTTCTATTTTGGTTTCATCTGACCACATGATATTCTCCAAATCCTCTTCTGGATCATCCATATGCTCTCTGGAAAACTTCAGACAGGCCTGGACATGTGCTGGCTTGAGCAGGGAGACACGCCTGGCACTGCAGTATTAGAGTCCCTCTCGGTGTAGTGTGTTACTTATGGTGGCCTTTGTTACTTTGGTCCAGCTCTCTGCAGGTCATTCATCAGGTCCCTCCGTGTAGTTCTGGGATTTTTGCTCACCGTTCTCATGATCATTTTGACCCCACGGGATGAGATCTTGCGTGGAGCCCCAGATCAAAGGGGAGATTATCAGTGGTCTTGTATGTCTTCCATTTTCTTACAATTGCTCCCACAGTTGATTTTTTATTTTTATTTTCACTCCAAGCTGTTTGCCTATTGTAGATTTACTCTTTCCAGCCTGGTGCAGGTCTACAGTTTTCTTCCTGGTGTCCTTCGACAGCTCTTTGGTCTTGGCCATGGTTGAGTTTAGAGTTTGACTGTTTGAGGCTGTGGACAGGTGTCATTTATACCCCTGAGACTATTAAGCATTTATTTTGGGAATGTCCCAAGACCCTAATGTTTTGGAAAGAACTTTGTAATTACTTGCAAAGTAAAGTTATGACTCCTGTTAACTTTGAAGAAATTGATGTAATGTTAAAATGCTTCTCATTTGAGGGTGAAAAAAACTTTTTGTTTATTTTTGATTTAATTGTTATAATTTCCCGTTACTATATTCATACGGTCAAATGGAATGGAAAAATACCAAATTTTGAACATTTTAAAATTGATGTTAAGAAATATTTAAAAACTATTTCCAAAAGTAAAAATCTGAAAGCTATGAAAACTAAACAGCTGTTTGACAAGTACAAGCTTTTTTTGTAAAAAGTCTTTTCAGTAGCCTATTTATTTTTTTGTTTGTTTATTTTTTTATTTTCTCTACCCCTGACATATGGTTATATGTACTCTTGTATGTAAAATGTTTTGTTATTATTAAAATGCAATAAAAAAGTATCTTTTATACAGATAACGGGTTCAAACAGGTGCCAATAATACAGGTAACGAGTGGAGGACAAAAGAGCTTCTTAAAAAAGAAGTTACAGGTCTGTGAGAGACAGAAATCTCGCTGGTTTGTGGGTGACCAAATACTTATTTTCCACCATAATTTACAAATAAATTCTTTAAAAATCCTACAATGTGATTTCCTGGATTTTCTTTCCTCATTTTGTCTCTCATAGTTAAAGTGTACCTATGATGAAAATTACAGACCTCTCTCATTATTGTAAGTAGGAGAACTTGCACAATCAGTGGCTGACTAAATACTTTTTGGCCCCACTGTATTTCCTTCAGCTTTTATATAGATCAGCACTTCTCAGATCAGTGTTCATCAAACTGGAACTGAGACAGTAATATGAATTTTCTGTGTGAGAAGACTGTAAATCATGTCCATCTGAATGATATTTCTGTAGTAGTTTCAGGCTGTGATTCACATTCACACTCTTGATCTGATGGCAACATTTCTGTGTTTCTCTGTTTCTATCTGCTGCTGTCACTAATGAAGCGACTGAGATATCAGTGGAAGAGGGAAAGAATCTGATCATAAACCCTGAAACTGAAATACAGAAAGATGATCTGGTACTGTGGAGGTTTGGATATAAAGACATTCTCATCGCTGAAATCAGAGGAGGGACTCTAAAAACACACGATGATGCTGCTGATGGGAGATTCAGAGGCAGACTGAAGCTGGATGAGAAGACTGGATCTCTGATCATCACAGACATGATAACTGAACTCACTGGAAAATATAAACTACAGATCATCAGCAGCAGAGGAGACACAAACAAGACATTTGTTGTTTCTGTCTCTGGTAAGTAGTTCTTTCGATTTATTTTTCAAATATAGATGAGGTCTTTGTGAAAGGAGATGATCCACTTTGTGTTTTTTGCTCTATCAATGAAAATAGTTTCAATCGAAGCTAAAGCATGAAAAAATATATTAAATGATGTATTTGCAGATAATATTTTATTCAGGTTAAAACTTGTTCTTAAATATTAAAGTTATTAGAGTTACATGTTTTTATTTGCATGTCACTGACAGTTTATACTTTTGACTCGTATACTGTACGTATACACACACACACACACACACACACACACACACACACACACACACGGTGGTGGAACTATTATTATGAGGACTTTACATTGGCGTAATTTTTTTCTGTCCCCTAAACATAACCCTCACATAATTTTGCATTTTGTAAATTTTCATAATTAGTAGCCCATGTCTATTGTCGTGATCTAGCATCTTCAGCTCAGAATATGGAGACAGAACAGGATCATGACATGAAAGGATATTCATCTGAATCTCTTTATTTTTTAAGCTTTACAGCTTGTCAAATTGCAAACAAGTCCACAAGTATTTCCTTCAGCTTTTATTTAGATCAGCACTTCTCAGATCAGTGTTCATCAAACTGGAACTGAGACAGTAATATGAATTTTCTGTGTGAGAAGACTGTAAATCATGTCCATCTGAATGATATTTCTGTAGTAGTTTCAGGCTGTGATTCACATTCACACTCTTGATCTGATGGCAACATTTCTGTGTTTCTCTGTTTCTATCTGCTGCTGTCACTAATGAAGAGAGGATATCAGTGGAAGAGGGAAAGAATCTGATCATAAACCCTGAAACTGAAATACAGAAAGATGATCAGATACAGTGGAGGTTTGGATATTATGAAGACATTCTCATCGCTGAAATCAGAGGAGGGACTCTAAAAACACATGATGATGCTGCTGATGGGAGATTCAGAGGCAGACTGAAGCTGGATGAGAAGACTGGATCTCTGATCATCACAGACATGACAACTGAACACACTGGAGATTATAAACTACAGATCATCAGCAGAAGAGGAAACACAAACAAGAGATTTTATGTTTCTGTCTCTGGTAAGTAGTTCTTTCGATTTATTTTTCAAATATAGATGAGGTCTTTGTGAAAGGAGATGATCCACTTTGTGTTTTTTGCTCGATCAATGAAAATAGTTCCAATCGAAGCTAAAGCATGAAAAAATATATTAAATAATGTATTTGCAGATAATATTTTATTCAGGTTAAAACTTGTTCTTAAATATTAAAGTTATTAGAGTTACATGTTTTTATTTGCATGTCACTGACAGTTTATACTTTTGACTCGTATACTGTACACACACACACACACACACACACACATGGTGGTGGCACTATCATTATGAGGACTTTACATTGGCGTAATTTTTTTTTGTCCCTTAAACATAACCCTCACACAATTTTGCATTTTTTTTTATTTTTCATAATTAGTAGCCCATGTCTGTCGTGATCTAGCATCTTCAGCTCAGAATATGGAGACAGAACAGGATCATGACATGACAGGATATTCATCTGAATCTCTATATTTTCAGCTTTACAGCTTGTCAAATTGCAAACAAGTCCACAAGTATTTCCTTCAGCTTTTATTTAGATCAGCACTTCTCAGATCAGTGTTCATCAAACTGGAACTGAGACAGTAATATGTATTTTCTGTGTGAGAAGACTGTAAATCATGTCCATCTGAATGATATTTCTGTAGTAGTTTCAGGCTGTGATTCACATTCACACTCTTGATCTGATGACAACATTTCTGTGTTTCTCTGTTTCTATCTGCTGCTGTCACTAATGAAGAGAGGGAGATATCAGTGGAAGAGGGAAAGAATCTGATCATAAACCCTGAAACTGAAATACAGAAAGATGATCAGATACAGTTGAGGTTTGGATATAAAGACATTCTCATCGCTGAAATCAGAGGAGGGACTCTAAAAACACATGATGATGCTGCTGATGGGGGATTCAGAGGCAGACTGAAGCTGGATGAGAAGACTGGATCTCTGACCATCACAGACATGATAACTGAACTCACTGGAAATTATAAACTACAGATCATCAGCAGCAGAGGAAACACAAACAAGAGATTTTATGTTTCTGTCTCTGGTAAGTAGTTCTTTCGATTTATTTTTCAAATATAGATGAGGTCTTTGTGAAAGGAGATGATCCACTTTGTGTTTTTTGCTCTATCAATGAAAATAGTTTCAATCGAAGCTAAAGCATGAAAAAATATATTAAATAATGTATTTGCAGAGAATATTTTATTCAGGTTAAAACTTGTTCTTAAATATTAAAGTTATTAGAGTTACATGTTTTTATTTGCATGTCACTGACAGTTTATACTTTTGACTCGTATACTGTACACACACATACATACACACACACACACACACACACACACGGTGGTGGTACTATTATAATGAGGACTTTACATTGGCGTAATTTTTGTCTGTCCCCTAAACATAACCCTCACATTATTTTGCATTTTTTAAATTTTTCATAATTAGTAGCCCATGTCTATTGTCGTGATCTAGCATCTTCAGCTCAGAATATGGAGACAGAACAGGGTCATGACATGAAAGGATATTCATCTGAATCTCTTTATTTTCAGCTTTACAGCTTGTCAAATTGCAAACAAGTCCACAAGTATTTCCTTCAGCTTTTATTTAGATCAGCACTTCTCAGATCAGTGTTCATCAAACTGGAACTGAGACAGTAATATGAATTTTCTGTGTGAGAAGACTGTAAATCATGTCCATCTGAATGATATTTCTGTAGTAGTTTCAGGCTGTGATTCACATTCACACTCTTGATCTGATGACAACATTTCTGTGTTTCTCTGTTTCTATCTGCTGCTGTCACTAATGAAGAGAGGATCATATCAGTGGAAGAGGGAACGAATCTGATCATAAACCCTGAAACTGAAATACAGAAAGATGATCAGATACAGTGGAGGTTTAGAGGCATTCTCATCGCTGAAATCAGAGGAGGGACTCTAAAAACACATGATGATGCTGATGATGGGGGATTCAGAGGCAGACTGAAGCTGGATGAGAAGACTGGATCTCCGATCATCACAGACATGATAACTGAACTCACTGGAAAATATAAACTACAGATCATCAGCAGCAGAGGAAACACAAACAAGAGATTTTTTGTTTCTGTCTTTGGTAAGTAGTTCTTTCGATTTATTTTTCAAATATAGATGAGGTCTTTGTGAAAGGAGATGATCCACTTTGTGTTTTTTGCTCGATCAATGAAAATAGTTTCAATCGAAGCTAAAGCATGAAAAAATATATTAAATAATGTATTTGCATAGAATATTTTATGCAGGTTAAAACTTGTTCTTAAATATTAAAGTTATTAGAGTTACATGTTTTTATTTGCATGTCACTGACAGTTTATACTTTTGACTCGTATACTGTACGTACACACACACACACACACACACACACACACACACACACACACACACACACACACACGGTGGTGGAACTATTATAACGAGGACTTTACATTGCCGTAATTTTTTGTCTGTCCCCTAAACATAACCCTCACATAATTTTTTTTTTGCATTTTTTTAATTTTTCATAATTAGTAGCCCATGTCTATTGTCGTGATCTAGCATCTTCAGCTCAGAATATGGAGACAGAACAGGATCATGACATGAAAGGATATTCATCTGAATCTCTTTATTTTCAGCTTTACAGCTTGTCAAATTGCAAACAAGTCCACAAGTATTTCCTTCAGCTTTTATATAGATCAGCACTTCTCAGATCAGTGTTCATCAAACTGGAACTGAGACAGTAATATGAATTTTCTGTGTGAGAAGACTGTAAATCATGTCCATCTGAATGATATTTCTGTAGTAGTTTCAGGCTGTGATTCACATTCACACTCTTGATCTGATGGCAACATTTCTGTGTTTCTCTGTTTCTATCTGCTGCTGTCACTAATGAAGAGAGGGAGATATCAGTGGAAGAGGGAAAGAATCTGATCATAAACCCTGAAACTGAAATACGGAAAGATGATCTGATACAGTTGAGGTTTAGAGACATTCTCATCGCTGAAATCAGAGGAGGGACTCTAAAAACACCTGATGATGCTGATGGGAGATTCAGAGGCAGACTGAAGCTGGATGAGAAGACTGGATCTCTGATCATCACACACATGATAACTGAACTCACTGGAAAATATAAACTACAGATCATCAGCAGCAGAGGAAACACAAACAAGAGATTTTATGTTTCTGTCTCTGGTAAGTAGTTCTTTCGATTTATTTTTCAAATATAGATGAGGTCTTTGTGAAAGGAGATGATCCACTTTGTGTTTTTTGCTCGATCAATGAAAATAGTTCCAATCGAAGCTAAAACATGAAAAAATATATTAAATAATGTATTTGCAGATAATATTTTATTCAGGTTAAAGCTTGTTCTTAAATATTAAAGTTATTAGAGTTACATGTTTTTATTTGCATGTCACTGACAGTTTATACTTTTGACTCGTATACTGTACACACACACACACACACACACACACACACACACACACACACGGTGGTGGCGCTATCATTATCTGCGTTTACATGGACCCTTATAATGGGATTGACGGCTCAATCGGACTAAAAAACGTTCATGTAAACACCTTAATCGATCCGATTGAGCTCGATCCGACTGGAATTTCGATCGGATTGAAAGGGGAGTTTACTCCTATTGTAATCCGAGCGGGAGAACATGTAAACACTCGATCGGATTGAAAACCGAAACTAAAAGGATTACGCATGTGCAATGACGTTTTAATGGTGTAAAGGCCAATTTATACTTCTGCGTCGAGGGTACGCCGTAGTGTACGCCGTTGGCTTCGCACGTAGACGACGCCGTTGTGAGCATTTAAACTTCTGCGTTCAGGTATTGGTTGCGCTGCAGTACTGCTCCGAAACGCTAGGAGGCGGCGGAGGGTTTTAATGTTCCACTGTGTTTAGATTCCTCGCGGCTAGGTTACCACAAGCAATGGGCTATATGCACGCATAAGTTAACAAGGACGATGAAAAATTCTGGAAGCAACAATGGGGAGACAATATTTTGTATTCACATGGAACTTCTCATTCTGCAGGAGTGATGATTTTATTTTTTAGGTTTATAGGGAAAATTATTGATTATAAAAGTGATGAAGCAGGTCACTGGCTAATGGTTGTGGTGGAGGTATTTGATTTTAAAATGATTTTGATTAATGTTTATGGGTACAATAACAGGTCTCTCAATAGGAATATGATGTTAAAGTTAACTCAAGCTATCAGAGAATGGAGTGCAAATTATGGCACGGATAGCATAATAATAGGAGGTGATTTTAACATAGCACCTAACTCCTGGCTTGACAGAAAACCTCCCAAGGGGTTACAACCAGAATATAATGATTTGTTGAACAATTTTTGTTTATCCAATAACTTGGTAGATTACTGGAGAATGACACATCCTAAAACAATGCAATTTACATGGATCAGCCCAGCAGACACTAACTTATGCTCAAGGTTAGATTATTGGCTTGTGTCTCCAAATATTACTGTAAGAGCCATTATGTTCATTTAATGTCTGTTGTATTTCCACTGGTGAACACTGGGTGGAGTATGGGTTTTATTTGGTATAAAGGTAACCAACGAGTAAGAGAAGCCAGGTGTAATGGGAAGCAAACAATTTTTGACCGTGTCAAGATCAAGAGAGGACATGATAACTGGTGATGGCAAGCTGTTTGAGCATCTGAGCTGAAACCAAAATAAACTGTGTAAATGAAGTACTGGACTGAAGTGAGTTTGTTTAGGAGCCACGCGTCAGATATCCCTACAAACACCTCTGAGTGACAAGATGGTCATTTGTCGCTACATTTTGTCAAAAATTGCTTCTTTGTGGATTATCACGCATCACTTTTGGAACTTTTGAGCTTTCTATGGATTCCGATGAGGTTTGGATTAATTGGACCGGACGTGATTTAAGGACCAGTTGCGACGAAGTGAACTAATGGAAAGGCACAATCGAAGAGCGCAGTTCAAGGACATTGTTACATTTGTTGAACGTCAAGTCAAAATGTCATCTGATCCATTTTTTGGTGATATTCAGAGTACTCAAACTGTGCAGCAGAAACCTCAACCTAGGAATACAATTAGAAACAGCTTTGCAACAACGGTTGTTACCAACAACAAATCAAGTCAGTGCTGTGTGTCTGATTTCAGATCAAATTCCCAAGTTATATGTTTGTACTGCAAACGTGATCACTTATTGGAGCAGTGTACACAAATGCAAAGCAAGATGCACAATGAAAAGCTGAACTTTCTAAAGGAGAAAGGTATTTGCTTTGGCTGTCTTTGTGTTGGACACATGAGCAGAGACTGTGATAAGCGCTTGACTTGCACAATATGTGCCCAAAGGCATCCCAGCATTCTGCATATTCAACAAAAGGAGAGAGAGTGCACTCAAGGACAGGACCTTCCATCACTAGGAAATGCCTTTGTCCAAAGTGCCCTTCAAGCATATGGTCAAACAGGGGCCGGTGATAGAGAATGTGCATTATCAATTGTACCAGTTAAAGTTAAGTCCTGTAAAGGACAAAAGGTAATTCAAACATATGCATTCCTTGATCCTGGAAGTTCTGCTACCTTTTGTTCAGAACATTTAATGCATCGTCTGAAATTAAAAGGAAGGAAGACTAATATTCTTTTGAAAACAATGGGTGATCAAAGATCTGTTAGTAGTTCCATTTTGACTGGTTTGGAAGTGTCTAGCCTTTATGATGACATATTTTACAGTCTTCCGGAAGTCTTCACTCAGGAGAAAATGCCTGTGTCCAAAGAGAACATTGTCACTGAAGGGGATTTACATAGATGGCCATACCTGAAAGGTGTTAAGATTCCCCAAATTCCTGCTGATGTGGATTTGCTAATTGGAGCAAATGCTTCCAAGGTAATGGAGCCCTGGGAGGTTAAAAACAGTGATGGAGAAGGACCTTATGCAGTTAGAACTCTACTTGGATGGGTTGTCAATGGACCTCTCCAAGGAAGAAAGGACAATGGGAGCACAAGTGAAAGGACGAATATTACTGTTAATAGGATTTCTGTTGACAAGCTGGAGGAGATGCTCAATAAACAGTATAACCATGACTTTAACGAGATTGCTTCTGAAACCAAAGAAATGTCAAGAGAAGATCATGCATTTATGGAAAAGGTAAATGGGTCAATTAAGCTTCAGGATGGACACTACAAATTGAATCTTCCATTCAAAAGGGAAAATCCCATGTTGCCAAATAACCTTTGTGTGGCTAAACAGAGACTCGTGGGATTAAAGAGGAAATTGGACAGAAATAAGACGTTTCATCAAGAATATAGTACTTTCTTGGATGAGGTCATCAGTCAAGGTTATGCTGAAAGAGTACCATTGCATCAGTTAAAACAGGATAAAGGAAAGGTTTGGTATATCCCTCACCATGGGGTCTATCACCCTAAGAAAGGAACGTTAAGAGTGGTATTTGACTGTGGAGCTGCTTTCAAAGGTACATCGCTTAATGATCAATTGCTGCAGGGCCCTTGTCTGACAAATTCACTTTTGGGAGTTCTTGTGAGGTTTCGACAAGAGCCTATTGCATTTATGGCTGATGTGAAAGCGATGTTTCATCAGGTCAAAGTTGCCACAGAGGATACAAATTTTCTTCGTTTCTTGTGGTGGCCAGATGGTGACTTGAAGCGAGAACCTGTGGAATACAGAATGAACGTCCATTTGTTTGGAGCTGTGTCATCCCCAAGTTGTGCTTGTTTTGCACTACGTAGGACCGCAGAAGATAATAAGTTCAATTTTCCAGAAAAGGTCATTGACACAATTCATGCCAACTTCTACATGGACGACTGTCTGAAAAGTGTAGCTTCAGAGGAAGAGGCCATATTGATGATCAAAGATCTCACAGCTGTGTGTTCAACTGGAGGTTTCCAATTGACCAAATGGGTCAGTAATAGCCGTTCTGTGCTACAAACTGTACCTGAAGAACACCGAGCACATGGCATAAAAATTATGGATTTGGACCAGGATCAACTACCAGTGGAGAGGGCTCTTGGTTTGTTGTGGTGTGTTCAATCAGATACTTTCAAGTTTAAAATGAACATCAAAGACAATCCTTGCACCAGACGTGGTGTTTTGTCGATTGTGTGCTCTGTGTATGATCCTTTAGGATTCTTGGCACCATTCACACTTACAGCAAAATTTCTTCTGCAAGAACTATGTAGAACAAGATATGGATGGGATGATCCGCTACCCTCAAATCTTCAAAAACAATGGTCTTTATGGTTAAAAGAGCTTGAGAGGATTGCAGATTTTGAGGTGAATAGATGTTTAAAGCCCACAGGATTGGACCAACTTACCAACATTCAGTTGCATCATTTCTCTGACGCAAGTACACTTGGATTCGGTACTGTAACATATCTTAGAATGGAGACAAACAAGGATGTCCATGTTCATTTCCTGCTTGGCAAATCAAGAGTAGCGCCATTGAAGCATGTGACAATTCCACGTCTTGAACTGACAGCCGCTGTACTTGCTGCTCGAGTGGATAAGATGTTGAGGGCAGAGTTACAGTTTCCATTGGTGGAATCAGTATTTTGGACAGATGAAGACTTGTCACACAACTAATCTACAGCATCTACAAAGTTACAGATGAATTGACAAGACGTGGTTTGAAAACTCCCATTATTAAGAAAGTGCTTGGCTTTGCTGATTATAACGGTCAACTTCTAGATTTGTCATGTTGTTTGTTTGCAGGATAGATATGATGTTAGACCTCAGGACATCCCAAACCACACTGACCAACTTGCAGCAGGAGCCGAGAGTTGCCACTTCCCCAAGGACACGGGGTCTCTCAACGCATTCTCATCCCAAGGCGTCATTTACTGACGCTTTTGCCAATCCGTATACATCTAACGCACATGGCACCCTTTAGCGTCAATATAACACGCTTCGGTCATGGGTAGGTTTATGGTGCGTTCTATTATAGCCAACGAACCGACTCGGACCTCGGATTTGACGTCACGTCCACACTTAAAGCATTCTATTATGTTTTGCGTGTCCGAGTCGGAGAAAAAAATGGACGCCACCCGGAAAGCTGTTATAATGGTAGCACTGGCCGAGTACCAGGCACTTACAGTACATCCGTGCTAAAATACATAAAGAATGAGGACAAACGTTTTCTGACCTTTGTGGCCAACAGGATCTCTTTTATAAGAGAAGTTACAAGACCGTCACAGTGGAGATATATATCTACATCTCAAAATCCTGCCGACTGTTGTTCAAGAGGTATGAAAGCAGACCAGCTGTTATCAAGTGAAGAATGGATCAGTGGACCACACTTTCTATGGAAACCGCAGGAAGAGTGGCAAGTGCAAATAGTTGATTCTACTCTTAAGGTCAATGATCCTGAGGTAAAGAGGAACATGATTGTGAACACCATTGGTGTAAATGAAGTGTCTGTTGAAAAATATTTTTGATAAAGTGGGAGGCTTGGATTTCCTTTTAAAGTGTGACTTCGAGATATCCAAATTGCCAGTAAAACTGTCCGATTATCATAAACAAGTTCTTTATTACTGGAAGATGGTATTTACTCATAATTTTACACCACATGGTTCCACTTTGTGGAATAACAGAGTGATAACAATTAGTAGGAAAACACTTTTTTTCAGAAATTGGTTTGAAAAGGGAATCATCTTCATCACTAATATATAAGATGAACAAGGAAATTTTCTTAGTTTTACGGATTTTAAAACAAAATTTGATATACAAAGTTTAGTAAGGGATTATAACAAGGTATGTAAAGCAATACCAATAGCCTTATTAAATATGATACGAAATTATTTACATTATTCCAAAGGTCAAGTAAATTTGCCTAAATTGCAATTAAACCAAATTCCCATAAACAGCAAAAAATGTAACAATAATTGTATTAGCAAAATACTAAAATGTAGACTATTTCATGATTTTGACCAAAATATAAAAATAAGGCACTATGATGACAAAATAACAAATAAATACATCAAGTTCATGAAATGGCCTATACCTCCTAAAATTAAAGAAATGCAATTCAAAATTATAAATGGATATTATCCAGCAGCAGCAATGCTGAAAAAGAGATTTGGTTTTGAAGTGGAGCCATGTGTGTTCTGCTCCCAGGAAGATGAAACTATTGAACATTTATTCTTCTCTTGTCCAGTGATAAGAGGATTCTGGCAAGATGTCATGAATTGGCTAGAAATAAAAATGGAGAGAATTTTACAATTGAAGTTAGAGCAAATTCTGTTTGGTAACGAAAACCTTCCGAAGGAACTCTTTAGAATTTACAATATTATAACAATTATGGGTAAATACCATATTCATAAATGCAAATGGCAAAATAAAAATCCATCCATAATAGTGTTTAAAATTGAACTGAGGGAATACTTTGTTTCTTTGAAACTTCTGAAAGACTCCAGTGACAAAATTTATTCTCTATGTGAAGATGTCTCAAAATATTTGTCATTATAATTTGTAAAGCTTCCATGTAACTTTATTTTATGATTATATGAAGACTGAGGATAATATATTTGTGAATAACTTTGACGTGCCTTATGGACTGAAATGCCTTTGCTTAATTGATTTAATTTATTTGTTTTTTATTTTGTTTATTGAATTTTGTTCAATGTAACTGTTTATGTTATGCACATGAGTCTCCCAACGAGAGATTTTGTAAATTGCTTTTTTTTGTAAATAAGTGTGTTCAATAAAAAAAAAAAGAAAAAAGAAAAAAAAAAAAGAAAAAAAAGATTTTTGGTCTTGCTGTTTTACTCAAATTAGCACAATGGCATATTTAAACATCTATACTCTATATTTGTGAGATATGTTTGTAATAACGTGTATGAAATAAAACATATGCTAATAAAAAAAAAAAAATATATATATATATATATATATATATGCACGCATAAGTTCCGCATTTGACGTAAGGATGCTCGTCCATTTCCGGTTGTGTAGATTAAAGCGGAGGAAAACCGGAGAAAACGGGATTATGGCAGAGTCTTCAATATTTACTGTCCTCCAGTCTTTGAAACGAAACGTACATACGTTTAGATGTAATTTTATATATAGTTATGTTTATTTAATATAATTTTAAAAAGAAGCATAAACACAACGAGGGGTGTCTGTTTTATCTGTTTTTGTGACTAACGTTTCATTAGTATAACCATGGAGTATAAAATTCAATATAAACTCTCGGTATTGCATTGGACTCTATGATCGGCGGAAGTTATCGAGCATCCTTAATCCTTCACCGGAAATAACGCCGTGCATAGAGCCCATAACGACTGAAAGAGAGTGGATCATGTTGGAGTTGGAGCTTATTGGGGTGGAAAAACAGTTCATTTTAGTGAAATTACTCAAACTGAAAGGCAGAAATGAGAGAAGACGTCGGAGGAGATGGTATGTGTGGAAATGCGTGAGAAGGTACGTGCGGAAATGCGTATGAGGAAATACGATGCTACCAAGCCGACCAATCACCGATCTTGCGGTCCGCGTCGTCGCGACGTGTAGTTACATTTTTGAAGAGGTGCGCGTCAGGCAACGCGGAAGGGTACGCGGTATGGGACGCGACTGTGCGTATGCTACGCCGTTACTACTGCGCGAACCCTACGCAGAAGTATAAATTGGCCTTATGACGAATGACGCACGGAACGAGCTGTTCTTCCTGTTGAATAAAGTGTCATATAAATTTGTGTTCCTTTCTTTAAAAAAAAATCTCATTTCACTCCATGTCTGTGAAGTGAAGCAGGACAACGTCCCACCAGTGCTTGTTTTAGATTCTCATCCACACACGACTTTTGGGCGCGGGGTTTTACTGCGTGATAAACGGCAAATGGTTCATGCTCGTCGTCTCCAAATCATGACCAGAGACGGATAAATAATAAGTCTGTTGTTTAAAACAAATACAGAACCATTAGAGGAGAATAGTTATGCATGAACCGTGGCATATTCGTGCAGTGTGCACATGTCAAAAACTCAATTCTGATTTGAATCTTGTGACAAGGTCAAACTTACCATTGGGCTTGACTGGGCTCAAGCGCATGGGCTCAAGCCCAATAGGGGGCCCCGTCCGTTTACTTTTGATTTTTTTTTTTTTCAATAATATGTCAGTCATGTAATTTTTCATTTAAAGTTTGTTGATTGGTCTAGCATTGTTACCTGACCCTGCCCTGCAATGAAATGTGTAATTTAAGTAGCTCATGTTTCAAGTCTGTGGAGTAGGCTACTTATGGTGAGTTTTGGTATATTTATGAGATGCGCTCCAATTCATGCGCCGGTGCCTATTACGTGTCGTGAATATCTATAATTGTCTGCTTTTACTTCTTATTTATTAAATCCAGGCAATTGGTTGATGAAACATTGATTAAAATCAAGATAAAATTAATATAAAACGAAATTCACTTTAAAGAAGGCTTTGCCCTTTTCTGTTTGAGGTCTGTGAAAGTTTTAATGCAGTCTTAAGTGTCACTTCAGAGCGCTTGCGTCAGTAAAGGAGAACTGTCACGTCTGTAACTTCGTTTTTTCCTCATAAATACCAGGAACAGTTTGTTTATTTTTTATTTTCTTAAAGATTTATACACCCATAGATTTAGCTATTTATATGTAAATGTAATACAAATGATTTGTTATGATTGCAACCTTGCAGGGTATTTGTTTGTTTTTCAATGTTTTCCAGCTAAATAAGTGTTTTATTCTCATTCTGACAAAATACATGTACATATTACACATATGGTCACTTTAATCATTATTTATTTATTTATTGGAAAAAAAACTTTTTAAAGCTTCAATCAGTGGTCATATAAATAAATTATTACGTTTTTTTTTAACAACTCTGTCTATGGTACCAGTCACCTTTTGAAAGTAACTTTACAGTTCAAATAAAGATTGGATCGATTATATTGTTACGCCACCAGATGGCGACAAATGACTTAAAAAAACATTTCTCATTGAATCGTTCATTCAAGAGATGTCAAAAATGAAACAAGTGTTTTTGATTGAGGAATTGAATCATTCAAACCCAAGTTTTTTTAATATGTAATTCAGATGAATTAAACATTTTTAATAGAGTTCAGCAATTAACATAATTTATATTATTTTGTTAAGTTGTTTGTGCAGAATCGTGATCTCTATTTTTATTCTCAAATTATCCAGAATTGTGCAGCTCTAATACATAGGCCTAGCTTGTGTATGTATCATTTAGTTCTATTTAAAGTCATGTATAGAAGGTCCCGAAAGTGACTCAAGCCCAGGGCCCCCACCACCCTAAGTCCTGCCCTGCTTGTGACATATATAAACGCGCACATCAACCCGATCACTTTATTTATCATTCATGTAAACACCTTGTTCGGATTCATCAACCGTATTGATTTCATTCCGATTGTGTCCATGTAAACGTAGCTACTGAGGACTTTCCATTGGCGTAATGTTTTTTCTGTCCCCTAAACATAACCCCGACATAATTTTTTGTTTTGCATTTTTTCTTTTTCATAATTAGTAGCCCATGTCTGTCGTGATCTAGCATCTTCAGCTCAGAATATGGAGACAGAACAGGATCATGACATGAAAGGATATTCATCTGAATCTCTTTATTTTCAGCTTTACAGCTTGTCAAATTGCAAACAAGTCCACAAGTATTTCCTTCAGCTTTTATATAGATCAGCACTTCTCAGATCAGTGTTCATCAAACTGGAACTGAGACAGTAATATGTATTTTCTGTGTGAGAAGACTGTAAATCATGTCCATCTGAATGATATTTCTGTAGTAGTTTCAGGCTGTGATTCACATTCACACTCTTGATCTGATGGCAACATTTCTGTGTTTCTCTGTTTCTATCTGCTGCTGTCACTAATGAAGAGAGGATGATATCAGTGAGGGAGGGAAAGAATCTGATCATAAACCCTGAAACTGAAATACAGAAAGATGATCTGATACTGTGGAGGTTTGGATATAAAGACATTCTCATCGCTGAAATCAGAGGAGGGACTCTAAAAACACATGATGATGCTGATGATGGGAGATTCAGAGGCAGACTGAAGCTGGATGAGAAGACTGGATCTCTGACCATCACAGACATCACAACTGAACACACTGGAAAATATAAACTACAGATCATCAGCAGCGGAGAAATCACAAACAAGAGATTTGTTGTTTCTGTCTCTGGTAAGTAGTTCTTTCGATTTATTTTTCAAATATAGATGAGGTCTTTGTGAAAGGAGATGATCCACTTTGTGTTTTTTGCTCTATCAATGAAAATAGTTTCAATCGAAGCTAAAGCATGAAAAAATATATTAAATAATGTATTTGCAGAGAATATTTTATGCAGGTTAAAACTTGTTCTTAAAGGGTTAGTTCACCCAAAAATGAAAATTAAGTCATTAATTACTCACCCCCATGCTGTTCCAACCCCGTAAGACCTTCGTTCATCTTCGGAACACAAATAAAGATATTTTTGATTAAATCTGAGAGCTGGATCAGTCCTATACAGACTGCCTAAGGGACTGGCTCTTGACGGCCCATAAAGTCATTAAAGAAAAGGTTTAAATATTCCATGTGCCTACAGCGGCTCAATTATAAGTTTATCAAGCGATGAGACTACTTTTTGTGCGAAAAAAACATAAATAACGACTTTATTCAACTATTCCATTACTTCCTTATTGGCGCATGCGCGAGAACTGAGACGAGGACGTTCTCATTCGTCTACTTCTTGTTACCGGCTGCTCACCGCTTAGGAGTATTACCGCCACCTACCGTATAAGATGATGATCCATATATAAGGCGCTCCGGATTATAAGGAACACTGTCGTTTTTTGAGAAGATTAAAGGCTTTTAAGTGCACCTTATAGTGCGGAAAAACGCTAATTGAAAAGCGTATGTACAGCGCGCATCTTCCTCTGCTTGTAAACAGAAAGTTTTGCGCTTCCAGCTATATCAGCACATCATCTTATACGGTAGGTGGCGGTAAAACTCCTAAGCGGTGAGCAGCCGGTAACAAAAAGTAGTTAAAGGAGAAGAACGTCCTCGTCTCAGTTCTCGCGCATGCGCCCATAAGGAAGTAATAGAATAGTTGAATAAAGTCGTTATTTATGTTTTTTTCGCACAAAAAGTATTCTCGTCGCTTGATAAACTTATAATTGAGCCGCTGTAGGCACATGGAATATTTAAACCTTTTCTTTAATGACTTTATGGGCCGTCAAGAGCCAGTCCCTTATGCAGTCTATGTAGGACTGATCCAGCTCTCAGATTCAATCAAAAATATCTTTATTTGTGTTCCGAAGATGAACGAAGGTCTTACGGGGTTGGTACAGGATGGGGGTGAGTAATTAATGACTTCATTTTCATTTTTAGTTGAACTAACCCTTTAAATATTAAAGTTATTAGAGTTACATGTTTTCATTTGCATGTCACTGACAGTTTATACTTTTGACTCGTATACTGTACACACACACACACACACAGTGGTGGCGCTATTATTATGAGGACTTTACATTGGCGTAATTTTTTTTTTGTCCCCTAAACATAACCCTCACATAATTTTGCATTTTTTAATTTTTTATAATTAGTAGCCCATGTTTATTGTCATGATCTAGCATCTTCAGCTCAGAATATGGAGACAGAACAGGATCATAAGGCAAGGCAAGTTTATTTATATAGCATATTTCATACACAGTGGTAATTTAAAGTGCTTTACATGGAAGAAATTAAAATAATCTAAAGAAATCAGAGTAATTAAAACAGTTTCGAATAAAAAAAATTATAAAAATAAATTACAGTAAATAAAACAATTTAGAATCAAAATAAAATGAAGTACAGTAACAGTCGGACGAGCAGTCTGAACATGCTGGAAAATATAAACTACGGATCATCAGCAGCAGAAGAAACACAAACAAGACCTTCATAGTTTTTGCATGTAGTGAGTATTGTCTTTCAGTTTAATATTTAATGATGTTTCCCTTACTGTTTTACAACAAATGAAATGAAAACAACGAGGAATACAATAACTAAACTATAATATTGTATGTCATGTTATTGGTGTGTTTATTTTCTGAATTATGATTGTAAAGCACACAGGTTTTCAGACTGTGCTCCAGGGCCCCTGAGAGGCAACAAGGGGTGCTTGTTTATAACATTACTATTGAATGTTGCTTGTATATAGTATTTTAGGATCATGATGGGATAAGTATATATGGGGATTCTTGTTATCAAAAAGTTTGAAATCCCCAGAGTCAGATCTGGTGATACTTTCGTTATTTTAATCATTTCTCTTTTTTTTTTCCATTTTATTTATTGTGTTTTGTGACGGTCTGCAGAGTGTGTGTGCGTTTCTCCTCGGGGTTCATCCCACAAAACAAGATTTCTGATTGTAAATATTCAATATGTTGAATATTAACGATTATTTGAGATCGGTGCGACCCTGACGTTCTTCAGAGCAGATTCAGTCACTCTTAACACACTTCACACACCACAGGAAAACCTGAGAAGATCATCTAGATCCATCAAGATAATTATCGTATTTGGATGGGGAGAACTGGGCCCAAAATCGACCTGATTATCTTGTAGTGTGTGTTCAGCTTAAGTTCTGAAATCTAGACTAGTACATTTCTCTTTTTAATATCTGTCATTGTCTGTGTATTTTCTGGCAGATCCCTCAGGAAACCGAGTGAATGATACGACTATAGAGATGCCGCCGGTGAATGAAGAAGATCTGGATGAGGAGAATGAACAGGAGGGGATGAGATTACTCGAGGTGAGATAAGACACGCCATCATCATCAACATTTCAGCTCCAGCTACAACAACAAAACACATTTCTGCTTATATGAGCCTTAAAGTGAGGAATGAAGTCGTCTGTTGAGCTGTTAAACTTGTAAAAAAAAAAAAGCTTCTTTGGTTTCAGATGAACAGGGAAATGTGTTTATCAAACAGTTTTATATATTGTTTTTATAATGTTACGCTTCATATCTGTTACTCTATTAACATAATGCTCATCTGACTTTTACAGATTTGATTTTATGTGATTGCAAGTTTAAGTAATTATGCTTTTTATAATTGCTTTTGCCACCGCAGTATTTCTATAACCTGTGAATGTGGTGTTTTATGTAAATAACACCGCAGTGCCAGATTAATGTGGATGTTCAGCATTGATCACTGAGATCACATGACCTTTGTTACACTTTTATTGTAAAAAAAAACAAACAAAAAAACGAATACAACTACTTAAGTTGACTTTCTTTAATATTGTTTTCATTGAAATTTTAAGTGTGTGCCTTATTTTGCTTTAGTAGTTATGCTTCAATAAGGATCTGATCTGAAGTAAATCTGTTCATCTTTCAAGCAGATGTGAATGTCAGATTTTAAATGTGATCTGAATTTATTTGTATTCATGCTGAAGCACTTAAAAATGACTCTTGTTGCACTTGTAATAATAACAAGAAGAAGAAGTATTACTCTTGTTGCACCAAATTCTGGGCCCTGTACACTCTCAATGTCAATGGGCCCCCTACACATGGCATTGTACGATGCGGGTTAGCAAAGTGAAAATTCAATTTTGAATGAAATGTATTTTTTTAATTATTTGAATATAAACAAATATAAACAGTGTTTAAATAATAAAATCAGATTATAGTAATGACTGGTTCTTTCATTCACCACCTGAATTGATGCATTTGGCCTACTTGTGCTCAAATACCTTTAAACCTTAGGCTATATCGGTTTTGTGTACTAACATTTTGATCCATGATACTGATGCAAGTTTTAAATGAAAAACATTTATTTTTAAATAGGAGAACACAAGAACACGAGAGACAACTGTACCCTCAGAAACCAGGTTAAACTGATGCTACCAACTTTCTCAGTTGGTCGCATCAGCATTTGATTTCGTCGCGGTTATTTATTTATTTTTTTTGCTACATGCCATGGGATTAATCAATGCATGCCGATGAATAGTGGTTTTAATGGACCAAAGCCAGCAAAGGCTTACCATAAATACCTGTAATATATTAATTATCATTGCCAAATTTCAGGATTTTCATGGATTTTGGACAGTAATTTTAATCTGTAATTTTAAGAATTTTACATTTGAATTACATTCAATCTATCTATTTACATTTGAATCATAATCTTCTGTGTCTGTCATTTTTCTATTAGCATCATATTTCTATCTTTTAAAAATCATTAAACATTCAAATGTACATTACATTTGAGTATTACAACAAGCTAAAACAGATTTTTCGTTATCAAATTTTATAAGTTAGTTCAAAAATCAGAAATCTCACACTCCTTACCTCCTGCATTTTGTAATAATTTGTTTCCTGAGACATTTTCATTTTTATACTTTTATTCATGAATTCGTAATTGGCGTCCACCATCAGTGTGCAATGCGCGCGTGACGTCTATGTGTCTTGCGGAAGAACACTGTTGCCGGAGCTACTTCTCTCCATTAATGTCTATGGCGAGTCACGCAGTCACTGGGCAACTTCGCATCCGAGTCAACCCCGGGAATCCGGGATAAAAAAATAGTCCGAATATAAACACTTATAACAGGCGTAGTGATTCAGGATAAGTCAAAAACACGGTTTGGAAAATGGATTCATGATGTAGCCTACTCGTTCGTTTTGAACATAAGTTACGGACTGCAGTCTGCAGCAGCTGATACAACGGTCGGTGTTCTTTTGCGCGAGCGTCCACTCGTATATATGCGACGCGACCACATCACATACAATTTTAACTCGCACAATCAAATTCTCAAAAAAATGGTCGCATATGAGACCAATTTGGTCGCAGTCTGGAACCCTGCATTAGCAGCAGCTGTCTGGAGTTGACTAAGTTACGTTAACTTTAATTGGATGTAACGTTAGGTGCATATAGCAAACTCAGTTCACCTTTTGGGAAGAAAGCAGTCATCAGCTGCTTCCCCGCATTCTGCCTCCTATCTTTTTCTTTCCTCTCTTTCTTTTTTTTAAAGCCCGATTTGGGCTTTTTGCACAGCATGATCAGATCAGGCTCCCGTTACAGGCTCTAGACTCACTGCGTTATTACTTGTTTGCCGCCCGCTGCGTCTATGGGCGGTCGACGCGTTGCGGACTAAACCATTTGGAAGGGGGTCCAGAGTGTCTGGCACAGTGGCACTGAGTTCATTTTGGTCAATATTTTTTTTTTAATTATTATTAATGACATCAATTGGAGGGCCCAATTAATTCTAATTAGGTTTAAATTTTTTTTTTTAAATTGGTGGGATTTCAAAGGGCCCTCTCCCTAGACGGGGCCCTGGGTAGTCAGGTCCACTTTCCCCCCCACTACCACGCCCTATAAAAAAAAATTCATGATCAAATTACTAAGCAACCACTGAACGTAATAACACAAATTAGGTATCATTTTAAAGCTTAGAATCTCAACTTTTTAATGCATCTAAACACTAATAACAAAGGAGTGCCGAGTAATCCCTCTAAAACGGAGTGTACCGCCAGCAGGCGACACATCTGCGATAAAACATAATAATAATATTTTTCAAAAATATGACCTTGATCTACTTAAAATAGGCCTCATTTGAAAGCTTAGAGTCTGAATTTTACAATGAATGTAGCCAATTTGATAAACTCCTAAGTAGTGCCGAGTTATTTGCTGATAAATATAAAAAAAATGTTTTAATAATTTAATAATTTAATAATTAATTTTTGTACTACATACTGCAATATGTCAAATACATCATACAGCTCAGATAGTCATGTATGTCATTTTAAAGGTCTCAAGGAGTAGAATACAACGAGCACAATTGTTTCGGGATTTTTACTAAACTTGAGTAAGATTTTGTACAATAAGCCCCTCAAGAGACCCATATGTAAATCATCCATGGATGTTTAATTTAAGACACATTTCCGCTCGTAACTTCATTAAACATGCTCCGATTGTGGGAAATGACACATCATTATTTACAGCAGATTCGTACGATTAAAATGAGCCCAAACTCAACATAATCCATGACTCAGAACTAAAGATAGCCCTCGCGGAGTTCTAACACAAAAATAATCCACAGACGCACGCAGCCAAGCAAGGTAGTTTAGACTTGGCATTTTTACTCATATCTTCATGAAACATACATCAATCATGAAATATTGCACATCGTTATTTACAGCAGAAGCTCACGATTAAAAAGAACCCAAACTCAATTTATTCCATGAATCAGATCTAAAGATATTCGCCGTGGCGTCCTAACACCAAGAATACCACAGACGTTCCTGGCCAAGTATATACTGATGAAGCACTCGCGTTGGTAATTCGCTTATAACTACGTCAAAAATGAACAGATCGTAGAATATTGCACACCATTATTTTCAGCAGTCGCTCACGATTAAAAAGAGCCCGTACTCACCGTAATCCATCACTCAGATCTGAAGATATTCCTTATGGAGTTGTAACACACGAAACCCCATAGGCGCACATAGAGCGTTGTATATAGATGGAGCATTGGTGCCGCATTTTGACCCATAATTCAATGAAGCATGCATAAATTGTGGAAAATTGCACATCATTATTCACAGCTGATTGTAACGATTGAAAAGAGCCCAAACTCACGTTAATCCATCACTTAGATCTAAAGATATTACGTATGGACTTCTAACACATGAAGATGTCCTATGCGCAGCAATGCAGTTGCAGTCGCGGTGACGCTATGTTGGTCTGATGTGACGTTTTGGCTCATAACTCAATTAAACATGCACGGATTGTGAAAAATCGAACATCTTTATTGACAGCAGATTCTCACGATTACAAAGAGCCCAAAAACAACATAATCCATTGCGTTGATCGCGAGATATTACCTCATGAAGTGATGCATACTTGGCTAAAAAACATGTCCAATCCTTTCCAGGATTCAATGTGTTTTCCAATGTTCCCGGAACCATCCGCGCTTTTTCTTTTACGTGGAATAACACAAAATATGTGTCGTTTTAAAGCTTAGAATCTCAGCTTTTTAACGCATCCAACCACTTAGATCAACTCTGAACAAGTGCTGACTGAACACTCTAAACCGGAGTGTCCCACCCGTGGGCGCCGCCTAGCTGCGTAAATGTTCATTACCATATTTAAAAAATTTTTTGCCTTGATTAACAAAAAATAGGTTTCATTTGAAAGCTTAGAGTCTGAACTTTACAGTGAATGTAGCCACTTTGAAAAACTCCTAAGTAGTGCTAAGTTATTTGCTGATAAATATAAAAAAAAAAATCATAATCAATAAAATACTTTTCTGTACTATGTACTGTAATGTGTCAAAAACATCATACAGCTCATGAAACATTCACAGATAGTTGAAAATGGCACATCATTTTTTACAGCATATTATTACAATTAAAATGAGCCCAAAATGAACTTAATCTATTGCACATATGACAAGATATTCTCCATGGAGAAACAATTTCAAGAATGCCCAGTAGGGGGGCGTAAAGAACTGAGAACTGACTACATTGGTTCCAAATGCTATAACTTTGGATTCCTTAATCCAATCAGCACAAAATTTGATCCAGATGCAGCTCACATGTAGAGGGACTTCACCAAAAAAGAATTTTCCTCCTACCTTATTTCCTTCCTGAGTTATTCTATGTCAAATAAGAAAGATATGCAAAATCATAATAAAAATTATATTTATTTTTTGTCTTTTTTCAGCAGTTTTTCAGCAGCAGAATGTCCAAATGTAATGTAATATATATTTTTTAAAAATTTGAAAAGTGTTCTATCAAACGATACCAACCTTTTGACTCTCCTTGCTAGAGTTTTGGAGTTATGACTCTTTAGTTTTGTGTGTGTCACTCAGAAAACAGCATTTTTGTATTGCCTTCCAAATGTGTGAGGACTAAACAAAAAGACTACCTTTGCTCAGAATGCTCTAACTTTTGAGTACTTTATGCGATCACCACAAAAATTGATACAGATGCAGCTCACATGTAGAGGGACTTCGCCAAAAAAGATTTTTTTTGCTACCGTATTTCCTTCCAGAGATATTACATCTCAAACAAGAAAGATATGAAAAATCATAAAAAAATATATTTTTTTTTTTGTCTTTTATCAGCAGTTTCTCAGCAGTACAATGTTCAAATGTAATGTAATTTATCTTTTCAAAAAATTTGGAAAGTTTTCTATCAAACGATACCAACCTTTTGACTCTCCTTGCTAGAGTTTTGGAGTTATGAGTCTTTACTTTTATGTGTGTTTCTCAGACAAAAAACTCTAAAAATGGCCTCAGGGCTTAAGGGGTTAAACTATAACCACATTGTGTTGTGTTGTGTGTTCTTTTATTAATTTTGCTAAAATTATCTGCTTGAGGAATACATGTTCATGTTCGATATATGCTTGTCTCTGATCGTATATGTCCTCTAGTGGAGAAACCCTTGTTTTGCTTCCTAACATCTGTTTTAACAATATGTGTACCTATATATTCAATATTAATAAATAATAAAAAGGTCAAATTGTGTGAAATGTGTGTTGCTTCCTTCTGTACTGATCAAATTTTGATAGTACATTAAATCTGAACTTATACAGTGAAAAATAAAATACCTTAAAATATTCTCAAGTTGTGTTAATCATAACTGCAAACACCCAGAGATGAAATGGGACCGCAAGATCATATGTTGTTCAACTAGCTGATTTTGTGTGCAAATTTTGCATGTTATTAAAAAAAATAAAAGTTTTTTTTTTTCATTACAATTCAAGTTCTGCATGTTCCTCTTCAAAAAGATGCACTTCATTTTTTGAGCACCAGGTGGCAGTAGAAGCCTCGAGAAAGAAAAAAAAAGCTTCGAGGAAAGAACCCAAATGTATACACTTTTTGTATTAAAAACCTCCATTACTTTCATACTTTGTGACCGAAACACTAATTAATAACCACTGCAATGCTAGTTAGTTTCCATACCAGTGGTGTTTAAGGGCCTTATTTTGAAAGCAGGTTGTGTATCTCTTAAATATCAGGAATTATTAGGATTGACAAAAGTCTGAGATCAGAACATGATTGAAGTGTTTAAAAGAGGAGTGACTAACATATTTAAAGGGATAGTTCACCCCAAATTAAAATGATGTCATCATGTCACTAATAGGGGCCTATGAGTGTCTGACGGAGTGATATCCAGATGTGTGGTCTGGTTGCTGATGGGATTCATCCTATTGATTAAATAAGATATTTCTCAGGCAGTAAAAGTGGATCTTTTAGAATAATTTAAGGAGAGCTGGTCTGTTCTCGACTCTGTCTCGTCGTGCCTCGTCAAACCCTCAAAAGTCTTGGTTTGGTCTTGATCTGGGGTCTGTACCATGATGGCAGTTGAACAAACTCAGGATTACAGGACTAGTTTCGCGTTTACAAAACCAAACCAATCCAACCTTTGTTGGTCACATTCTGATCATCAACTTTCTCCGTCAACTCGGGCTTTGATCCTGAGTTTAGGAGTGACATCAGTAGCGAACAGCCAATCAGATGCTGAGAAAGCAAAATATAAAAACTGAATGTTTTGCACCGTTTCATGCTCAACAACTAGTTACAGCACCTTTAGGCCTCGACAAAGACGCTTCTAGATACAGTTTGACATTTTTATAAGTTTCATATGAGCAGTGGATAAGAAGCCTGTTATCATTGAATAAACTGTAACGATCACCAGTGAGAGTGCCCAGGATTACCATCATAGGGTTCTCCACCAGGACAATAGCACACATCCACAGATTCCCCATAATCCTGTGTTCAGACTCACCTGTGTCTCATTACCATGGTTAACTCACACTATAATAGCCTGGTTTTCACATTCATTCCCTGCAAAGTCTTGTTTAGTGTTTGTACTGCAATTCTGAGCATTCTGTCTGTTATTCCCATGTTCTTGTTTTTGACATATTGCCTGTTTTCTGGATTACGTCTTTGGATTAACCTCTGTTTAATAAAACTGCATTTGGATCCTCAACCTTCGTGTCTCAAAGCCGTATGTGACATAAACGAGGACACACATCTTTAAAATGATTCAAAAGCAGCCCAAGATTAGATGTTAAGTTTATTGTAAATATTGTTTGCCATTGCAGATGTTAAAAGCTGATAAATGGAGGATGTTTTTCTTTCATCTTCTCAGTTTTTCCACTTATCCAATGTACTGAAATGAACAAAATGGCACAAGAAATTTTAAATGAAAACAGAGTATTATAAGACACAACAATGGCATTGATTGCTTGTTAGTTCCTTATGTAAATATTTCTAATGTTTTATTATAATGATGATATAATTGCACTTACTCCACTGATCCAGCTGCTGAAGGCAGACACACGAGTGAAGACTGTTGGCTTCTGGTAGGCATTACAACCCGATGATGACACAAAGCTGGTCACACCATGGACGACGTACTGACCGCTGACCTGACAGTTCAGAGGACCGCCTGAGTCACCCTAAAAACAACACGACGGGAGACAGAATTAGACATTTACTGCAGTATGAAAGAGTTCATGATCTATTTGACAGCCAGTCTTTCTCACCTGGCATCCAGACAAGCTTCCGCCACCAGCGCACACCATGGTGTTCTTCACGGTGCTTCCCCACCAGTCGCTACGAGAGCAGGTGCTGTAATCCACCACGGGCAGGTAGGCCTGTTTCAGCTGAGCGGACAGTGACCCACCAGCTAAATGAAGATCACAACCATGAGAGGAAGGAATCAGGAATCATGCAAATGATTTTAGTCAACGTCAAAGCTCTCTGAAGTGAGACTGACTCTGAGTGCGGCCCCAGCCGGTGATGTAACAGTTGTTGTTGTGGGGCAGAACCTGTCCAGAGGGAGGAAGGCTGGCCAGCTGCACATACGTGTTCAGAGTGGCATCAGAGGACAGGCGCATGAGAGCGATGTCATATCTGAAAAAAAAAGAACACACACCACAGAGGCACAATTCATTTCTATGGGGAGCTATAACTTTAGAAAATCTTTAATATTGTCATGTTGTGTTGATGATAAAAGTCCAGGTAGTCATGCATGAAACTTGTGTCAAAAACTCAATACAGTCTCCATATATGCTTTGATATAATGTGTAATTGCATGTGTAGCATTGAAGTTAAAGCATAATTTTGTTGATATATGATGCATTTAAAATAAGGTAACACTTTATTTTAAGGTTACATAGTAGTTACACGTTACTACTTGTAGGCTACTTTTATATTACTACTATAGTAATTATTAATACAATTGTGCTGCGTACCTTTAATGGCCGATAAATTACAATAAAGGTACGGTATTCACTTTTTACAGTTGCGTTACTCACGTATTTTATTGTAAATGACTTGGTAATATAGTGTTGTTTGTGTTTCTTTGTATAATTGATACAGTCGAGTTGTTGTGTTAAAAGGTATAGGTGTAATTATCTATGAAGACTTCAGATGCAAAAGCCTATGATTGCCATCTGAAATTCTCTTCTAAAATTAGCATTTTTATAAAGCTCGTATATTTAAATTCGTTAATTTCACTTTATAGGTCTAGGTCATTTTCATTGCCATCAAAGTGAAATAAATGAACAACTTGAAATGATCATTAGAAGATGATAAATTGATAAAAACCGATCATTAGAAGAAAATATCAGATGGCAGTTCATATATTCTTCATATATTGTGTAACTGTCGCCACAGTCGTGTATGTTGTGTATGTTATATAGGCTACGCACCCAGCAGCCACATTGTTGCTGTTCCAGTTGGGGTGGATGATGACTTGACTGACGGTCATGTACTGCTCGCGACCCTCTTGGTTGTAGATGTCGTGGTCGCCCAGGACGACACGCCAAGTTCTCGAGCTGAAACACATTCAGAAACGCATAGGTAGAGTAACGAACAACTGAACATGCACTTTTTTTTATATATAGTGGGTCATGATTAAATGCGAAAAATAGACAAAATTTCGAAGAGTCTGTATGGTTAATACACAGCTGTCTGCGTCCTGTGTACGAGTACAACCAAAAATATTTCATAAACACATTTAAAGTGTACTACATATGCCGCGAGAGGGCGAACTGCGCCACTCCCATGAGGCGCGCGCGATTCAGATCAATACAGCAGCGCCATCTTTGATTTTAACGGAAATAAAGCGACACCGTGAGGGTCGGGAATCATCTCTTCAGTCAGTGGTTTGTACTGTTATTTAATGTGTTTTTGGACTGTTTTATTGATTAAACACAGCAAAAAGATCGTTTGTAAAACTATCTCACAACATGAGCTATGGAAATTTATAAGTGGGAGCTTTATACATTTCTTTTACAGTGGAAAACACGGTCTAATGGCTCACAGCCTTGCTTTTATTCCTGTCATGGCGGTGCTCTGAATAAGGTCAAGTCAACTGTCTCTTCAGGACAGCAATGGGAGTTGGGCAAGGCCGTAATGGAGGGGTTTTACTTCGATAATATTTCGATTTGACCATGTCACAGTGACAGTAGGGTTTAGGGGTGGGGTCAGGTAAAACCCATAATTTTCATTGCATGATTTAGAAACACCGACCAGTTCACCGCACATTTAGAAACGCCCACCATTGTTCTGCAGACACCTTAAACTCCTCCATATTCATTCTCATCATGTGATCTGTCTCAGTTTATCATGTGTTTCTGTTGTTTCAACCATTTAGATACAACAAAAAAGTGGATTTATTACGTGTCAACGCAGTGGGCGGCGGTCATCACCCAATTCCTTCTGACCAGACTCCCACCGCAGGTGTGATAGTAGCTGCCACCGGACAGGTACTGGAGAGAGATCTGAGGAAGAGGTTTAGTTAGGATATGAAAGGATTATGAATTTCAATATGAGTGGTGTTTACTAAACTTAAAGTGCCGATTGGACTTTTTTAACATTGGAAAATGCCGTTTTAACCAGCTTTAGGTTTTACTAGGTATAAAGTTGTAAATATATGACAAATATTGTGGTGCCAACGTCAACCTGCTTAACTTTGTAGACCACCATATTGATGACCTTCTACCATCAATAGCATCATATTTACAAAAATAGCTTGACCACCTTAAGCTGGTATAACCATGTCAAATTAGTAGTGGGAAACCACCACAAAACCAATTAAAAAGAATTTGAACTGAGTTAATGTAAAAAATGTCGTACCTGCCAGGGCCAGGAGTTGGGTCTGGCCACCTCTCCACCCACAACCCTCTCCTCAATGGTCTGATCCTCCATATATCTGGGCTCAGCCAGCGCTGGACACAAAAAACACACTTAGATACTAGAAGGGTAGTCATTTTGTAGTCTAAACTGAGTACATTGTTAACTTGGTAAAATCTTAGTGGTTTTCTCAACAGAAAGAGAGAGGTGTCTTACCCAGGGCGGCCAGCACACTCAACAACAAGATCCTCAGCATGTTTGCAGTCTTTCTGATCTTTCTGCTCTCTGAACTGTTCCAGCGTCTATATATATATGCCCACAGAAGTTCACAGCGCTGTACAGAACAGGTGTTTACTCATGGCTGATGCCCACAGGTGTGTGAATCCCACAGATATCACCACTGTCAAGGCCAATGTTCCAGTTGCGGAATAAACTTGTTTATCTAGTTTGGCATTAAAGTATTTCATGCAGGTAAAGCCTTTCGGCTTGACCTGCATTATTTGAGTTAACATCTCATCATCTCACTTTTGCACCTGATATAAAGTCCATGCATGGTTTAATGTGCTACCTGTCATGTATTATCTAAAGTAATCAAAAATAGACATTTAATTAGATGTAATTCATTGATATAATTATTAATGTTTTTATATTTTTATTATAAATTCATAATTGTTGATTTAATTAAAATGTATTTAGATTTTTGTTGTCAACATCAAGATATGAAAGTGTAATGTTTATGTGAACCTATAAGGAAAATCTATATTTTAAGTTAACAAACCTACTATATGCAAATATAAAAATTGCATGCATAATAATTATTAAAGAATTCTAAAAATTAGGTTTAAACTTGATTTAGCCGTTTAGCTTGTGTAGTTTTAGATGCAGCACGTCACACTACAGAACGTGCAAATTAAAGTATTTCATGTCAACTATTTATTTATGAATAAATATAAAGTATATTAAAACAAATAAAAATAAAACAATAATTTATATATATATATATATATATATATATATTGCCATTTTATGTAGGCTACTATACATTTACATCATTTAGGTTGGATCTATTTGAAATAATTAATGATAAAATCGAAATAAACTGTATAGTGAGCTAGCGCTGTTCATTTATGCTGACGGATCTGTTCTTTTGTGAATTGTAGGGAGTGTGTTTGTAGGTTTAGTGCTGATATTGATAAGGAAATTGTGACCTCAGCACGATAAGACTTATATCTGGCTTTTCCAGGAGTTTAACTTTAGTCACAAATGTCACCCGTAGATTAGAATGAGGCGTTATATACACTACTGAACTTCAAACGGTTTCATAAGATCTTCTCTATTGCATGTTTCTGTGCTCTATACTAAACTTTAAACACATTTACAGAGATACTATGATTTGATCTTCTTGAACATGTCACAATATCAGTGCTGAACTACTGTAAATACTGTAGGATTGATCCTGCTGTCAGAGTAACTTCATCTGTATGAATGAGGCACGGTGTGAGTTCTTCTTTTGAACACTAGAGGGAGGCAGCGCACAGAAAACTGAACTAACTCTTCCAGAAACTTCCATTGTTGTCACTCAGACTCTTCTGTCAACTTCTTATCTTTTTCCATGCTGAAGCAAACGATAGATAGATAGATAGATAGATAGATAGATAGATAGATAGATAGATAGATAGATAGATAGATAGATAGATAGATAGATAGATAGATAGATAGATAGATAGATGGATGTATTTTTGAGTTGACCTCCGCTGACCTCTATGTGATGACATGAGCTTTCACCACCTGCAAACATTTATTCTTCTCACCTCTTGCTCTCAAAGGTCACACGCTGGTCACTGAAGTGCCTTCAAGGAACATCTGATCAGGTCGGACTGAATTGTTTCTCTTGTGTGTGTGTGTTTTAAACTTGTTTTTCTATCATTTATGTCGATCTTTCAATCAATTTTTAAAACTGGATTCTGTAGCTTTTTCAAAGATAATATACTTGTATGTAAACATGATTAAATAAATGCATACATGCATAAATACACTTATTGTACAAAAATTATGTAAATGTATAATATTTAAATATATAACATTTAATACTGTAAAAGTAAATTATATATAATTAACAAATTAATCAAAGAAGAATGTGTGTATATATATATATATATATAAGATTTATTCTACGACACATTTTTATATACAAATATTAAACATCTTCTATACATTTTCATATACAAATATTAAGAGATTTGTATTATTTAATATTTAATTTTAAAATATATACATAATTGTGCATAAAAATATTTGTATACAATTACAAAATGTTATAATATATACTATTTGTAATATTTAAATATGTTACAATGTTTTATATATAATTGTATTACACACACACACACATATATATATATACAATATATAGATACACCATATCTATCTATAGAAATGTATATATTTCTATAGATATAAATGGTGGATAGATACATTGTAATTTTATAATATGTAGGCTAATATGAATTATTTAATAATATATACATAATTGTGTCTAAATATAACTAATATTATTGTAAATATATACATATGCATATATATATATATATATATATATATATATATATAATTAAATATATTTATTCGCATTGTGTATATATATATACACAATGCGAATAAATATATAATATACATATACGATGTGAATAAATATATAATTTATAATAGCCTATATATTATTTATTAAGACACCTCGCTTTCCTCTCTTACAAACTAGTGTCTTGCTCCCATAGTTAAAAAAAAGAAAAATTCTGGTGTGTGAATAATTTTTGGTTTTACCAATATATATAATACATTTCATTAACACAAATGATGACTTTGAACACTGTAACAATGGTTCAGTGGTTTTTGAACTGATTCAACACATGACTTTCTCTCGTTATTTCTTGCATGAATGTCAAACTCTTTGACATTGGCCCTGATTCTAGTTGTAGGTTCATTCAGTTCATTCCCAGCTCAGTCTTCATCCCAGAGCTCATAAAACGTCTTTCAAACACTTCACCATGCAAACAGCGGCCGTTCGAACACGTGACCGCTCGCACAAAAGACCCGAGCACAATAGAAACACCAAATCACCTTTTATACTGTCGCTAATTAAAGCAGAAGTCGTTAAAGCGCCAGCGTTTGGATTATTCTCTTATCAGAGTCCATTAGAAAGATAGCCGTTCCGACCGGTAATTGATGCCAACGTCAGGGCCTCTGGGCTGAGAGCGGGAGCGTCCCGTCCACACGACTCCATCATCCGCCGCTCTCACGACACCTCTGAGAGTCAAACGTGCGGATCTGATGCTTTAATTAAAGATGTTTGTTCACGATAGAATGTCATCGCTTAACGAAGAGAGGATTTGAGCTCCCGCAAATGAGTTTGTGGGGTTTGAAAGTTAATGAGTTGTTCTGATGAAATTCATGGGGGGCGTTCAGAACATTTCCAAGAGTTTCCCATGTACGGAGAATGAAAAGAGTCGAGATGAGAAGTGTGGTTCACATCAGATCCCAAGAAGTTTAAGTAAATGAGTTGAGAGTTCTTCTGGATCTCTTTTCTTCATACTTTCAGTTTGATATATTCAGTTTTTCATATATATCGCAAAACAAAAACGTATTGTGGATACTGACAATATGTATCGTGGATAGTAATTCCTGTGTGAGAAAAAATACAAGTTTTCAGAGTTTAAGTGTAATTACTACATTGAACTACTATATATAATGTTGATTATGTATAATAATGCAATGGGGGAATACTTTTGGGTCCTGATAATGCCAAATGTCTGATGTTACCAGTAAAAAGTGGGCGACATTATATTAAACATATCTAGTCAGTGAAAGCGTGCAAGCATATTCATCTACAATAACTCAGTGATTTCAGCTTCAGAATCATGAATATTGTTATTCTGGTGTCACTATTGTCCTTGGGTTACAAGCACCAAGTCCAAGCCTATTAATTTAAACCTACAATGTAATATCAAACTTTTCGTTTTAATCAACAGTACATTTTTTGTTAACCTTTTAGCATATGTCTTGGAGTATCGCAATAATGTTGTATAGTGAGTTCAGTATCGTGATATGTATCGAATCGTGACATGAGGGTATCGTTACATCCCTAACTTTCAGTGTAGTGTGTGTGGAACGTCATGTTCAGATGTGGCTCGGGAACTGCTGGGATTGAGATGATGTTTTATTGGCGTTCTGAAAATGTATTTTTTAATCTGTTTGGTTCGTCTGCTGAAACATTTTTAAAGCTAAAACGCTTAAAAGGCTAAAAATAAAAGTCTCTTTTTAGAGAGCAGATTTACAGCTTGATTTGCTGTAGATATTTCAGAATTTTAGATGAAGAGAGATAGTGAATACCAGAGTGTAAAACTCATGAATGTGTATTTGCAGACCGCTTCAAACCAGCTGGAAAAATGTGAGTTTGAGTGAATTAAAGTTCTTTGTGGAGTATAAAGATTATGTATATACAAATACATATTAATTCTGCTATTTTATTAATGCATTTGCTATCCAAAACTTTGCATCAGACACTTTAATATTTATTTGACTTTTTATTTATGGATTGATTATAAAATACATTTTGATAATATATTTTATAAAATTAAAAATATTTTACCTTTATTATTGAATATTAAGGTGAAAGTTTTTGATAACAATTTAATATATTAATATATTATATATATACATATATTATACATATTTTAATAATAATTATCATGTTTTTATGCAACACTGTTGCAGAATGACCCTGAATGATATTTATATCATTATCTTCTCTAAGGTTCTTGCATGGCGTTAATTACTGTCCAGACCAGAGAAGACATGAGGGACCTGTCTCTCACTCAGCCTGTCTCTCTCTCAACCTGTCTCTCTCTCAACCTGTCTCTCACTCAGCCTGTCTCTCACTCAGCCTGTCTCTCTCTCAACCTGTCTCTCTCTCAACCTGTCTCTCACTCAGCCTGTCTCTCTCTCAACCTGTCTCTCTCTCAACCTGTCTCTCACTCAGCCTGTCTCTCACTCAGCCTGTCTCTCTCTCAACCTGTCTCTCACTCAGCCTGTCTCTCTCTCAATTTCAATTCAATTCAATTCAATATAGCTTTATTAGCATGACTGTGTAACACAATGTTGCCAAAGCATCAACATATAATATATAAATAATAGAACAAACACACAGAACATATATGTACAGATCATGTCATATGTAGCATGGTAAATAAATAAACACAGTATATATTAAGAAATGAATAAATACAATTAGCTGTCTCTGGCCTTGTGAATAGCGAACACATATTTAGCCGCTAGTGCAGCTGTATCATCATCTTCTCCGAGTAAGAAGAACATTTTCTCAGTGTCACTCAGATCAGAGAATGATGGGATCAAGGATTCAAATTTGGGCAGAAAAGTTTCTCTAATATTGTTATATTTATATTCTCTCAACCTGTCTCTCTCTCAACCTGTCTCTCTCTCAGCCTGTCTCTCTCAACCTGTCTCTCTCTCAACCTGTCTCTCACTCAGCCTGTCTCTCTCAACCTGTCTCTCACTCAGCCTGTCTCTCTCTTAACCTGTCTCTCACTCAGCCTGTCTCTCTCTCACCTGTCTCTCTCTCAACCTGTCTCTCACTCAGCCTGTCTCTCTCTCAACCCGTCTCTCTCTCAACCTGTCTCTCACTCAGCCTGTCTCTCTCTCTCAACCTGACTCTCTCCCGACCTGTCTCTCTCTCTCAACCTGACTCTCTCAACCTGTCTCTCTCTCAGCCTGTCTCTCTTTCAACCTGTCTCTCTCAACCTGTCTCTCACTCAGCCTGTCTCTCTCTTAACCTGTCTCTCTCAACCTGTCTCTCTCAACCTATCTCTCACTCAGCCTCTCTCTCTCTCTCAACCTGACTCTCTCAACCTGTCTCTCTCTCAGCCTGTCTCTCTCTCAACCTGTCTCTCTCTCAGCCTGTCTCTCACTCAGCCTGTCTCTCTCAACCTGTCTCTCTCTCAGCCTGTCTCTCTTTCAACCTGTCTCTCTCAACCTGTCTCTCTCAACCTGTCTCTCACTCAGCCTGTCTCTCTCTTAAACCTGTCTCTCTCAACCTGTCTCTCTCAACCTATCTCTCACTCAGCCTCTCTCTCTCTCTCAACCTGACTCTCTCAACCTGTCTCTCTCTCAGCCTGTCTCTCTCTCAACCTGTCTCTCTCTCAACCTGTCTCTCACTCAGCCTGTCTCTCTCTTAACCTGTCTCTCACTCAGCCTGTCTCTCTCTCAAACCTGTCTCTCTCTCAACCTGTCTCTCACTCAGCCTGTCTCTCTCTCAACCTGTCTCTCTCTCAACCTGTCTCTCACTCAGCCTGTCTCTCTCTCTCAACCTGACTCTCTCCCGACCTGTCTCTCTCTCTCAACCTGACTCTCTCAACCTGTCTCTCACTCAGCCTGTCTCTCTCTTAACCTGTCTCTCTCAACCTGTCTCTCTCAACCTATCTCTCACTCAGCCTCTCTCTCTCTCTCAACCTGACTCTCTCAACCTGTCTCTCTCTCAGCCTGTCTCTCTTTCAACCTGTCTCTCTCAACCTGTCTCTCACTCAGCCTGTCTCTCTCTTAACCTGTCTCTCTCAACCTGTCTCTCTCAACCTATCTCTCACTCAGCCTCTCAATTCAATTCAATTCAATATAGCTTTATTAGCATGACTGTGTAACACAATGTTGCCAAAGCATCAACATATTATAAATAAATAATAGAACAAACACACAGAACATATTTGTATAGATCATGTCATATAGATCATGTCATATGTAGCATGGTAAATAAATAAACACAATATATATTAATAAATGAATAAATACAATTAGCTGTCTCTGGCCTTGTGAATAGCTAACACATATTTAGCCGCTAGTGGAGCTGTATTGTCATCTTCTCCGAGTAACAAGAACATTTTCTCAGTGTCACTCAGACCAGAGAATGATGGGATCAAGGATTCAAATTTGGGTAGAAAAGTTTCTCTAATATTAGTATATTTGGGACAGAAGAGCAGAAAGTGTTCCTCATCCTCTATGTGCTGTAGATCACAGTGTCTACAGATCCTCTGCTCTCTCTCTGTCCATGTGTGTCTATGTCTTCCTCTCTCGATCTCTAGATCATGATCGCTTAATCTGTATTTGGAGAGGATTTGTCTTTCTTTAAAATGTTTGATAAATAGATAGCTGGCCAATTTAGTGGTTCTATTTGAGGGTCGAGTAACATTGGAGTTTATTTTGGAG
Source organism: Pimephales promelas (assembly GCF_016745375.1). The sequence continues at coordinate 487,325 of NW_024121121.1, read as the reverse complement.
GTCAAAATGTGCTTTTAGTGATTGATCATGAGTGTCTTTTAGGTGTGTGTGGATTTCTTTAATAATAGTTTTGGGGCTGTAGCTGTGGTCAGTGGGGAGTTGGGTCTGATGGACGAGTTGAAGAGCGAGTGTGTGTAGAGGATGAGCTTCTGCTGAGCTTTCATTGGCGAGGAGGGCTTTATACTGGACTGACTCTGGATCAGACTGATGGAGATGATGCCAGAACTGAATACATCTCTTCTGGATCTCGATGTTCAGCGGGTACAGGCCTAGCTCAGCCCTGCAGGCGGCAGTGGGCGTGTTTCGGTGAACACCTAAAATATTTTTGGCAATTTCCAATTGTAATTTTTCTACTAATGTTTATCCCAATTTTTTTAAATTTAGTAGTGGTCCCCAAATTTCACATCCATATAGAAGGATTGGTTTTATAATCGAATTATATAATTTTATCCAGGTTTTAATGGGTAATTTTAAGTGTCCACATCGTGACTTTATGGCATAAAAAGCCCTCCGAGCCTTTTCACTGAGTGTTTTGACAGCCAGACCGAAGCGTCCCGAAGCGCTGATGTCGATGCCTAGATAGCTATAGCTCGTGCTGTGCTGCAGGACCTGGCCTTTATACAGGAACTGGTGTTTGTGGTCCTGAGATCGGGCCTTCTTCTGGAACACCATGACTCTGGTTTTGTCCAGATTGACTGTCAGGGCCCAGTCGTGACAGTACTGTTCCAGCAGGGACAGGCTCTGCTGAAGGCCCTCAGGTGTGCGGGACAGCAGGACCAGATCATCCGCGTATAGCAGACATCTGACCTCTGACCCCTGACCCCTGGCCTGTGTGTGGTGTAGAGTGAGGCCGGGCACAGTGGAGCTGTCCAGCGCTGATGCCAGATCATTGATATAGATGTTGAATAGAGTCGGGCTCAGACTGCAGCCCTGCCTCACTCCACGGCCCTGCTGGAAGAACGCGCTTCTGTGCTTCCTGATTTTCACCGCACTTTTGCTGTTGCTGTACAGAGATTTTATAATGTCAAACGTTTTTCCGCCAATGCCAATTTTTAGGATTTTATATAGTAGACCATCATGCCAAATTGAATCGAATGCCTTTTTGAAGTCTACAAAACATGCAAATATTTTCCTTTGTTTGTCGTTGATGTTGTTGTTGATGAGTGTGTGGAGTGAATAGATGTGGTCGGATGTGCGGTGTTTTGTTAGAAAGCCAATCTGTGCTTTATTTAAAATGTTATGCGATGAGATGTGTGAGACGATGCGTGTGTTTATGATTGCTGCAGAAACAGTTTTCCTAAAGCACTGCTCACACTGATGCCGCGGTAACTATTGGGGTCGAGACGATCGCCTTTCTTAAACACGGGTGTGATGAGTCCCTCAGACCAGCTCTCAGGAACGCTTCCGGACCCACAACACCAGATTAAAGAGTTTGGCCAGAGTTTCAATCATGCTGGGACTGCTGAGTTTAAGCATTTCATTACTAATGTTATCTTGTCCACACGCTTTCTTAGTTTAAGATTTTTAATATGTTCTAATATTTCAGATATTGTTATAAATTTATCTAATGGATTTTGGTAATTTTTTAATAGTTTTTTCTAAGTCTTCTAGTGTGTTCTGTATGTTACGCTGAGGTTGGTTAAGGTCAGCCGGGTGTAATTTTTGATATAAATTTTCAAAATAGATTTCCAAATTGTGCCGTTCTGGAGTGACATCTCTAATTTGGGTTTTTCTAGTTTTTTATATAGTTTCCAGAAAGTATTTTGATCTAGCGAATCATCAATTTCATCAATTTTGGCTTTAAAATATTTTTCTCTTTTGTTCCACAGAAGTCTTTTGTAACTCTGCAGACAGTCTGAATAGGAGAGCCGTAATGTCTGGCTGGACGGGTCTCTGTGCTTTCTGTTAGAGAGTCTCCTCAGCTCTTTCCTGAGACCTGCACATTCGTCATCGAACCAGACATCCTTTCTCATTCTCTGTTGATTTGTTTTATGTGTGCTTTTGCGGTTTAATGT